>OY720444.1:21517721-22117721 GCA_963082915.1 Dolichopus griseipennis
CGAAATAAAGCCATATAGTAAAATTGATACAAATTCTAACACTAAAATGAAAAGAATGGTATAAGAATTCGGATACCTAATTCATTCAAAAAATTAATAAGTTCCTAATTTTTTTTAATACACTGTAATAAAACATGTTAAATAATATTATATTTTCATTACGGGGCTGCCGCCCCCGAACCCCCGCTAACTCAATTATTGAAGCTAGATTTTGAATCCAACACTAAAATGAAAAGAATGGTATAAGAATTCGGATACCTAATTCATTAAAAAAATTAATAAGTTTCTAATTTTTTTAATACACTGTAATAAAACATGTTATATAATATTATATTTTCATTACGGAGGCTGCCGCCCCCGAACCCCCGCTAACTCAATTATTGAAGCTAGATTTTGAATCCAACACTAAAATGAAAAGAATGGTATAAGAATTCGGATACCTAATTCATTAAAAAAATTAATAAGTTTCTAATTTTTTTAATACACT
The DNA here is from genome assembly GCA_963082915.1 of Dolichopus griseipennis. Lineage (NCBI taxonomy): Eukaryota > Metazoa > Arthropoda > Insecta > Diptera > Dolichopodidae > Dolichopus > Dolichopus griseipennis. The sequence continues at coordinate 21,518,209 of OY720444.1, forward strand.
GTAATAAAACATGTTAAATAATATTATATTTTCATTACGGGGCTGCCGCCCCCGAACCCCCGCTAACTCAATTATTGAAGCTAGATTTTGAATCCAACACTAAAATGAAAAGAATGGTATAAGAATTCGGATACCTAATTCATTAAAAAAATTAATAAGTTTCTAATTTTTTTAATACACTGTAATAAAACATGTTAAATAATATTATATTTTCATTACGGGGGCTGCCGCCCCCGAACCCCCGCTAACTCAATTATTGAAGCTAGATTTTGAATCCAACACTAAAATGAAAGGAATGGTATAAGAATTCGGATACCTAATTCATTAAAAAAATTAATAAGTTTCTAATTTTTTTAATACACTGTAATAAAACATGTTAAATAATATTATATTTTCATTACGGGGGCTGCCGCCCCCGAACCCCCGCTAACTCAATTATTGAAGCTAGATTTTGAATCCAACACTAAAATGAAAAGAATGGTATAAGAATTCGGATACCTAATTCATTAAAAAAATTAATAAGTTTCTAATTTTTTTAATACACTGTAATAAAACATGTTAAATAATATTATATTTTCATTACGGGGGCTGCCGCCCCCGAACCCCCGCTAACTCAATTATTGAAACTAGATTTTGAATCCAACACTATAATGAAAAGAATGGTATGAGAATTCGGCATAGCTATTTCATACAAAAAATAATCAACCCTAATTAATAAATATAAATATTCTCGAAAAGGGGGCAATCCTGGTTTTGAATCCAACTCTAAAATCCCTCCTAATTGAGAATCTTACATATACACATATATAAATATTCTGGAAAAAGCGTAAAACCCTGCTTTTAAAACTCCTTCCTAACTATTTAAATAAAAAAGTTTGGAAAATTAAATTGCTTCTATTTTCACAAATAAAATTACTTCTGATTTTGTAGCCTAAGGGCCTTTCTAATTATATTTTTACATACATATTTAAATAAAAAAAATTTTAAAACTTTGAGGTTGTCACCTCCAAAATCCCTCAAAACAAATTGTCAGAACCAAATTCAATATTGTATCCAAACCTAAAATGCATTCTTACATTTTTAAATTTGCCAAAAAGGCAAAATAAATTTATGACAAATAAAGTATGAAAATGTATTTTTTAATAAAATTGTTGCGTCATTTTTGCATTTATGTTCTCTGGTGGGGCTATTTGTCAACATATGCCATACTTATTATATACCGTTGGAAAGAGTTTTAAGAGACCTTTCTAATGGTATAATAATAATACAGGGTGTTTTTGAAAATTTCACAGTTATAGTAGGTTTTTTGAAAGTTTGATTTTTTTTTTTTTTTTTTTTTAAATTTTCACTTTAAATTGCAATATCTCAAAAATGGTAGCACCGATTCAGATGAAACAAGATGTTTATGAAAGACAATATCATGCCTTACAATATTGTAAGATGTTGGTTCCAGTTTATGGACTAACAGGAAAAATATAACATTTTAATAAAAATGCTACAAAATCTTAGGAACATTTTGTAATGCATTTTTCAACCACTAGATGGCGCCATCGCCACTAATGGTATATATATTCGGAAACTTTGAGATATTTAGTACCGTTATGTGATGACGTCATCTTGATAGCTCACAACCCCTTTGCGGAAGTTTTGCCAAATTTTTATTTTAAAAGTGTAAACAAATAACGAATATTATTTCTTAATTTACTTTTAAAAATGTAAATTTAGATAACGGCAGGTAATTCTTTTTTAGGACATTAGTGCATTTTAAGTATTTTAGTTACGCACACAGGTCGTAAATCAAAGCATGAAAATTAAGAACATGACAGGTAATTTTCAGAATTTCAAAATAATTTAAAATAATCAACCTAAACGACATCAGAGATGGGTATTTATTTTAGGTTGGTAATGCAATCATTGTAAGAATTTTGAATACTTTTGGATTATTAGACATACGATTATTTTGTACTCAAGATGTCTAATAATTTGAATTACTTGTCATTGTACTGTTATATACTTTCAGTTAAATATTTTACTGAGTTTAAAAATATATACCCCTTGTTACACCAGTACAATTGTACTTGCTTCAAAAGTTCTCCAATTAAAAGTATCCATATTTGTTAATTAATGATTATTATATGATACTTAAATACTGTGTTGAATACCATTTCTTGTTAATCATTAAATCCTGTTAAATAATTATTATTAAAAAAATTTTAATTGTAATTCTTTAAAAGTAATTTTAATTTAAAAATTCAATTACCAGTTACTTGAAATACTAAATAATCATACAAGTTTTATTGCAAGTATTTTTTACAATTACAAGTACTTTTTAAAAAAAATCAAGCAATTAAAAAAACTAAACATATTAATCAAAATCATACAATTCATTTAGATTTTTCATAAATACTTGCAAATTTTGAGTATTTAATTATTTTAAAGATTATTAATTATCAAATATAATTAAAAAAGTAATTAAAATATTCAAAATTGCAAAAGTAATTGAAATTCAAATTTTATTACTTTCTAGGAATTATTAAGTAAATACTGTAATTCTTTTTACTGGTAATTTTATTTTCAAAGTATCATTTTAATACTTTTTAATAGTAATTAGTAAGCAATGATTACCAAGTAAATATGATACTGGTAATTGTACTTGTACTTTAATTTTGCAGGTCTGAATTTAAAAGGTATGTTTTTAAACGACTTTCTGTCTTGGGTCGTTTTCTAAACAAATATTTTTAGTACTACAAATTTTAATATAATAAATATTTATCAATTTTACGCCATCTTTTTATAATTTTAAAAATCTAATTTTACAGGTAATATTTATGATCATATAATTTAATAGTGTATATTGTTATTTATTTTGTTTTTTTATATTAAATCTGTGATATTCCATAAAATTTAATGGCTGTTATTAATATTTTAATAAGAATAAATAAAATTATATTATCATAAAAATTATATAAGAAGAAAAATTTTAAAAAATGAACAAAGCATAAAAAATTGCCATAATATATTTTAAATGTACTTATATGTAAATTCTAAGTTAATGGAAATTTAGAAAATTTACAAGATACGTGAAGGATCTTATAAACTTAGTTTTAGTAATACAAGAAACTTGGAAATATATCATGTGTCTAATTATGGGATTTGTAGTTTTCTGCTGATTATGACATTTTCACATATATCTGAATATCCTAATAACTTGTTTTTGATTTCATTTTGGAATTTCTGTGATGTTCTAGTGTTATAACCATTAGAAAGTTAACACTTTAAGCATATAAAAAATTGATATTTAGTTTTCTTTATAATAACCAGATACTGTAAATTTTAAAACATATTTTATTAAATTTTTGAATCCTGCTTGCGAACAATGCCTTTGAATTTTTAAGTTCCTTAATTGAAAATTTAAATCTATGACGTTTTTTTTAAAGCAAATGCAATATGGCTTATATATCCTTCGATATATACTTTTATATTATATAACCTTTATCCCAGATAATAAAACTCTTATAATAAATATTTATTTATATAATATACATATACATATAAACTCCTCGTCTGCAATATAAAATATGCATATCGTATATATATATATATATATAGTATATATACCTATATGTTTAAGGATCATAATAATTTTAATGTTATGAGATGAAACACTTTCTATATATTTTTTTTTATTTTATATAATAAACTCATACCGTTACATTAAAAATGGGATATAATAAATAAAATCGTGAAATTTTATTTTCTGTCTTATAAATTTTAATGTGTTGTTTTTTTTTTTTTTTGTCCTAATAAAATGCCATTTTCAAAAATTATATTATGTATATGTTTACTTATTTATTATTAATAAATAATTTATGTAATATATATTTACATAGCTGCACATAAAATGTACATACTTTTAAATTTATTATTAAGCCAATTGGTATTTTAAAATATTACAGAGTCGTATAAAAATGAATTGATATTATTTTCAGAAAAAAAAAACAAATACAGTGGAATATTATGAAGACGTTATTCAAAATGACAATTAAATGCGCCAAAATCAAAAGTGACAAATTTGAAAAAATGTCAAAAAGTTTTTAATCTGATATCTGTTCAATTTTTTCCTAGCTATTCCTTTATAATAAAACTTAGGAATTATTCTAGCCAAAGTTGTTTTAGATTTAGGACTTCGTGACATTTCTCTTTCGTGACATTTCTCAATAGGAAATTACTTCACGCCCAAGTCATTGAACTATTCTTTTTATTATTGGAGTTTTCATTTCTTAGTCTGGACATGGATAAATAACTGATATTGGTATTAAAGCAATGGGATTTTTAAATAACTTAAAACCTAACCGATATAATCATCTCACCAACAATCTCCTTCCTTAAAAAAAAACAATTGAATAAAAGATTTTGTAAGATATGAACCGAGACTCGCACTTCTTTTGTTATTTCCCCTTCCAAGCTTTAAAATATTTTCAATATTACGAACCAGGGTTTCTAGAAAATTCTAGTTGTGACATCGATTAAGAACAAATTCTGGCATCAAATCTAAATAAGATTTTTCAATGACTTGAAACTACTCCCTTATAATATCCTCACCACCACCACTACCACCTGTCTTAAAAAATATAATATATAAAGAGATTTTACAATGATCTCGCCTTCTCAAATTACAGTGTTTCGTACCAAAAGCTTTTAAATTTTTTTTCTGCATTATCTAATTTCATTAAATCTAAAAATCCAGTGTAATAAAAATTTTCAAATAAATTGACTAAAAGATAATTTTTTATGAAATAATTTTTCCGACACCATTTAATCCCTCATTCCTGAGGTTTTTATTTAATCTATTTTGTATTTTTTAATTTTTAGGATATTTTATTATGTGTTAAATCTATGATAATACTTATACTATCTATATGTCTATGTGTGGTATATAGACATTATCATTATGTGGGTTAAATAAAACTGTCAAAATGTCTGGAAGGATACCATATAATAGAAGATATTAGTATTCATGTATGTGTTTCTCAATATATATAAGGATTATTATTTATAGTAAAAATTTGCAAAATTAATAATCATATCACTTTATATACGCTTTAATTAACGACAAATTTTAGATGATGGTGGTGGGGGGTTATGTAAAGATTTAGGTTTTAGGAAAAATTATGTATTAAATGGTTTGTTTAAAAGCTAAAGAACTTTAAAAGATAAAATCATGGTGAATTTAATTTCATCGTAATTTAATAGCTTAAAATATAATGTTGTTTGTTTTTTTTTTTTTATAGATTTTAGCTTGTTAAAATAGTTATGTGTAATGGTAGTAATGTTTGTTTTCTTATATAGTGTAATATTTAAATAGCGCATAACCAAAAAATTAAATATATATTATTTATTATGGTATTTTTACTTATTGTCTATCAACTACTCTGATGATAGTCAACTATATTAAATGATAGATCAGGAGCCGTACGATATCATGCTTTTTAAGATCTAGTTTTTTTTTAAATCTCGTAAAATATCTTTTTTTTTTAAAGTATGAGATGGATGTTGCCAAATTCACATAATTTTTTAAGATTTTAGTTTTGGATGCAAAATCTAGCATCAATCAATAAATTAATGGAGGTTCGGAGGCGGCGACCTCTCATAAACAAAAATCCATTACGTCTAGTTTATTTATCTCAATATCCATGAAAAATTTAAAACATCCGTAGTTGGTTCTTGATATAACAGCATGCTGATTCGTTGGCCTAAAATATCAGGATATTGACCTTTTCCAGAGTATTTATATGATTTACGAGATTTTGAATTAAGAGGGATTTGAAGAATGAATTGTTAGAAAATCCATCAAAATACATCATATAAGAATCAAAGAATTTCGAAAAAAAGAAATTTAGAAACAAAAAAGCCATTTTGATTTAGAATTTAGAATAAATAGGTTTTTCAAAACTTGCAACATTTTACAAAATGTTGTCCCACAAATCGGTTGAAAAAAATTGTAATTAAAATGCCTTTTATGTGACAAACAAACTTACTAATAAATAGCTCTAGAATAAGTTTAAAGCTGTTAATGATTTATAGGATTTATAAATATAATTGCTAATGATTTATACGATTTATAAATTGTACTAAAGAAGAAATAGAGGAAAAACGTTGTTCTATATTAAAATTATAATCCATTAACAACGTTTCATAAAAAATTCTGCCATTTTAGATGTCGTAATGTGAAGGCGTTTTTAAAATTTAATTTATTTAAATTTTATAAAAGGCTCGCTATGCAATTTTGTACTCATAATGGAAACTGGATTTAATTTAAATATCGTTCAATTTTTAAGTGAAATTAAAGTTGAAAGCACCCTTCTTCCAGTTTCCAAATTTTAACAAACATTTCCTTAAGTCCTTATAAGTTTAAGTTAAAAAAACATTTGTAAGCAAGAAAATTAATTAAAGTTTAAAGCTTCTTAATTTTTTTATTTTTAAAATTACATATTTTTCATAACATTTAAGTACAACAGCTGAAGATTTACAGTAGGACGTATTTTCAGTGTTTATAAACACTATTAAACACACCATATTTTTTTTATATATCCAATGTACAGTTATATAATAAATCTAAAAATAATTTTTTTCATTTTAAACTGTTACAAAATGAGTATTTAGGATTTTCATATGAAATATCCTAAAAGCTCATATAATAGAAGAAAAAATCAAAAAGCTGCCAGCAAATGTCCTCCTACACGTTTACAAATTGATGACGACAAAAAAATGAAAAATGAATGTTTATTGCTTTTGTTTTTGAAATGTATAGAAACAAAGATGTTGTGGTTTTATCGAAAAAAGTTGAGAATTTGAAAAGATATTTATAAATTTTATTAAAGTAATTCTTAGAAATAAAAACCTCTTAGACAACCTCCAGACATTTGAGAATCTGGGTTCATCTTTATTAAATTTGTTAAATTTACTTTTAAATTAAAATAAATACAGATAAAGACAGACTTTTAAATTTTCTGGATTGTATATTTTTAAATAAATAATTTAAATATATAATAATTGTATTTTATTTCTAATATTGAAAACTTCTGAAAATGATTTCCATTTCCGTTTTAATATAATGTATAAAGAGAACTATAATTTTAAAAATTTTCAAATAAAATTAAAAGTCAGATACATTTTTCAAAATAATAATTTTAAATTGTAATTCTTTTGAAAAATGAAATTATTTGGTATCCATGTTTTTGAATATTTAAATTAATTTTTTTTTCATTTCTATACAATCACTAGCCTAAATCTTAATAATTTATTGAAAGTTTTTTTTTTTCTAATAATATGTTAATATTATAAATTGGGAAGTATGTATTGTAATCTGGGGAATCTTTTTTTTACAAAAAAACGAGGAAGAATGTAGTAGAGTAGACTGGGGGATTCTACGGTTTAACTAGTATCCGCGTAGCACCAAATGGCTATATATAAAAGATAGCTGGTGTTTCCAGCTTTCAAAAAATATATAGCTTTAATGGCGCATGTTATCCTTTAAGGACGAAAAGGACATTTAAAAGTATCCTTGTTATTTTAGTCTATTTTGCAAAAACCGTTATAACTAGCGATCTGTTCAATATATATATATTCAATCAAAGCTATTAATTAAGATGACGGTCTGGAGAATATTTTAACGTTTATTTGATAACGATAGGTGCTGCCGTTTTGGAGATAATGCAATTTCAAGTGGAATTTTAAAACAAAACAAAACAAAATTTTTAACTTTCAAAAAAACCACTATAACTATGAAATTTTCAAAAACACCCTGTTTTTTTTATTATACTGTTAGAAAGGCACTTTTGACACTCTTTCCAACGGTATATAATAAGTATGGTATATGTTGACAAACAGCCCCACCAGAGAACATGAATGAAAAACTGACACAACAATTTTATTAAAAAAAAAATTTTCATACTTTATTTCTCTAAAATTTATTTTGCCTTTTTGTTGGGATGGTGTCATAATTCCAAAAAAAAAATTCCAAATTTACAAAATTCCAAAGAAAGAAAAAAAAAAAATTCCAAAAAAAAAAAAATTCCAAAAAAAATAATTCCAAAAAAAAAAATTCCAAAAAAAAAATTCCAAACATCAAAATTTAATGACAAACTATTTTTTAAAAACAGTAATTTTTTACATGCATATTTCAACAAATAAAAATTTAAAAATAGTGGGGGCTGCCGCCCCCAAACCCCCGCTAAACAAATTATTGAAACCCTGATTTTGAATCCAACTCTAAAATCCCTCCTAATTCAGAATCTAACGTATACAAATATAAAAATATTCTGGAAAAAGCATATAATCCTGTAATTGTAGCCAACTATAAAATCTCTCCTAATTATTTTTTACATGCATATTTCAACAAATTAAAATTTAAAAATAGAGGGGGCTGCCGCCCCCAAAACCCCGCTAAACAAATTATTGAAACCCTGATTTTGAATCGAACTCTAAAATCCCTCCTAATTCAGAATCTCACCTATACAAATATATAAATATTCTGGAAAAAGCGAATAATCCTGTAATTGTAGCCAACTATAAAATCTCTTCTAATTATTTTTTACATGCATATTTAAACAAATAAAAATTTAAAAATAGTGGGGGCTGCCGCCCCCAAACCCCCGCTAAACAAATTGTTGAATTATTGATTTTGAATCCAACTCTAAAGTCCCTCCTAATTCAGAATCCCACGTATACAAATATATAAATATTCTGGAAAAAGCGTATAATCCTGATTTTGTAACAAACTCTAAAATTCTTGCTCGCTAAAGCTATGGAAATATTTTTTGGATTTTTTTTTGGAATTTTTTTTTTGGAATTATTTTTTTTCTTTCTTTGTAATTTTGTAAATTTGGAATTTTTTTTTTGGAATTATGACACCATCCCAACAAAAAGGCAAAATAAATTTATGAGAAATAAAGTATGAAAATGTATTTTTTAAAAAAATTGTTGTGTCAGTTTTTCATTCTTGTTCTCTGGTGGGGCTATTTATCAACATATACCATACTTATTATATACCGTTGGAAAGAGTGTTAAAAGTGCCTTTCTAACAGTATAATAAAAAAAACAGGGTGTTTTTGAAAATTTCATAGTTATAGTGGTTTTTTTGAAAGTTAAAAATTTTTTTTTGTTTTGTTTTAAAATTCTACTTGAAATTGCAATATCTCCAAAACGGCAGCATCTATCGTCATCAAATAAACGTTAAAATATTCTCCAGATCGTCATCTTAATTAATAGCTTTGATTGAATATATATATATTGAACAGATTGCTAGTTATAACGGTTTTTGTAAAATAGACTAAAATAACAAGGATACTTTTAAATGTCCTTTTCGTCCTTAAAGGATAACATACGCCATTAAAGCTATATATTTTTTGAAAGCTGGCAACACCAGCTATCTTTTATATATAGTCATTTGGTGCTACGCGGATACTAGTTAAACCGTAGAATAGCCGTAGACTGTGTCAATTCTCGGATACTCGAATGACTGTAATATAAAACATATCATACTGTTAATTACTTTTGGCAAAATTTTAAATATACAGCTTCGGTTGCATGAATTAAGGTCGAAAAACATTAAAGTCGAAAACGGTAAATGAATTAAAGTCGAAAAAAAATTGAAATTTTTTTTCGACTTTAATTCATTTTACATTTTTTGATTTTATTTCATATGCACTAAAGTCGAAAAAAAAAAAATGAATTAAAATAGAAAAAATAATTTTCGACTTTAATTCATTTTTAATATTTTCGATTTTAATTCATATGAATTAACGTAGAAAATTTTCGACTTTAATTCATTTTTAATATTTTCGATTTTAATTCATATGAATTAATGTAGAAAATTTTCGACTTTAATTCATTTTTAATATTTTCGTTTTTAATTCATATGAATTAATGTAGAAAATTTTCGACTTTAATTCATTTTTTTACAAAATTACAAAAACAACAAAAAAAAATTAAGTTTACAGGTATATATTGATATAGCTAAATAACTTACATATTTACATATATTCTGGAAAAAGCGGCAATCCTGATTTGAATCCAACTCTAAAATCCTTCCTAATTCAGAATCTTGCATATACATAATAAATATTCTGGAAAAAGCGGCAATCCTGATTTTGAATCCAACTTTAAAATCCCTCCTAATTCAGAATACCACATATACACATACTTAAATATTCTGGAAAAAGCGTAAAACCCTGCTTTTGAATCAAACTCTAAAATGTGGGATTCCGAATTACGAGGGATTTTAGAGTTGGATTCAAAATCAGGATTGCCGCTTTTTCCAGAATATTTATTATGTATATGCAAGATTCTGAATTAGGAAGGATTTTAGAGTTGGATTCAAATCAGGATTGCCGCTTTTTCCAGAATATTTATATATGTGTATATGTGGGATTCTGAATTTGGAGGGATTTTAGAGTTGGATTCAAAATCATGCGTTGTCAAATCCAAAATTTCGCGTTGTCAGAGCTATACGCTTTAAAATAAAATAAATAAAAAATTTTCGACTTTAATTCATTTTTAATATTTTCGGTTTTAGTTCATATGAATTAAAGTAGAAAATTTTCGACTTTAATTCATTTTTAATATTTTCGGTTTTAGTTCATATGAATTAAAGTAGAAAATTTTCGACTTTAATTCATTTTTAATATTTTCGGTTTTAGTTCATATGAATTAAAGTAGAAAATTTTCGACTTTAATTCATTTTTCAAACATAAAAAAAATTTTTCGATTTTATTTCATTTTTAAATTTTTTTAAATTTTACCATTTTCGACTTTAATTCATTTTAATTTTTCGACATTAATTCATATGAATTAAAGTAGAATTTTTTTCGACTTTAATTCATTTACCGTTTCGACTTTAATGTTTTTCGACCTTAATTCATGCAACCAATGGCTGGATTTCAATAGCTAAATCGTTTTATTTTTCGATTCTGGTCCGAACCTTACATTTCAGTCTATATCTACCCAGCTCCTCCTTCTCTGCGTCACAAACGTAATGAGAAATTAATTATACCCTTTGACCTATAGTCGTACGGGTATAAAAAGCTTATAATTGAAAAGGACATAAAACCTATATTGAAAACAATAAAATTTTAAGTTGGAATGAATGTGTTGGACCGTATAATTTTCCTACATATCAAAATCCTGCATATCATTATCTCGTTTCTAAAAATTAATTAAAAATTCTAGAGCTAGATTTATTTCTGACCTTTGAATGTAAAGTCTAATATATATACAGTGTAATTTGTATATTTCAGAATTTTGATATTTCGGAATTTAATTTTGACATGTATGCAGCTTTTTAAGCTATTCCTAAAATGGAGCCAATTCGGCTCTTATATGTTGTTCTATACTCTTCTGTGTTATTCCTTGCCAGAGGTAAGAAATAATGCCTAAAATTAGTTTTGGAATAATGTACTAACTAGGAGTCAGAATACCTGTGAAAAGTAAATAGATGTTTATTGGGTCAGAAAACAATTTTTTTTTTGTAATATTATGACATCGTTGATTAGCCAGAGCCCCAAGGGAATAATGGTCTGGAGCCTCAAAACACACCATGCCAAATTTTATAAAAAATGGTTTATACTAAGCTTATATTTAGTTTTCAGCCACTATAAGTTATTTCAAAGAGCTGAACCTATTCTAACGTTTATGACGCAAAGAAGGAGGGACAGATATAGACTCAAGAGTATGGATCGGTTCAGAATCGATAAATTAATCGATTTAGCTATGTATGTCCGTTCGTCCGTCCGTCTCCACAAAATTCAAAAAATAAGGGAGCTAGAATTTTGAAATTTTAATAATAAACACCTAATAATTAACCGGATGATATAAAACACAGATTACTCTACTACATCCTTCCTCGTTTTTTAAAATGGAATAACTTCATATCAATTTTTCTATTTAATATGATTCTATAATTTATTGATCCAATGAAAAGTACTCATCGATGTTCTATTTTCATTTGGGATTCAGAAAAAACCCAAAAAAAAACAAATTTATGGAAATTTTTCTTTCTCACACTTATCCTGGTATTTTCTTTTAATTTTCGTTTTTCCAATGTTTCTTATATTTTATATTCATTCCCCCAAAACCAATTCAAAAATATTTTAATAAAAATGTTTGTTATTTTTTTTTGTGTACAAATTAAATTATGAACCTACAAATATATTCTACTTAACAATAAGTCTATTGTTGGGAAAATAATATTTGAATTATAAGAGGATAATCGAATTTAATTTATTTTTATAGAGGAAATATTTTTTAAATTTTTACAATCGAATTAAAACCGTAATTATTTGATCAATTGTTCAGAATAATAATGGAAAAATTGAAAATTCAAACTTCAAACTGTAATAAATATTAAAATAGAATTGGTACAATAAGAAAAACCTAAGTTTTTTGATTTTGTATTTAGTATTTATCACTTTAAATTAGAAAAAGTAGGACTTAAATATGGGGAAAAAATTTTAAGTTAAGGCTGGATGTTTTAATTCTCAAAAGAATCCGATAGAATAGAAGGTTCACTTTATCACTAACTATGATGACAGGCTGTTATTTTAGTGGGCCTGAATAGAGACAATTGTCTGTTCGGTCTGTTTGGATATCCTTGAAAAACCTAAAAATCATGTGAATCTAAATATAGTAAATGCTGAGGAATTGGTGGTATGGGATGTTTCATTTCATTTCATTTCATTTATTTGGTTAATATTCCATTTACATAATATAATTCAGTTTCTTAAAATTTATATATATAGTTAGTTATTTACATCTAATTAAAAATTAATTTTTACATATTCTGTAACCTTTTTTTTAAATCTATTAATATTGTTTATATTTTTAATTTCGATTGGCAATTCATTAAACATTTTTAGCCCATTATACATTAATAAATTCTTAGTTCTTTCATCCCTAAAAAATTCTAATCTAAAATTTTGTGCATTTCTTAAATTATAATTATGAATATCATTACAATATGTTAATCTACTACATAAATAATTTGGATATGAATTATTTTTCATTTTATATACTATTACTAATACATTGAATATAATTCTTTGTTTAACACTTAACCATTTTAAAGTTCTCAACATGTAATTAATTGATGTGTATCTATTTACTTTAAGTATTATTCTCATAGCTTTATTTTGTAATTTCTGTAACCTATCTTTATCTGCATTTTTTGACATAAATATTACTGTTGAGCAATACTCAAAATGAGGTTTAATTATAGTATTATAAATATGAATTGCAATTTGAAACTTTAATTGATTTCGAATTTGCGATAAAAAATAGATTTTTTTAGCTAGCTTTTTACAAATATAGTTTATATGTTGTTTAAATTCTAATTTCCTATCTATAATTATGCCTAAATATTTAATTTCATGTATTTTCTCTACTATTTGATTACCAATTTTAACATTATCATTTGTTTCACAGTTAATAAACATACATTTAGTTTTTTCTACATTTTGTTTTAACTTATTCATATCAAACCAATCATTAAGTTTATTTAAATCAAAACTTATACTTTCTATGCATTCTTCCACCGAACTTCCAACCACATATAATAATGCATCATCAGCGAAAAGAAGAAGCTTACATAAAGTTACCCAAATTTCCATGTCGTTAATATATATTATAAAAAGTAAAACGCCCAGCACCGAGCCTTGTGGTACACCCAGTGTTACATTTATTGATTCAGAGACTACCCTATTAACTTTAGTCCTTTGATATCTGTTTGTAAGATATGATGAAAACCATTTTAATTCATTACCCCTTACACCATAACGCTGAAGTTTGGAGAGTAAAATGTTCCTACTAATTGTTTCAAATGCCCTTCTCAAATCAAGAAAAACAGCAACTATTACCTTTTTTTCATGAGTTGCTATTTTCCAGTTAGTAGTTACTAAATTTATAAGTGACTCGCAACTATGGTTTTTTCGAAACCCTGATTGGTATTCAGAGATTAAATTATTACTTTCAAAATAACTCACCAACTGTTCATTCACTACTGCTTCCATAATTTTTGATTCAATCGATAATGTGTTTACCGGTCTAAACTCATTAGCTTTTTTTGTTCCACTCATTTTTTCAATGGGTACAACTATAGTTTCTTTCCAGTTATCAGGAAATACTCCCATTTCTAATGAGCTGTTTATTATTGATAATAAATTTTCTCCAACTAATTCAAAAATGTCAACAATCATTTGAGGACTTATCAAAAAATTATCTTTTTTATTTTTCATATTCATAATTAATTTTTTAAGTTCATTTTTTGAAATTTTTTTAAAATTTTTTTAAAATTAAACCTATTGTTATTGTTTGGTATTGTATCTATAAAAGTTCTCGTATTTATACTATTATTTATTTCATTAATACTATTAACAAAATATTCGTTAAGTTTATTAGCTATTTTATAAGGATCGTCTATTAAAACATTATCAAATATCACTTCATTTATTTCATTATATTGTTTTTTTAATATATATTTTTTAATCTTTTTCCACATGTCTTTTTGATCTACAGCACTTTCAATGTTATTTATAACATATTGATTTTTTTCATAGCTTATTTGATTTTTATATAAGTTTCTAACACTTTTATAATTATTCCAATCATTAACATCATTTGTGTACTTGGCTTTTTCATACATATTTATTTTTTGCATTTTTAATCTATTTAAGTCACTATTGTACCATTTATTTTCAGTTCCATTTATATTTATTTCATATACAAATTCATTAATAATATTGTGTAAACTGTTACTAAATTTATTTGCTTTTGCATTACAATCTATATAGTATGTTGTACAAATGTCATTACGAACAACTTTATTTATAAACCTTTCTTTATTGTATTTCATTATTTTTATTTTTTTATTAATAACTTTTAGATTTTTGTTAATTTTTATTCGAACATCTAGAGTTTCATGATCAGATATTTTATACTGATTATTAACTTTAGTTTCAATATTGTTATATATATTCGTAATTATCCAATCAATTAAAGTTTTAGACTCATTAGTAATTCTTGTATAATCAGTCACTATTTGTTTATACGCATTATCATTTATTATTTCAATCATCTTATTACTACAATTATTACTACTTAACCAATTAATATTAAAGTCTCCCATTATTATTACATTGTCTTTTTCACATAGATCTTCAATTATATTATTAAAATAAATAAAAAAATTTGACTCCATATTTAGATGTCTTGAAGGCGATCTATAAAGACCAGTAAGATAAAATATTTTATCACTATATGATACTCTTAAACCTAATATCTATAATTCATACTCTAACGCAACCCGACCAATTATATCAACATTCCAATAATTTCTAATATAAAATGCAACTCCACCAGTGTGTTTTGAATTGCTATCCACTCGAAACAAAGTATATCCTTCAATTTGAATTAAAGAATCTTCATTACAGCTTATTAAATGAGTTTCACTTAAACATACAAAATCTATATTACTATTTGTTATAATTATTTCAAGTTCATTAAAATTATTGATTAAGCCTTGAATATTAAGATATATGCACTGTATTTCATTTAATTGCTAATAATTAATTCTGTTTTCTTCTTGCTTAAGTTTTCTTTGAAATACATTGCATTTGTGGCTTAATGGTAAATGCAATGTATTGCACTCAGCTTCTTGTAGGTTTAATTTTTGTTTTATCTTTACACAGTTTACACAATGTATTTCACTTTCATCTTTTGTGCAGTCATTTTTTTTATGGCCTTCCTCACCACATCTATGACAAAGGCTTTTTTCGTTTTTACATTTATCAGCTGTATGATTAAAGCCTAAGCATTTATAACACCTTAACACACTAATTTTTTCATAAACAGGACAAATATTCCAACCTAATCTAATTTTTTTTAATTCCATTATTTTTTTAAAAGATTCTGCATCAACTTCAATTATAACATTATATAACTCCTTATTATTATACGAACTATAAATTTTTAAACACTTAATTTTTTTGCAAACTATATTATTTTGATTTTTTATTGCACTAATAATTTTCTCATCACTATATTTTTCATCCATCCCACTTATTAATATTTTTGGATCATGTACTTTAGGTACTAATACATCATAATTGCTACCCATTTTTGCTTTTATCTCACTCTCAATTGTTTTTACTGATTCATTATTTGAGCAAGTAATAGACACTGTACCGTTATCTCTCTCACGCATATTGTTTATTTTTACTGGCAAATTACACACATCAATGTTTATACCCGTATGACTATAGTCAAAGGGTATAATAAATTTGCCATTACGTTTGTAACGCAGAGAAGGAGGGGGGGTAGATATAGACTCAAGTGTATGGATCGGATCAGAATCGAAAAATAAATCGATTTAGCTATGTATGTCCGTCCGTCCGTCCGTCTGTCCGTCCGTCCGCACGATAACTCAAAAACTAAAGGGCCTAGGATCTTGAAATTTTCGCAAATCCGTTTTTTTGCAATAGCCGTCATCGCTATTTAAATTCAGTCATTTTGGTCCATGGGTTTGGGTATCTGCCATACAACTTCTTTTTTTATATGAGTATTACTCTGTACCTATTGCAGCTGCGTGTCTGAAATTTTACCAAAAGTAGTTTAGTTTTATGGCCAAAGTTTCTGCAAAATTTGGTTGGTCTACTGCAGTGGGTTCGAGTAGCTGCCATACAACTTCTTACTTTATATGAGCATTACTCTGTACCTATTGAAGCTGGGTGTCTGAAATTTTCCTAAAAATAGTCTAGTGTAATGGCCAAAGATTCTGCAAAATTTGGTTGGTCTACTGTAGAAGGTTCGAGTAGCTGCCATACAACTCCTTCTTTTATATGAGCATTATATTACACCTAATGAAGCTGGGTGTCTGAAAGTTTGCCAAAAATAGTTTAGTGTAATGGCCAAAGTTAATGCAAAATTTAATTGGTCTACTGCCGAGGGTTCGAGTAGCTGCCATACAAGTCATTCTTTTATATGAGCATTACACTACACCTAATAAAGCTGTATGTTTGAAATTTTACCAGAAGTAATTAACCGGATGATATAATGTATATGTTACGGTCATACGGGTATCCCAGAGTTGACACAGTCTACTCTACTATACTCTTCCTCGTTTTTTTTAAATCAGTTCTAGTTCTTTTACTTTCTTGCACATTATTTTTTGGTTTAACTATAATTGCTAATTTTAATTTGTCTGCGTAGGAGACTTCAGAGATTAATTTTGATTTATTAATCTCTTTAAAATTTTCAACTACATTTGTTATTTTTTTCATTTCAACACTGCAAGTATTTTTTATTTCTGATATACTATTTTCACATACTTTTTCGGTAATTTTCATATCTTTTAATCTTTCAATATATCTATTTTCAATTGCTTCTAATAAGTTTTTTATTTCATTTTCACTTTTTTTTAAACATGCTTGAAAGTCATTTTTGTATTCTTCTAATTGAACATTGTTTTTATTTACATTTTCTTGCATGTCTTTTAATACCATATTGTTTTTAATTACACTATCTTGCACTTCTTTTAGTACCATATCAACATCTTGTATGTATGTAATACAATCATCACACATAAATTTTAGCATACACTTATTAGTGTCAACCAGATTACTAACACTCTGATCCAAACCACTACATTTAATCGCAGAGTGAAATATTTTTCCACATACTCCCGCGCACTTTCTTCCAGTCTCTCCTCTAATTGCAATTTTACATTTATTGCACACTTCAGTATTTGGCATTTTAAAACATTTGTTTTAAAACAAACTCACAATTTATATATAATCAAATATTAAAATTATAAAGATTTATATATTATAATTTAATTTTTTATATTTTTATGTAATAACTTTTATTAAAACTTTTTAAAATTAATTAACAAAATCAGCGCATTTACACACGTGTCAACCCGCCGACGCTCTCTCTCTCATTATCGGTCTTCGATTTTGACCATTTTGGTCTTGAAAATTATACAAATTTCAGATCAAATCCATATACCTAATATTAAATCTTTAATTAATTCTATTATAAACTCTAATTATAGTGTACTTGGATGATAATTAAATTCTTGATACTTAAGTACTTTTTAGTATTTTATTATACGAAATTACTTAAGAATCCAAAAATAATTATAAAAGTAATTAAACTCAAAATTTAACTACTCTTAAAAAAGTGCTGATACTGGACAAAATAATGGTCTGGTCTGAATTTAACAGTAAAATAATACTTCCGTAAAAGTATTAATGATTGTTCTAATGAAGATTTTTTCCCATAAAAGCAGTGCGATTCTAGCAATGATATCGTAGTATATATCCTTACATTTATATTTAACAAAGTTAAGGAATGAACTAGCAGACTAAATCCGAGATTCCAAATGTATTTTGAGATTTTAATTGACATTTGACATTTGTGACAGTTAATATTTTGACAGAATGTTATATTTTGAATTAATTTTATAGAATTGAGGTTGCCCAATTTTTATATTTTTATAAATTAAATAAAATTGGATTAAATATTTTTTTATTCTAGGACTTGTACATTCCTTGTTTTATCATTTTAATTTTTTATTTATTTATTTTTTAATTAATTTAACTTTATTTTTATCCAGTTCATTGGTTTATGTGGCAAAATTAATTGTTATAAATTCTGTAACAATGCCAAAACCAATCTTGTGGCTTATAAAATTATGCGGTTTTTTTTTTTTTGATTTTTTTAATTAGCAACAAGCATGTCAATTTTTTTTTTTTTAATTTGGTTTAAAACCCAATAAATATCTGAGTGATAATGGTAATAATACCAAACTATTGAATAAATATCTTTAAATATATAAAATGTAATTAATTAAATGAAATTGGGAGATTTTTTTAAATTTATTTTGGTTCGAATAAGAAATAATTATTAATTAAATATTATAAATTTAATTAATTAGTTATTATTATAATTTCATTTATTTTAATTACTTACATATAGAGTATGAGTTATTAACTTCCGTAATGTATTAATTCGGCTTTTCTATTTTTAATTGATCATTATTAATTTATGGGCAAATTGTACTATTCATAGTCTTTACTATGTATTTTTAAATTTAAAAATTTGTTAAATTACTTAAATTCTACTATTTTAAAACTACTTATTTACACTTATATTGTATAGTCATATTTATAACTTACTATAACTTAAATATCTTATACAAAAAACAACTTTAATTCTTATAAGTACAACCATAAGTTAAAGAATTTAACAGGATAGAACTTTAATGTAAGTAACAGCCATACGGTTTTTTTTTTCTTTATATCTTTCACCAAAATACTCGTAATATGTTTTACTTATTTTCTACCATTATGTTATAAAATTAAGTAATCAATTCTCATAAATCTATACCATATGTTATATGGTGTTTAATGGTCAGAAAATGGTTTCTTCGATTCTAACATAATGATAAAATGTTAAGTTTCATCAATCTCTGCTCCGTAATTTTTTTTTTGTATGTTCCTTAATATATACATTAATTTTCTATTCTTATTTCATTTTTTTTTTAAGTTTCTTATTTGCTATTTTTCTTTTAGATGTTCATCTTCCCTTGAAATTTAGGTATGTTAAAATTTTCTTGGAAGTCTTACAAACTTCTCAAAAAAATGTTTCTAATAAAAACTTTTTATGTATGGATGTGTGTAAAATAAGGCGCAAAAACAATGACCATATTGAATTGTTTTTTTTCAAAATAGAGCACTAAGCCTCTTCTCAAAGTAAAAAAATTCAAAATCAATTTCAAATATATTATTTAAAATGCAAATTGCATACTTTTAGGGATGTCATTGATAACATTGAATGAGTAAGTAAAGGAACGTATAAATCGATATAAAAAGTATATAATAAAATTTATTAAATATTAATTCACAAAATTATAATCGAATATATCGAATCAATTGTATGAATATATCGATTAGAAATTGAATACTATTTTAATACAAAAGTGACATTTAATTAAATCTTTTAGAAAATTAAATTTATTAATTTAAATAAAATTTTTTTTGAAATTTGCAAGCTTTAAAGTAGAATCCTTTAAAAAAGAGTCTCTTAAATTTTTATTATTAATCACTATATTAATTTCTAATATTTATGTATTACAAACTGTGCGTTGTTAAAAAAATTTGTTAAGAAAAACCACATAAAACTAAATTAATATCTTGTAACTTTATTAAATTTTTAACATTCATTTAAGAAATTCTTAAATTTCATTTGAAAAATCATTTTTTAAAATGCATGATATAAAACTACGTCTATATGTAATGATTCTTTATTTAAAATTCCTTAAATCATGAAAATATTATTTAATGTCTTAAGCTAAGTTCAAAAATTTTTAATTCAATTGAAAAATTTCGTAGTTGTTCTTTTCTTTCTAACCTTTTTACTTCATTTTACTTTTATATATTTATAACTATAAATTTTGTTTAAAGCATTAAATTTTATTTACTTTTATAATCGAAAGCATTTTTTCTTAAGGTTTTATGCTAGATTTAATTATTTGTCTGGCTGTTCTCTTATTGCACATAAAAAAAATTAAAAAAAAAATGTTTAGTTGGAAAATAGAATTTAAATTTTCCAGCATTTAAGTTAATTACAATAGGAAATGATAGTTAAAAATTATTTTTATATTGTTTTTTAATTTTCTTTTCAAAAACATTTGCATGACAACTTTTATCAGCTGCATGAATTAATAAGCAAGGACCTATAACATAGATTTAAAATAACAAAACAAATTGCATATTTACAGGGGTTTTTGATTAAAAAAAAGTAATTTTATTTTTATAATATTATTTTAAATCTTATTCGAATGAATGAACAATTAAATTCTTTTGCCATACAAAATGGCGGGCACGTGGAAAAAAATAATAAAACATATTGCATATTTGCAGGGGTATTTGATTAAAATAAAAATTGTAAGCTAACTAGTAGATTTTTCTTCCATGCAAAGTGATTAATTATGTTATTCCAGTTGAAAGCCCTAAGTTCAAACTTAATTGTTCATCATTCATCAATATAATTATCTTTATCAACAAATGTATACAATGATTTTTTAAAAGTCTTAATGTGAGGCTGCTATTACAGTAACAATACAATTCACAATTTACTATTTTTAAACTCTTTTTTTATCATTCTATGAACATATACTCAAAAATTAAAAGAATATCCGCATTTCATTGTGACAATAACTTCAACACAAAATAAAACAATTCATTTCTATTTTGTTTTTTTTTTTTGACTGAATTTGAAATTAAACTTTTTTTGTTTTTCTTTTAAAAATTTAGCCTGATAACTATTATAGTATTTTTATATGAATAGTTATAAATTTATACATATATAAATATTAAACAGAAGGATTTTCATGGTTAAAAAACTTCATAAGTTTCGTGTGAAATCTCACAACAACAACAAAAAAAAAAACCTAGAATTAAAACAAATATATAGAAATAATACAAGAAGATAAAGAATAAATAAAAATATAAAACTTAATTTTTTTTCAGGACATAGCTCTTCTTTTTGTTCTTTTGTATCTGCCTCTTTCTTGCTATTTATATTTACATATAAAACTTTATTTGTATATTAAATTACGAAAAGGAGGTGGTACTATATTTCGGTTTTTTAAATCTTGAAAATCAAAATCTAGTATTTTTTTAAATCTCGAATATAAATATTCAGAGGTTCTAGCTAAATTTTTTTAACATCCTTAAGTTGGAATCGAAATCAAGATATTGCTTTTCCAAAATATTTATATAATTTGCAAGATTCTTTAACATGAGGGATTTTAGAGATGAATTCGTAGTGAACCCATCAAAATTAGTGAGTCCAAATAATCGTATTTTCAGTTATCCGGGTAATCGAGTATTTATTTTTTTTCATTACCCGGATACCCGGGTACCCGGGTAATGAAAAAATTACCCACACCATGTTGTGTTAATTAAATTTAAAATAAAATGCAACACTTTTAGTTTTAAATCTATTTTTTATTTAAAAAATAATACTTTAGAAATACAAGTTTGTCAACCGTTTCCATTTTTAACTGATTTCGGGTTTTTGTGACAAAAGCTGAAGCTACCGAAAACACTCTTTCACTTACTGTTGACGTTGGTTGTATTGTCAATAGTGCTGTAAAAAGTTTTCCAATAGAGTCACCTCGTTTTGAACAATCTTTCTCCCACAACTTCATTTCTTTTTCCAATGTGGATTTTCTCTCATTATATTCTTTCGGAACAGTCATAATTAATTCAATTGTTTTTTGGAGTTCATCATAATTTGAAACCAAACCATTATTTGAAATTATTTCTTCATTTTCAATTGTTAACTCTGTATTCATCTGTGTGTTTGCAGGATCTTCATTGAACAGCCTTTTGAAGGTTTCTTTAGCCAATAAATGAATAGAACTTTTTGTTAAATAAGTAAAATGGCAGTTAATATCTGGTTTAGGATAATTTCCAGATTGTAAAAAACGCAAGAGTGATACAACATCCTCATTTCGTCTTTCTTCAATTCTTTTCTTCAAAGCAGTGAACATTTCCATGGCTAACTGCGTATTTGTTTCTTTTAGTTTGTTTAGCAAAAAAATGCATACTCCTTCAGCTTTTAAAAGATTATTATTATCTTTACTGAGCTCTTTAACAGCAAGCTCAACCGGTTGTAAAACATGTGATATTTCTTCTAAAACTTTAATATTTTTTTCTGAACATTTTTGCTGACCTAATTCCATTAGAGCCTTTTGTATACAATCGTATATTTTTATGAAACGATTTACCATTGGTATTATTGAGTTCCATCTTGTTTTGCAATCGAGTAGCAATCGTAACTTTTTGCCTTCTTGATCTATTATATGCTTTTCAAGAACACTGCTCCGAACTGAAGAATATTTGAAAAATTTAATAATTTTTCGTGTTTCATCAAGAATTTTGCCAATGTCTTCACGAAAGATTGGTAATTGTCTAACTGAATCATTTTGTAAATTTAAGTTACCATCAAAAGCAAATGCATCAGCTACCTCATCATTTTGTTCGGTAGTTTCAACACAATCATCATCTGCTGAATTTTCATCATATTCTAAATTCTCATCATCTTGGAAATTTGTATCAATTACCGCATCATCATTCGTAATTAAACTCCCACTTTTTTTATAAAATACATCAAGTACAGCAAGATGTATAGCATGGTTGTAGCATAACTGAGAAAATGGTAAAATATTTTTCCCATATTTTACCATGACTGATGCTCCATCATGTGTGGATCCGACGATATCATTATCCATCTCAAGTCCATAATCTTTAAGTTTTGCTTTTACCAAATCGATGGTGGCATTTGAATCACAAGAACCTATTATTGCAGATAGACCCAAGACTACAGGTGGCTTTGTTGCTGAATGAAGAGTGATATTCATGAACCTTCTAACGTTTATATCACTCCATTCATCGACAGTAATACTGAATCTCTCTCCAGATTTTTTTTGCTCTAATAACGACGCAATTAATTCTTCTTTTTTTTCTTTATAAAAATCCATTATATATTTCATTACCGTTGTTTCACTTTTTGGCATTTTATAATTACGACTTGCTACGAAACCCCTAATGGCTTCAGATGAAGTAATTCCTTTGATGCTAAATCCATCTTTCGTCGCACATTTCGCCAATATTTCATTCAATGATTCTCGACTTATGAAATTTATTATTCCATTTCCAACTGATTTTGTGTTTTTCGAAGAAGATGCATCAGTTTCATTTGTGCCGCCCAAATTTCTTTTTTGTAAAGATATGCTATGTAATTTTAAATGATTTATCATTCCAGTAGTATTAGATCCCGGACGTTGAATTATAGATTTGCATATGTTACAAACAGACTGCGATTTCTCTTTTTTTGTAAAATATTTCCATACCTCTGATTTTTTCGAAGACATTTTTGGGTATATGTAAATAAATCACTAAAATAAAAAATCACAACATAAAAATTGAAAATTGAAATTTATACGTATTTAAATATGCATTTATTACATGAAATTTAGTACATTTTACTCAAAACACTTCACTTACCAAAGGCAGCTATATATATTAAAAAATTAAGTATTTATTTTATTTATTTCACAAATTTTTTTTAAATATTTCACTTTCTTGCAAATTTTACGTCATACAACTTCAAATTACAAATGTTATTTATTTTATGTAGGTATGATATTTGAAACTTAGTTAAAAATCAACGGTTGCTAAGCAACTTTATTATAGAAGTAAAAGAAGAAAAAACGATAGAATACCGATACTCGATTGATTAATATGTAGTTAAATGAATGTGCAATATTTACATTTTTTTGTCTAAATATTATACTCGATACTCGAAAAAAATATTCCGAGTAGTCGACTACTCGGAACTTGCTTATAAAGTATCAATTACTCGGGTACTCGGGTAATCGATAATCGTAATTGGATTCCCTAATCAAAATATATCATATATGAATCAAGGAATTTCGAAAAAACAAAAAATTAATATACAAATAACACATTTAAATTTTTAAACTTTCAAAAAAACGAGATTTTGATTTAAAAGATTTTAAAAAACCGAGATATTGTACCTAACCCCTAAAAAACAGAAAAGGAACAACGACATTCCATTTAGAAGACAAATACTGCAGTGCATCAAAAAAGTACAATTTCCTTGAAATAAAAACAAAATAAAAATTTTTATTTTAAGAAACAAGCATTAAGCAAGAAAAACTGCCAACAATGAAACAATAAAATGCCCGCCAAAAATTCCAAAAAAAAAAAATAAAAAAACCAAAAACAATATGAAATGAAAATTGAAATTTTCTTCATAAACATTCATATGAAAACTTAATTGAGAGATAAATAAAAACGCAAGAATAGAAAATGAACAAGAGAGAGAGATAGATAGATAAATACGAGTATAGTAAAGAAACAGGATGAATTGGAATGGACAGTGAAATAATAAACTTTTACTATAGGACAATGAAAAAATCTTAAGCAGCTAAGCATTTGAAATCAAGGAAACCAATAAGCAACAAAATAAAAATAAAATTAGGAAAACATGAAAAAAGTGGAAAAAAGTTTTTAATAACTTAAGAAAAGAACAATAGAAAAAATCTTAAGAGCATTTAACAAAAACAAAATAGAAGAGAACTATTTTCTATCATAATTATTAGATCGAACTTGAAATTGCTTCTTTGACATTCAAAGCTTTTTTGTTAAAATTGGTTAATTGAAATTTAAAGTTGTTGAAACAATTGTCCTGGCATCATCCATCGACGCACCCGTCCTGTTCTACACTATAAAAAAACTTCTACACTATTTGAAATAAAACAAGTGATGAAAAAACCATGGGATTTTTAAAAGCTCATTTCCAAAAATTATTTTTTATTAATTATATATTGTAATTAATAATGAAATCTATATTTTATGTATAGGCCCAATACAATCAAAAACATCTGTTGACATGCGTTAAAATTAATCTAAGATCTTTAATGTTAGGAAAACTTAATGTTTAAGTTTGAAAATATATACACAGTTATCAGTTTTTAAAAATAGGAAATTTTTAATTTTTAAGTCCTAAGAATCCTTCAATTCTAAAGTTCCGATATTTTTTTAACAAACTTATGCTAATTTTCAATGATGCAAACCCCTTTTCCCTCGCCCACAATTTTCGAGTTCAAGGAATTTAATTGTGATTTGCACCATAAACTGGATTTTTCTTAGAATTTTTTTATGAGCAAAATGATTATAAATTAAGTTGCATTTTCTTCAATTTCAAAGAATGCCTTAACATATGTTAAAATATGTTGGAGCCTTAAATTTTGTATATTAATTTAATAATAGAAAAAATTTTGGAAAAACATTGTACAATAGAAAATTTTAATTTTGACCCTTTAGTGTGAGGGTTTTTGGATGAATTTTTATTAAATGACTGATTCTAATTTCTAGTACCTAACTTTTCATAAAATTTGAAATTTCTAATTTAAGTGGTTCATTTTTCTTACTATGGGGAGCTGTAGCCCTGTAGTCATGGAGCCTTCAAAAAATTCCGCTTTTTTTTTTGGCATATATTTGCAGCTAAAATTTTGTTACTTTATTTCAAATAGTGTAAAACTTTTGTAAATATAAGGACAGACGAACGAATATAGTGAAACTTCATTTAAATTAATGTAAATTTCATTTTTTTGGAACAAATTTCTTTGGCTAACTACAATTATCCAAAGTCCAGAAAACGCTATAATTAAATTGTTAGGGCAAAATTTGTATAAAGTATATTTTCAATCTGGAAACATTAAATAAAAGCTGCTTTAATAAATATACAGAATTTGTTTAAGTGAATTTAAGTAAGTGGATTTTACAATATTTTTATTTTTGACAAATTTATTAAAATTTATAAAATTAAATAGACCCACGATTTCCTCAAATTATATTTAATCAATATTATTTATTTTTATCTACAGCAATTGATTTTAAAATCTATAATATTCTATTTTAATTAAATCAATCCAATTTAATAAGAGTCTAAAAATCATTTTACCTAATAAATTAGATCTTAAACAATCATAGGAAAAACTATAGATAAATATTGAATGATATCAATGATATCAAAAATTTTGATTCCAAATTAATCAAATAAAAATGAATTTTGATATGGTGTTTATAATAATTTTCATATAAATATCACTAATTTAAACGCTATTCACCATACAAATACATAAGAACAGCATACAACTTAATATTTTTAATAAAAATAGGATTGAAATTGAAATGCTTCATGAATTATTCAATATTTTCAATTGAATTAGTTTTCTTTTCCTGTTCCCTAATAAATAAAACCAAAACAATCTATAGATCCAAAATCAGAATACAAAAAAAAATTGAAAATTATCTGATCCAATATCTGATAAAACATAATGGAACTAGAAAAAAGTCTCATTTAATTTCCATAATTTTCTCAGAATATACAAAGGGAAACAAAAATATGTAAAATACAACCTATTATTTACACCCTTTTGTTTTTCGTTGAAATTTTTTTTTCATTTTGGATATTCCGAAATTTTTTAAACTTACGTAACTACATTTTTAGTCTATCCGTCGTCGCCTTAGGATGTTGCATTAGATTGTTATGTAAAACAGACATCAATTCAAAATCCTCAAAATCGATTACGAATAAATAACAAAAAAAAAATTTTGAAGACATAAAATGTATAATAACATGAAGATAGGACGATAGGATGTAAGAAAATCATAATTCCGTTTATCAAATTGCAGTATATTTGTGCATATGACTTTTCTTTTAAGTTTTAATTGATAAATATTATAAAGCGGCCCAACTTTGAAGTATAGTAACAAAGAGACGTGAAAATGTTATTTTTTTTTTCGTTTCAACTCTTTTTGGAAGCCTAGAACTTCCACATATCCAGGCCTCTCTAACCCTATTATGGGCTCTTGATTTGATTTCTACCTGTTTTTTTCTTCTCTTTGAGTTTCTTTCTCTATTGGTTGTTTTTCTCTTAAGTATCTTATTCTATTCAGTTTTTTTTTTCTATTGGGTCTTCCTTTTTTCTTGTGGCATCTTATCTAATGCATGCTTAGTAATAGAGCCTTTTCTTAGTACTTGTACTATCCTTCTGCATTTCTTTGTTCATATCTAATTATTCTTTTTTTAATTACCAATAATTCTACTACGCACTCAATGAATAAACTTTACTAAAAATTGGGATTGCATACTCTTTTTGGCAAAATATATGATTAAAATTCATTTAAAAGTTATTGATATGGTATATACGGCAATCATCCCTATTCTCCATGTAATAAATTTAAAAAAATTTAATGACTCATGAAAAAATGTAGAATAAATTATCATAATCAATTAGTTGTTTTGTTATTTAATTATTTGGAAACCTATACTGAACCCAAAAACGCATTGTATAAAAATATCAGTGAAGTAACATTCCATTTAAAAGTATGTCACTTTCTTTAGCTTGAATTTTCAAAATATGCAAAATTGCAAATTATTTAAAAATTTAAAAAATTGTTCTATGTCCATCTAGCTGTCTAGCTATGTATGTCGATCCGCCCGTCCGTCCCCACGATAACTCAAAAAATAAAGGATCTAGGATTTTGAAATTTTAACAAATTCGTTTTTATGCAATATCAGCCATCGCTATTTAAATCCAGCCATTCTGGTCCACGGGTTCGGGCACCTGCCATACAACTTCTCTTTTTATTTGAGCATTACTCTGTATCTATTGAAGCTGGGTGTTTGAAATTTTGCCAAAAGTAGTTTAGTTTTATGGCTAAAGTTTCCAAAAAATTTAGTTGCGGTAGTGCAGTGGGTTCGGGTAGCTGCCATACAACTACTTTTTTTATTTAAGCATTACTCTAAATCTAATAAAGCTGGGTGTCTGAAATTTTTCCAAAAAAAGTTTAGTGTAATGGCCAAAGTTACAGCAAAATTTGGTTGGTCTACTGCAGAGGGTTCGAGTAACTGCCATATAACTCCTTCTTTTATATGAGCATTACACTACACTTAAAAAAGCTGTATGTGTGAAATTTTGCCAGAAGTAATTAACCGGATGATATAATGTTTATATAACAGTCATACGGGTATCCCAGAGTCGACACAGTTTACTACACTCTTCCTCGTTTAAATTATTTGATAAAATTTATTTAAGATAATTATTTTTAAACCACTTATAGAATAATACATTTAATCTAAATTCTAGATTATGAAATTAGGGATGCACAAACAATAACATCCCACAACAAATTACCTTGTACAATATTAAAAATGCTCACAAAAATTATATATTATGACATTTTAAATTTAAATAACCTACACTATACCATTTTAAATTTAAATTACCTACACTACGAGATTTTAAATTTAAAAACGCATTAAATAAAAATAATAACAATTTAGTGGTTTAAAATATGAAATTAATTTACCACACAATTAAATGCTAGGAAATTAAATATGTTACCAATTAAATTGTTTTTTCCAAGTAAAAATGTTTAACATTCAATTGGAAATGAAAAATAATTTAAATTAAATTTAAAATTAAAATAATATACCATAGGTTCGGAATTTTCATACTGTCCAGTTAGAAGGGCAGTAATCTTAATTACAAAATTTAATCCTAACACTTCTATCAAATTAAAAGATAGATTTTTACAAACTTTTTTAGAATTGTAAAATTTTATAGGTTTTGGAAAGAATTCCAATTAATTATAGGCCACCTACTGCAAAATCGAAATTCATTTTCGAATGTCACCAATCTAGAAGGGAAGCTAGACTTTTTCAAATGAAATTCTCCAATGGTAAACTATATGTAAGTTTTCTTAACTTATCATACCTAAAAATATAATTTTCTATATAAAAGGACTCGCCATATGAACAACCCAAAATTGTCAATTGTTAGAAACATTAATTCAAATTTTTGCCAATTCTATATCATTGCCTTAGGCAAAAATATGTAAAATAATATGTTTCATAGCTAAATACATTAATATATTATTTTTAAAATAATTTGATTATTTTTAATTAATACTCTTTAAATGTTATATTGTTGTATAAATTTACATTTACAAAGAATTAAATTTTTTTTTTTTTATGTTTAACGTTTTGTATTTATTACTAATTGGTTTTTAAGTATTTCTTCTTTATAAATAAAATTAATTAATTTTTAAATAAAATTTATTATTTCAAAAGTTGATTTTAATAAAATCTTAAATAACAATTAATTTTCAAATTGTTAAATTTTTTATTATAAATAAAAGTATCTACTTAAATCTATTAATTTTTATAAAATCTGATTAGTTGCAAGTATTCAGATGTCCTCATAAAATTTTCAAAAGTACTAAAGTTGAAGTAATGAATAAAATGTTACTTGAATAATGTGTTATGTATCATTATTTGGTAATAATTATTTTCTATAATTATCATTAGCAAATTTTTGTAATGATACTTTAAAAATTCAATTACAAATAAAATTAATTACTTAATTACTTTATTATTCCAAGAAAGTAATAAAATTTTGGATTTTACGATAATACTTGTAATTCTTATGATGATTTAGTATATTTTGGTATTTTATTATTTTAATTTAATTAAATTATTAAAAATAATTACAAAAGTAATGTTAGTATCAAAAATAATTAAATTTTAAAAATAATTACACAAGTAATTGAAATCCGAATTCATTTCAAGTAAATATCAAATCAAGTAAATATTTAATTCCTTCCATGTTGGTTGAATTCTTAAAGTACCATTTCTAAATACTAAAAGTATCAAAAGTACAAACATTTTTTAATAGTAATTAGAAAGTAATGATTACTAAGTACTCATTTTTGCACTAATTCTTGAATTTTAAATGTCACTTTTCAAATATCTAACTACAATAAAACTGACAAATCTAATGGCAAATGATCGTCATATGATCTACAATCCATCTAATTGAATATATTAATTTTATCAAATTGGATACAATTATGATAAAAAGGACATTATTAATTTATTTAATAGATTATTTAAATATTTATGTGTAAAATAAACAATTTTATCCATAAGAACACGAATCGATATTCAAAATTATTCTGCCAGTCGTAAGATCTAAGCAGATCTAAAGAGTACCTACTTTAAATTTAAATAAACGATTTAAATTTAATTTAAATAAATTTAATCCAAAATTTTAAACTTAAAAGATCAATTTAAAAGTCTGAAAATCAAAAAAGGAATCACGAGCACTTATGACCTTCGTAAAAAGCACTTAAACTATTGGATATAACCATTTTATGTATCTTATAACTGAAATATAAATAAATATGTATTCCAAATAATTTTAAATAAAATATATTGCACAGATCTTTAAAATTTTATTATATAATAAGCTGAACAAAAATATGATGGAAAATAATATTTACCTGAAAACATCTGTTTTTATTTTATATTTAATTAATTAGAAACCAAAATACGTCACCACATCTAATTTTTCCAAGATACAAATTATTAATATATTTCTAAAATTAAAAAAAAAATATATAAAATTTATTCAAATATAAAAACAACTTCCATGTAAAATTCAATTGTATTGTCGCATACAAATTATTGTTACATTGCATTCATATCCATAAATTATTTAATTCTATTACCACAAAACACAGTAAATTATTAAAACAAAATACAGTTATATAGAAAACATCAAAATATAATATACTTATAACATAAAATATAATAAGATTAACACATTCAACAAAGCGGAAAATCAGGATAAAAAATAAATTTCCTACAAAATAAAATACAAAAAAAAAAAACAAAATTCAAACACAAACATATTTAATAAAACTTAAATAAATTTTCCATGAAAAACAATGTGACTAAAAAATTCTATGTAATTATTTTCATTCGTATATATGCATTCATATTATGTTTGTATTTGTTCTTTTTTTTTTTTTAATAATTGTAACTAAAGTTTTATAAAAATGCGTGGAAAATTATTAAATAGATATATATATATATATATATATATACCGTTATACAAAAATATACAAATGAACTTATGTTTGTATATTTGTATACATGTTTAAAAACTATTTAAATTATGCAAGTTAATTTTATACAAGTGTATACTTTGATTATACAATTTACAAGTAGAATAGTTTAAGTACATATACATACATATATGTGTATACAATATACAGTAAGTGCTCGTCCTGTATACCGCATTGGTTTAATTAGCATAATATTTTGTTAAAATTCATTGTATTCTTTTTTGAGTGGAATGTACATTGTAAACCATTAAAATATATAAACATACAACGAGAATCACCCATGTAATTTAACATAAAATGTATATTTATGCACTGGTATTTACATAATTTACAGTGGTGGTAAAATAAAAAACGCCTTTTTAAAAAAAAAGAAATTAAACATTTTTATGAATATTAATTAATACCTTATTAACTAATATCGGCACTATGATTGGTAAAAACATTTTAGGAGTGAATGACGTCGAATTTTGTGAAATAATACATTGTTCCGGAAGAAAGTCTAAAAAAATAGTTTGTTGACTTCCACTAACCCATTGAGACACGTCAACTATTTAAAATGATCGTTCATTACTTTGCACTAAATTTGAAACAGTTTGACAGTTTGACTTCAAATTTTATACACCGCTTGTTTTTGACAATAGGGTTGATTTTATTAACATACTTAGAATTTGTTAACCTATATCGGCACGACGTTTGGGAAAAAAAAAATGGAAGTGAATTTCGTTAACTTACGGTATTGTGTTTGGCAGTATTTCGTTAAAAAGAAAGTATCAACTAATTATTTGTCAACTTCTGTTAACCTATTGCGGCAAAATAACTTTTAAAAAGTTTTTCGTTCGTTACTTCGCTTTAAATTAGAAACAGTTTGACAAGTTACTGCAAATTTTATGTAAGCAGTCTTTGACAATAGATTTAATTTAAATATTACTTTAAAGATAATTTAGAATTTTTTAACCCATATAGGCACGACGATTAGTCAAAAAAAATTTTGGAAGTGATTATGTTCAAATTTTACAGTGTTTCCCCACAAGAAAGTCTCAAAAAAATGTTTGTGGAGTCTGTAAACCTCTTGCGGCACAATTTACTATGTGTAATTTTTGTGTTAATTTGTTCTAATAATATCTGTTTGAATTAAAAATCCATTTAGAGGCGAAGCAACACGGAGTTGGTATTAAATAGTATAATATAAATAAATATTTATGCAAAATATTACTGAGATTTGATTTCGGAAGTCTTTTCAAATAAATTTTTTTGTTAATAGTTTTTTTTACCACTACTGTATTGCAAATATGTACGATTATAATTTTTTTCTTTTTTATTTATCATGCATTGTTATCATTTGTGCAACAAAACGTTTAATAAATTTTCTCAGTCAGAGAAAAATTTTAAAATAAATTCTTAATAAGCTCATTACATTAACCACCATACGTTTGCTGTTTAACTAGCTTTATATAAACAAAGAACTGAAAGCATTTAACCAAAGACATACAAAATGTATATAAAATATTATTTTTTAAGGTTAAATTTATACTAATTAAAAAAAAAAATACTTATGTTATATTAAGAAGATAGAGAGTATCATTTAAAAATCTTTACATGAAGATTTAAACAATTATAAATCTTTACAGCAGCAGCTGAACAACTAATACCAAATTAATGCTTGAAAATACTTCTTTTAAATCGATGTAAACTCTTAAGCTTCTTTAACATCAATTTAAGATTCGTTAGGATTCTTTTGAATCAATATAAGACTCGCATACTTTGGGTATCTTAGAGAGAAGGTTAATTCTTAAAAACTGAAAGATATAAACCTCAGAAACTCTAGCCACAATGGCAGGGAGTGATATTTAAGTATTCTAGTAATTTTAGAATTACATGCACGAAGACTTGAATCCCGAGATCAAATGTATACGCAATCTTTAATTTTTTTTACTAAGATAATGAAAGAAAATAATAATATACAAAATGATGAAAAATTTTTAATTATAGATTGATATTTTATAAGTTAGACAAGAAATCATTTATTTTTAATTTCTTCTTTCATTTTCATTATTAATTGTTTTTTTTCTTTTTTATTTTTCAATGAAATGTCCTGAATTAAAAATTCACAGTACAAAGAATTTTCTTTATTATAAATTATCCTTCAAACTAAACTAAAAAAAAAACAATAAGAAAGCAAAAAAAATTAATATAAATATCCAGGACATTGTATATTTGTTGGACTTTAATTATTTATTTAGTTATCTGAACGCAATTTTCAGATTGAAGATTTGTAAAATAGAACAAAATAAAAATTAACATTTTTTTTATAACAATCTGACCTGGTTCGCATTTCTTTTTCTAAATTTTAACACTAAATTTTTTAAGTTTGTGTTTTATTATTTAAATATGAAAGTTTCGCATAATATACCTTAAGGATTAAGCTTAAAGATTTTTGAAATTAAAAATTTGAAAGTCAAAAAAATAAGGATTTTCCAATAAGCGAATTGGCAGAAAAAATCCCAACTCAATCATTAGACCTATAACTTCCTGGACACTTTTGACTTATTTTTTGAATCATAACTTCCCATGAGACTTTTAAATCCAAGACTTGTACCATATCGCCTTGGCAAATTATTGGAGCATAAACATTCACTTCTAAAGTTTGATGAACCAAATCAAAAACAAAAAGAAAAGCCCAACAAACTAAAAAATTGATATTTTATATTCGTTTATATTATTCAGCTCAAATCAGACTTCAAATTCAGGATAACTGTTATTTCTTTAATATTTGTTTTCAAAGGGATTTTTTCATAGTGTCAAAAAAAGGCGTTCATTAAATCTAAATATACTTAATATACATTTAAAATGGATATCCTAAAATAAAGGATAGATACAATAAAAGATATTAAAAAAGATAAGAAGATAATATTAAAAGATAAACAGATGTAAACTGATGATGCATAACATAAATAATAATCATAACAATTTAGAGATAAAAATCATTAACTTTTTCATTTTCAAAAATGGAATTTTGTTTTTTATAAAATAATATGAAATTTTGGACACAAAAATCTTTTTATATTCATGATCATGTTTAACACATTTATTTTTATTTAAAATATCAAAAAAAGAAAATATTGTTTTTCCGATTCATTAAATGTTAAAATTGTTTTATGTTTTTTTTTTTTTTGATTTCGTCATGTTTCATTAACAGATCAAAGTATACAAATAAAAACTAATATTATGTATCTATATAGAATTTAATGGATCTATTAATGTTTCTTCAAAAAACTAAAGTGTTAGGTTTTTTTTTAAAATGTTAGGCTGGAATTGATTTGGAATTGTCGAAGGACAACACAGTGGAATATACTAAATATGATTCCAAGGTTTGGGATTTGAGATACTAATCTAATAAATGCTGGCTCTATGAAAAAGGTTCGCAAAGAAAACGTCCCAAAAACTAAAAATCGAAAATATCCTGAAAATTGTATGAAACTTAGGAGATTTCCTGCATATGTAAAATATCCTCGAGTTTGGGAAGCTTTTGGGGACTTTTGTTTTTTTTTTTTGGGGACTTTTAGAGAAATTGTATTTTGGGAACTTTTTGCATATGAAAAAAGTCGACAAAACATAAAAATATTCAAAACAATTTTTATTGAGTATGTTACAATGAGATTCAGTTGGTTGTGGGTTTATTTTTTTAAAAAGTAGTGGTTCCAATTATTTCTTAAAACTTAAAACAATTAAGGCTTTTCTATCCCTATTTCAGTATTTAACTTAACAAATTATTGGATTCCTGTTTTTCTACCCAACGCTGAAAACCCCGTCTAACTTTTTATTAGAAATTGTATTTTTGAAACTTTTTTCTTATGAAAAAGGAAAAAAATTTGACAAGCTTGATTCAAAACCATTTTACTAACCTACTGTAAAACCCCTTTTTAGCTTTTTGTAATAAATAATAGTTCAGTAACAAAGCGCATAATTCAAAACCACTAAATTATAAACCTCGCTTAACAAATTAAAACTAAACTTGGGAACTTTTATAGAAATTGTATTTTTGGGACATTTGGTATATGAGAACTTTCAGGTTTTTTTTCAACTTTTTTTTTTTGAGACTTCTTTCGTGCGATCCTAAATGCTACCTCTCTTTCTTTTCTTGATAAATATATAGATAAAAAATATTTAATGCTATCATTTAAACATTTTGATTAGGAGGTGAAACCAGTTTTTAAACTAAAGCCTTTTAACTTAATAACTTAATTAATCTGACTGATAGCTCAGTGGTTAGAGTGGTGGTTTTTTAATCGAAATATCTCGGGGTCAAATTTTGATCAGATCATATCTAATAAAAATAAATATAACTTATAATTGATATCGTAATACTTTATAACATAATATAAAATAAATTTAACTGCGACACCTGAAATGGAAGGCAGATATCCTTCCTATCACTTACTTAACCCATTGTATGTGCTAAGGGACTGTACATAAATTAATCAATTAAACTTAATTTTAATAACAATATATAATACACTACATAAACTACTTAGATAATATATTATAGATTTTGTCATCAATTTCTGGAAAAACTGGAGGTAAAAAATAATACCAATCAAGACTTAGTTTCTCATAAAACCTATGAATGTATTATATTTTTCGAATATTTCAATTTGATTATAAGATTTTAGTAAAATACATAATTAAATAAAAGCTATATGTCACGTGATAAAATTGTAGATATTTTTCTTATAAACGAGTGTGTATAACACTGGATATTTATATACGAGAATTTGCTTCATCCTTTTATAGATATTTGATTAATCTAAAAGAACTAATTTAATCTTATAACACTCCAAGGAATCAAAAAATTAAGACACCCACTTAAAATTCTCTTAAAAAAATTATTAAAATTAAACAAATCCAATTATTATTAATTTAATTCAAACAAAAAAAAACACCAATCACCCAGAGCAAATTAACTATATATATACCATATACAGATAATAATAATGAATATAAAAAGATCAATTCGGAAAATTTTTTTCATATAATAAAATTAAATCAATATAGTAAATTGACTTTTATTTTTAATTATTAATTACTTTATTCACAAATTCCAGTGATGCCATATTATTGCATTCCAATAAAAAACAAAAAAACTTTGTTTTAATTTCATATATCGAATATTTTCATTTATGAAAATCTTATTAAATACCAATGCAAATAAATTTTTATACCCATATGACTATATAGTCAAAGGGTATAATAAATTTGCCATTATGTTTGTGACGCAGAGAAGGAGGGGGGGTAGATATAGACTCAAGTGTATGGATCGGATCAGAATCGAAAAATAAATCGATTTAGCGATGTATGTCCGTCCGTCCGTCCGTCATCACGATAACTCAAAAAATAAAGGAGCTAGGATTATGAAATTTTCACAAATTCGTTTTTATTCAAAAACCAGAATCGCTATTTAAATCCAGCCATTTTGGTTCGTGGGTTCGGGTACCTGCCATACAACTTCTAATTTTACACGAGCATTACTCTACACCTATGGAAGCTGCGTGTCTGAAATTTTGCCAAAAATAGTTTAGTATAATGGCCAAAGTTACTGCAAATTTTGGTTGGTCTACTGCAGAGGGTTCGAGTAGCTGCCATACAACTCCTTCTTTTATATGAGCTTTACACTACACCTGATGAAGCTGGGTGTCTGGAATTTTGCAAAAAGTAATTAACCGGATGATATAATGTATATGTTACAGTCATACGGGTATCCCAGAGTTGACACAGTCTACTCTACTACACTCTTCCTCGTTTTTTATAGAGTTATAGTATTTATACAATGCAAATATACCACCTATATATTAACCTATATATATATATATATTATAATTTAAATAAATAAATCTGAGGATATATTTTGATATAGTAAACATTTTTATGAATGATTTATTTAAAGTGCCAAAGTTGTATGTGGAAAAAAAAAAAAACATGACAGAAATAAATTAAAACTTTAAATATTTATGAATTCTGTTGGGATTTTTTTTGTATTTTTAATCTCTGTCTTTCTATCTTTGTGTGTTTCTATATTAATGTATAACTCTTATTTTATTTTTTTCATATATTATTATATAAAATTGGAAAATGGTTATAAATTTTAATACTCTTGATGAAATTGTGATATACGATGAAATATTTATTGGACTTTTCATTTATGTCCATATTTTTTTATACTATGGTTATTTTGACTTTTTGGATTTATATATGATTTCATTTTATTTTAAAATTTTAATATATTGATATCATTTATGTATATTATATATTATAATATAAATGTTATATAATATAGTTTTATTCTCTCAGTTTTCTCATTAAATCTTATTTTGATTGGATTATGAGAAAATAAACAGAAAATAAATTAAAAAAAAAAACAAAAAAAAAAAATCAAAAATAAAATATAAAATTAAAATTTATGCATATTCTATATAATAGTGAGTATATATGTATAGATAAATCTCTAATACTAGACAACAAATATTCTAATAATAAATCTTTAATATTTAAAACTTTTTAGAATACTTAATTAGGAAATAAATTTTAAAATTTAAAATAGTTTTAATTTTAATTTATATTTAGTTTATAAAATATTTTGAAATATATAATATATAATTAAGAATTTAGAGATAAATAGATAGATTACTTTAATTAACTGAAATTAATATTCTGTTAGTGTAGTGTATCTTTTGATAATAATATTATATTTCGTTATTTGATTTGGTTGTTGTTTTGGTTTAAAAGGTCATAAAATTGTAATTTTTAATATTGTTCTAAGTTGCTAAATAACTATCGTTATTCAAAGGTATTAATGATTTATTAATTTAATATGTATTAAAATTATAATTAGTTTTTTTTTTTGGAATATTGGGAATTAAATATAAGATAATTTTTGATGTAGATATGCATGGAGGAATGATTTAGGTGTTAAAAGTTTTTATAAAAAAAAGAAGACTGACAAATATTTGTAGATATTTAATGATTTTATGAAGATACGTTAAAAAAAATCATATAACAGTAATATTTGTAAATTAAATTAAATCGAAAACCTCGCAGACTATTTCAAATATGAAGCCATTCATATTTTAATTTTGATACTTGAATAAATTAATTAAAATACGTTAAGGTATCTTATATCTTTAAAATTTAATTATAAATTTTTAGTCAGTAACACAATTATTTAGCATATTCTAGTAAATATTAATTTTATAAATGCATTATATAAAATACATTTCAAAATAGTTATTTTAACAGCTTTTGAACTTTAATGCTAACGATTTCTCATACAATAATTTGCCTAAAAATATGCAATCGTTATTCTTAAGTAAGATTTTTAGATTATCATATTTCTAGAAACTAAACCCGAAATGTATTCATGGGATTTAATGATATTATCCCAATTAATTTATCTTATGCTATTGATGAACTTATAACCAATACTAATTTGAGGAAAATGATTTAATTTTGTTTACCCCGGTCAGATCATAAATAATAAAAAATATCGTAAAAATTGGTTAAATTATCGTAATAGTTTATATCGTAATATTAAGTAAGATTTAATAAAAATATATAAATAACTCTTGTGTAAGATAATAGATGGCGCACAAAACTAACATTTGTGTAATCATAATCTTATACTATAGCTACAGCCAAATTATCTTAGTGAAATATATAGATTAAAGGAACTAAAGTCTCAGGAAACTCCTGGTCTCAGGAGTATATTTAAAATTGATTTAATCCTTAGATTTATTGTATTTATATTTTTGCCAGATATATTAAGAACAATACAAGTAGTTCCATAAGCTTTATTAAAAGACTTATTGAAAATTTAGGATCTAACAAGGGGAGAGTAATTAATTATTTATTTATTTTTATTTTATTTTCTAACTATGACGGCTGTTTTAGATTCCCTAGCATTTAGTTGAATATTATTTAATTAAATTCTGAATTTTTTAATTGGATTTTCCCAATATCGATCAATATTTAATATCTTCCAAAATTATTTTACTTTTATTATACATAGGAAATTGTACTTATTATGTTACCTATAACAGGTAAATTAAAATTTTATAAAAATGTACAATAAAATTCTAGAAGGAAATTAAATTTAGGTTAAAACCTTGTTAATTTTATTTATTTATCAGTAAAATACAATCTTTCTAAATTCGGATACACATAGGTGGTATAAGATCCCTTGTAGACAATCATAAAATCTAAATTATTCTCCTAAACGCTTCCTTTTAAGAATAGGCTATAAACTTAGCAACTCTATATAATAAAATAAAATAAAAAAAGGTAAACTGAAGGGGACCATTGTGGATGAAAGGACTGTGGAAGGAGCTACAAATAGATTTGATTGCAATAAAAGAACAAAAACTCTTAAAAAGCGATTCTATTACTTTTAATAACCTATCGTTTCTTTTGTCCGAAAGAGTATTGTATAATAACTGTTTTTTACACTTAAACTACAGAATAGAACTGCCCTAATGTTAAAGGTACACTCATATTTTTTAAGTATCAAAAAGAATCTTCAAAAAACAACCTAAATACTACCAAGACTACCAGGTAACATACTTATATTTCATGATTTTATTACCAAAAATAAAATAAATAATAAATATACACCATAGCTGAATTTATTTAATGAAAATGAAAATAAGTACACAACAACGCTTACAAAATAATCAAATTTTACACACAAGTAA
The DNA here is from genome assembly GCA_963082915.1 of Dolichopus griseipennis. Classification (NCBI taxonomy): domain Eukaryota; kingdom Metazoa; phylum Arthropoda; class Insecta; order Diptera; family Dolichopodidae; genus Dolichopus; species Dolichopus griseipennis. The sequence continues at coordinate 21,558,578 of OY720444.1, forward strand.
ATTTTAATGATTTATGCCATTTTATGATTATTTTATGGTATATAAGTATATATGTGCATGCAGAATGTTTATTATAAAATTTTTGAGGTATATGCAATAAGGTAAAATAAAATAAAGCCTAAACTAATTTTTAAATTTTGTTTTTATTTCAATATGAAAGATTGAAATAAAGCCAATTTGATGTTATTTCAAATTGCTAATTTTTTTAATATGCAAACAATTGAATTGTTGTTTTTCAGAAATTTATGAAAATTACATTTTTTATTGGTTGGTTCAAAAGCAGGGTTGTACGCTTTTTCCAAAATATTTGTGTATGTGTGTGGGATTCTGAATTAAAAGAGGTTTTAGAGTTAGGTTCAAAATCAGGTAGGTATCCCCCTTTTACAGAATATTTATATATGTGTGTATATATGAGATTTTGAATTAAGAGAGATTTTGGACTTGGATTTAAAAACAGGATTTCCGCTCTTCCCAGAGTATTTATATATTTGTGTGTATGGGGGATTCTGAATTAACAGAGGTTTTAGATTGGGTTTCAAAATCAGGGTATTTCCTTTTTCCAGAATATTTATGTACTATAAAATCCCTCCTGTTCCCAATCCCAATTATGGTATATTCACATAATTTTAATCTAGATTTTTATATATATATAAATATTCTAAATAATACTAATACTAAAACTAATACTAATAAATATAGTAATACCAATTTTGATTTATGTCATCTTTAAAATATTTTTGGCTTTATTTCTTTTTCAAAAATTTTTAAAAATGAAATAAAGCCTAATATTAAGAAATTATAATTTTTGTTTAATTTCAAATGTGGTATTGAAATGAAGCCACAAAAGTGAATTTTGGCTTTGTTTCATTTGGCCTTATTGCGTGTACTCAATTTTTGCCTACTCTTCTATAACAAGGAAATAAAAAAAAAAATTAAGGATCTGTACAAAGTAAATGATCTAAAAAGACATTAGATGGCATATTCACCTTTATAAATGGGTATTAAAAATTTATGAATGATAATAATCTTAATCATATACCACACTGTTCTACTATTTTGATTATATTTTTATTTTTAAGATTTCCTTTTATATATTTATAATGGTAACACGGGTATTTAAAATCATATTTAAAAAATATTAGCCATGAAATTGAACTTGGAACTTTATGATGTTGAAAAATTATTCATTTTTTAAACTTTATTGCAATAGAAATAATTCCAAGTAATTTTGAATAATTTGATGAAAAAATAATTATGTCATTAAAAGTAGGTTTAAATTACTAAATAATCAATTACTTAATTCTTTAGGATCGGTGGTTATTTGAAAGTTTGAGGTAGTTCTTATTGGAAGAATTCTCAAGTATTATATTCTTATGCATGAAGGTTGTTAAGAATAGGTAACTTTAAGGTAAATTACTACAATGCAGGTTAGATTTATGTGAAACAATTAAACTACCCTAACTTGCATAAGCCCTTACTCACACAAGCTTCTTTTAAAGACCAAAGTGCTCAATTAATTAAGTACTTTAAAAATTCTTTCCCATTACATTATTAGCCAAAGCGATAAAAACAAGTGAAGAAAAAAACCCATTTTTTTAGGTTCTAGGAATTAAACCAAAATTTGGAATTTTACTTAGAATTTTACTAAGGAGATGTTAGAGGATCTAACATCTCCCAAAATTTTGCAAAAATTGAGTTTTGGATAACGGTAAAGTTTAGTACCGATGGCAACCCAATGAATAAGTTTTTTAACAGTTTGTAAAGCTTATAAAAGCAGCTATCTTTCGACGTTCTCAGATTGAAAAAATACCTCATAGAACTTTTGTTGTAACGTTTTAAATAAAGGTTTTCTTCCGAATTTGAGGGGCTGTAGCTTCGTAACGGGTGCGGCTACAGAAAAAAGTTCTTCCATAAAATTATTTTTTTTGCAATACCTACCCGTTGCTGATATTTTTTTGTCAATCGTACGTAAAAAGGGACGGACGGACGGACGGACAGAGTGAAACTATATAGATACTTTTTACAAAATTTTTTGGAAATGTACTAAAAAGAAACTAAATTAAGGACACTACACTGATCCTTCAGCATTATTTAAAATATCTTCCATGAGATCTGTTAACCTTTTAATTAAACTAAAAAGTTAACGAATAGAAAGCAAAATTGGGATCTTTTGATTTTTTTCAATATACTCATAAGTTTATAAACATTGCTAAACAAAAAAGTAAGATCTGGGCTCTAATGTCCCGACCACTTATCACTAATCAAATTATCATTTGTATGATAAGTTATTTTTAAGCTAAATAAAGTCTTAAATAATCATTGTTTTGATAAGGTAATGTTTAATTAGTGATAAGTGAATGGTGAAATAAGGCCCAGATACTCTCCATTCTTCATAGTAATAATATACCATACCATCTAAGGCCTTGGCCACGAAGAAAGTAAAACAACGATTTTTTGGCTGGTAATATTTTTAAAAAAAATATTAACATCGTTGTTTTTCAGCAAGTGAACATGCAGTGAGTAGCTTAGCAGCTCTTAAAAATAATCATTTATTCTCCCCCTTATCAATGAAGATAGATAAATTTGTAATCTTGAAGAATTTTGAATATTACTTTAAATCTTGATAGAAAAACTTGGCTTAGAACGGCAATCGAATAATTGCTGACATTTTAAAGAAGTTTTATGTCAGTTATTCTTGAAAATAAATAATTTAAAAAAATCAATATTATTCAAAATTTTAAATTATTTTAATTTCAATTCAAATTTTCGAATATAAGCAATTAACTTTAATTTTCCTAATAATTATTTAAAGTGTTCAAAAAAAATTCCAGACAGAATATAAAAGTAATTTTTATCAAAAAATGTACACTTCCCTAAAATATTAAATTCTATATAGATATATATAAAATATACATATAATAACAATGTTTATACATTCATCTTATTATTTACTAAATTATATAATATTAATAAAAAAAAAAACGTTGATGAGAAAATTACATTTTAACAGGAATTCATGCCGGAATTTCCTGCTTTCAAATTCAATTTCAATTTATGTCACGCAACCGCATATATACAGATTTTTAGTAAAATTTTCTGATTGTAAAGTAATTTTTTATTTTGATTGAATATTTAAACGTAATTTTATTTGAATATTTACTACCATATCCTGTTATAAATGATAATAATATATTGAATACATATATATATACCTAGGTTGAAGGTATATTCGTAAAAGTATGAATGTTTAAATATTAAAATACAAATTTGCATGAAATGTTATGTAAATGTTATTTTAAAATAGAAAAAAAAATTTTATTAGACTATTTTAATGTAGTAATCAAATTACTCAACATTCTATGTCTACTTTATGTTAACTCAATAAAATGTAATTGAAGAGGATGTAAAGTCTGGTGTTAAATAAGGAAATTAATTATATAGGAAGAAAAATTAATAAAAATGAAATAGAAAAGAAATTTATTAAAAAAAAAAAATTAATTATTTCTAATTAATCGTCCTTTGGTCCAGAAGAATTTTTATTGGATCAAAAAGCTTATATATTGTCATACATATTGTTATACATGCAATCATCATACAAAATTTAGGAATTGAAAATTGAGTTCAGAAGAGTAAGGAATAAAGCGACGTGCTATATTTCCCAGGCCGTAATGTGCTTAGGTATTGCCACTTTTAATGATGTCATTAAATTGGTGGGTCATATCACCATAATAATTTTTGTTATCTTTTGACCTTATAACCTAGTAAAAGAGGCCAAAATACCATAAATTAGGATATTAAAACATACTTAAAAAAACTTCTAAAAACTATTGCATTATTAAGCTATTGTATATTATTCTAATTTCAAACTTGTAGCCGACTATAAAATTTGGACTATAAAATAGGTTTCCAAAAACATTTTTTTTTTATTCTATGCATGTCCCCTACCCCTACGAGCCATTGTTTGTTCCTGCCTTAGTCCTCCTCTTTACAACTTTCTTCGTGCTTCCTTTGAAGTAATGGAAATTGTTGCTTTTTCTAACGCTAAATTCTGAACAAAAGAACTTCAATTGAATTAAAAAATCTAACTTTAAAAATCCAACATTTGATATAACATAATATGGTATCTTATTTAAATATGAAGGCAATTATGAGTTAGGCGGACCAAGGTAGGCATAGTAACAACAATGTAGGAAAACCAGGAGTATTAATTAGGAATCACTTATTTCTCTGAATTTTAAATCATTTGTCTGTTTGATAGGGCTCAAGCCAATCAATAAATTAGGCAAAATTGAAATTCATTAAAGACCATTGATATTTTAATACATGAGTAGAACTTATAAACTCATTGCCACTAATTTAGTTAAGATAAAATTCTTAAATCTTTATTTTATACAAAAATTAGATTATACTTTAGAAGTTGCCCAATAATTGTTTAAGAAAAGTCGAGTTTGCGACCAGATTTAATATTTTTGGAAAAAAAAATTTAATATTTTTTGGTATTTAATTATATTAAACAAAATATCAAAAATAATTACAAAAGTAATTATGGTATCAAAAATATTAATTAAAGCAATTGAAATCCAAATTTAATTACATTTTAATAATTAACTTCCAAATACTTAATTGCTTTTACTGATGGTAACTGAATTTTCAAAATATTATCAGAAAAATTTTTCAATAATAATTAGGAAGTAATGATTACTAAGTAATGATATAGTTAACACAATATTAAAGTGCAATTTGAGTCATTACTTCACATGTCTGAATAGAAGGTTAAGTTTAAATAATTATTTTTTTTTTTGTTAAGTACTTAAGCAATTATTTGAACGCTTTGTACCTTGATTATGCCGACTAGTCGTATACTAACAACCACTTAATTAAAAATTGTCGGCTTTCATATGACCACATAAATGGGAAAACAATTTTCCACTTTAAATACATGCAATCTCAATGTATAATCTTATACTTTATACTTTATAGTTTATACATTATCTAAAAGTTACCCCTAACACATACAAAACGTATTCCAATAACAATATATTATTAACAGTACATTAAAATTTATTTGTACGTTATAAAACAAGTATGTATAGAGTTAAATAAACAAATCATAACTCATAATATTTTTCGGTAATAAAACATAAACTTTTAAAGAATAGATCGTGTATTAATAAAAAGAAAAACAAAAAAAACTCAAGTGCAAAATAACATTAGGTATACCTTGCTTACACTGCATTTTCTTTCATCTTCGTCTATAGATTCTTCTATGTATATTAAAAAAAAATAATAACATAGATCCAGAACATAAAGTTCCTTAACAAATATTTTGTATTGTTAAAAAATTTTGTTTTTTTTATATTATGGTAAAATCATGATCCGGTTCCATCTTTACTATCCTAAATTTTATTGCAACTTTTAAGAATCCATATAGAATAATGTATTTATCCACATTCATTAAAGTTATTCTATACATGCCCAGACATTTATCTATATAGATTTACTCTTTTCACCTCAGCTTGATCCTCTTTCAGATTGAATTGGTCTATTTTCATTTATTGAATTTGATCTATTTTTAAAATAGATTGATCTGTTTTCAAGTTAAATTTAATTTTTCCCAAATTAAATTGAGGTTTTTCAAATCATTTAACTCCGTTTTTTAGAAACTCCCCCGTATCTTGAGAAATAAATGATTTGAAAAACCTAGTCACCAAATCTGAATTAAAACTTAAAAATGGAAAAAAAAATTTAAAAGAAGTCCCAAAAAATGGTATCGAATTTCTAAGGATCTATTTTCTAAGAAGGACTTAAGACTGCAACTTTCTTAATATTCTTGGTACTTAGGTTTCGGTATAAAATCATTGAGTATCTTTTTTGAAATAAGCAAGATCCCAAAAAACGGGACTGATTAAAAGATTAATTCAATTTGAAAAAGATCAATTTAATTTGAAAAAATATCAATCTAATTTAAAAAATAATCATATTCAATATGAAAAATTAGAACATAGAAGAGGATTGAGAATTAGAAGTTAGAAGAGGACCAAGTTCATGTGAAAAGAGTATAAGATACTTTTATTTTTTAAGTTTAATTTTTATTCAATCTAAGTTCATGTTTTGTATCTGATAGATAATTTTTTTTTTTTTGGTCCTGTAGTTAAATTTTTATTTTTAAAAAAAATAAAATCAAAAATTAAAAAAAAAATCATAAACCATAGAACAAGATAAACCGATACTTATATACCATCGGTATATTCATTAGAAGTGCTTCTATATATATGTTTCCTAAGTATTAAAAATAGCATAGAAAAATATTTTTATAAATAGCTTTTTGTATGCATATACTTGCTAAATTGTCTAAGGGCAATTCCGGTATACTTAAAAAGAATTATCTCAGAAAATTCTTGAATTTTTAATTATAGGTTTTTCATTGTCAGTTTGTTTAGTGTAAATTAAAGTAATGTCAGCTTCCCCAAAATTGTTTATTTGAAAATGAAAACCGTTCGAAACAATAATAAGTCGATTAAACCGAATTTATATAAAGTAATGTTATATACATAAAAGTCATTATTATAGCAAGGCGTGTGACGGTTACACGAACTACCACTTCAACTCAACCTTAAGAAAACCGAATAGAGCCCAAATTCCCAAATTTCCTTTTTTCCCTTTTTCCAACTATATCCCAACCAGTCCTTAAAATCCTCTCAAATTTCAGAAGTATAAAAGAACAGGTCGAAATACTCTTGTACAAGTTTCTTTCAAATTTAAAAGATATGCTTATCATAATCCCAATACCTAGAATTGTGTTTAAGATACCTTAACCGTTACTCAATTTCATCGCAAATCTGAGAGAAAAATAAAAACAGGACTGAGCACTCCTGTACCAAAATTCATGTTACTGTTTTAATTTATTCAGAAAATATGGGAGTAAGATTTTGGGAAGTGTGTGGAAGATACCTGAACCACCACTCCGTTTCACCCGAAATCTTGAAGATATAATATAAATAGCACTGAACACCTTCAATTTGCTATCTTTAATAATTCCGAAGATATCCTTATTTCATAAAGTCGATTATCTCTCCTTTCTTTAAACCCAAATCACACATACCGTAATTTTTAAAAGTACACAACTTTCCCATTTATTTAATCTTACTTTTTGCGCTTACTTTACTTAAAGTTACTTTAATACATTAAATTAGCTATTTTACAACTTAAACTGAACATATTGCATAAAATGAGCTTTATAATATAACTTAAGTTTTTTAAATACTATTATACTAATTTTCATCTTATTTTATTGCAAAAATTTACATATATACACAAGATACAAGCACATGGAAATAATAAAAGTTCAAATCAAGACAAAAAAAAAACAAAAGAAAAAGCTACAGGAAAAGAAAAACCGAAACAATAAAGAAAGTTTTAAAAACAATTCAGAAAACTTATGACAAAGAAATTATGATGAAAATCTTTTAGCAATTAGTGCAACGATCAACAACAATTAATAAATTTTTAGGAAAATTTTTCTTGTAAAAGTCAGATTCTGGTCTGTTTTGAATCTTATATGTAAGTATTAAGTAATACTTAACATTAAAATTTTAATATATAGTATGTGGATGTATTCATATATCGATATCGAACTTAGTATATGAACGTATGAATGAATCTTATGATGTAAGAGAGAAACTGACAATAACAATGAATTTTATGGTTCAAGAAATGCATCAGCAAATTATATAATGTATCAGATTATGTGTTAATTTTTGGATTTGCATTTGAGAAAGGTATTGTAAGCATGATAAGAGAACTGGTTTTTGAAACTCTTTAGTATTGACATTGCAAACCTGTGTACTGCACCACTAATTAAAATTGTTAACTAAGTTTGAGAAACTGTTCAAATTCAAATCAAAATTTAATTAATGTACCTACCCGGCCCTACCCTACCCGGCAAAGAATAAAAACGTACAAGAATTAAGATACGGTATGATCACGTAATAGAATTTTTTTATTTCCTGAATGAAGTACAGTCAGAGCGTAACGCGATTTCTCACATTTTGTACCTCGAAAATTTATTTGATTTTTAAAAAATCCTAGATTTTCTGAATTTTAAAGGATACATTTAATTTCCAAGCTTTTACGGGTCATTTAGGGATTTTCCAGAGAATGGTTACCATGTAAGTGCACGTAATTAATTAGTTGGAAAAACTAATTTATTATGTTTAAACAATTTTCAAAGCATATAAGTATTAATTTATTTACAATTTTTCGTAAAATAAACTAGTATTTGAAGTTTTTTACATATTTGTGGTTGTCTCTTTTCTTATTATAATTTAATTCCTTAATATTTTTACTTATCTAATATCTAAATTTCTACGAAATATTCGTTTAAATTTTATAATTTGTCGGCTAAAAGAAATAACGCAAATTTTGGGACTTAAAGCAGATGAAACAGATGGTAGAAGTGATTGCAGTGACTTTGAAAATTTTTTTTAGATTGTTCTATGGTTAAATTTTCATTTAAATCGCTTTTGTAAGCGTAAAAATGAAAACACCAAACTTTAGTCATACGTTGTCTTAATGAAATATTAACCGATTAAAGTAAATTAATTTATGATTACTTTATTTGAAGAACTTTATTAACCATGATTTAAATGTTGTTAGAATTGAAAAATTATGCCAATATCGAAATATGTTCCTTAATATGAATTTCTAAAACATTTTATTATAAAACAGACCTTTAAAATTCAAAAACCAAAAGTACAAATACCAGTATTTATACTTGGTAATCATTACTTGCGAATTACCATTAAAAATTTTTTATAACAGTAGTTTGGGAATTCAATTACCAGTAAAATGAACTAAGTATTTACATGATGAATTTACATGAAAATAATTAAATTTGTATTTCAATTACTTTTATAATCATTTTTGAAATTTAATTACTTTTGCAATTGTTTTTGATACTTAAATTACATTTGTTTTTGTTTTTGATAATTAATACCAAAATATAATAAGTTAAGATATAAATTTTGAAATTAATACTTATTTTATAAAAAATCTTAATTACTTAAAAGTCAAAAGGAATACATCCTTGTTGTATATTTTCTTTACTATCGAAATAAATTCCATAAAGGATTCCATTTGGGAATTTAAAGTTCAAGATAATTGTTATCATATTGTTTTTTGAAGATATTTCTTATTCTTTTGTATTTATGTAACTGTAAAATTGTTTTTCAAAATTGGAAAAGGATAAGTGAAATTAAAGCAAAAAGAAAAATTAAAACAACAAAAAAAAAGAAGGAAATTAAAGATTGCAAATGAATTCGCAATCAATGATAATTGAAATTGAAATGCAACATTTAAAAAAGTGATTTTTAAACTATATTGAAAAGGAAACCTTTTAAATAATACGTTAAGAGTTTGAAAGAAAAGTGTGCAATTACAAAAGAGTTTAATAACATAATGTCAAGTGATGCTTATGAAGATAATAAATTTCTTTTTTTGTGATTTTAATTAAAAATTCAATATCTAAGACCCAGAATATTTGCTATAGAACATATAAATTGAATTGAGAAAATTTTTACAATTAAAAAAAAAGGTTTTTAATTTTAATTTTTAAAATTAATAAAAAATTTAAAAATAGAAGGTTGATCCGCTCATTTATCACATTGTATGTGGTAGGAGATTGTATACTAATAAATTAATAAATTAAAGGTTTTCAGGGATCCGACAAAAGCATATTATTCCTATAATGTATAATAAAATTTAATTTAAAAAATTTTACTACTATCGTCTTAATCTATAAATCTTAAGATATTTCTTAAGGCTTGTCGTTTTCATATTAAAAAAAGCACTTCAATTATAACCAATTAACTTAAAAAACTTTTTTTTTAGTTTTAATAGGCAGTCCTTACCCCAAAAACTAAAATTATGTGCTAAATTTTAAAAAAATTTTGCTAAAAATAGAATTTCATTTTAAAAAATTCGATACTATTAAAATTAATCTAATCCAAGATTTGTTTTTTTCAACATAATCAGTATCTACACCTACATATTAGTTCTTTTTATGTTTCCCTCACAGATTTAAAAAAAAGTGAATGGGTAAAATAGGACAAACTCATTTTTTTAACACATACATATATATGTTAACGAAAGGGATCTGAAATAAAAAGAATCGGATAAAATTAATTTTGTTGTCTTGTTTTATTAACAGTTTTTTTAAAGAAAAACTATTTGACATGTTTTCAGGGATGTGAACATATGATTAGTCAAGGATATCTTTTTAATCCAATATTCTATATGTAGTTTTTATTTTCGGTTTTTTTTTTATTCTTCTGGTATTTTTTACACCTTCTATTGTTGTCACTTGAACACATCCAGTATTAGTTTATTGCTATCTTGTTTTTACAAATACATGCATTGATTTATTTTAAGAAAAAAAAAACATTTTTGTGATTTTATATGTTTTGACATTTGTTTTATTATACAGTAGATACGAAAATTTGGTTTTTTTTTTTTTTAAATAATACCTATTTTATAATCTATAATTAAACTATGGTTATTGTAAATAAAGTAATATATAATACAATTTGGTATAGTATATAAAGGGTGTTCGATCTAATATGTGCTTGGAATACATTTAAAAATGAGATGGAATGAGAGAAGTTAAAAAATCAAAAAAAAAGATAAATTTTTAGAAAATTTTAGATATTTAACTGTATAAAAAGTTTTCATTGCTAGTGAAACTAAAATTCAAAAAATTAATTTTATTTAAACTTAAAATAAATATTCTTTAATAAAAATAGCTTTAAAATATATTATTAAATTTAATCCGCAAGTGAAAGTGGCAAATAAAACTGATTTTAAAACTCGGTCGGTTATACTTCATAATTTAATCATAAATTTTTTTTGAATTCTTAAATTTTAAATAATTTAAAAGAAACGTTTAAAAATTTTCTAATTACAACTTACAGTTTAAATTTTTACCATTATTTCACTTGAAATTAATTAACTACTGTAACACTTAATATACGCATTAAAGTGCTACAATCAGTTTATACAAAATAATATCTACAACATAGTCTTTCAAAATATGTTATTATTTAGTTCAAATTATCAAATATACTAGCTGTTGGCCCGTCACAGAATGACGGAAGGTCAGTTGAAAGAAGAACTTTTTCTAATTAAGAACTATTTCTAATTTAATTACATATATTACATATACATATATTATATATCAATACCATTTTCTTAAATAAAATGGTAACCGTTGCATTCTACGTAATACAGACTATGCTTCAATTCTAGTTATGTACAAAAAAAACAAAAACTTATATGTTGTTGTATCTTAAAAATTTGAAGATGAATAATTTATTTAGTCTACCTTTTTTATGTTTTGAATTTGATAAAATTTTGGGGCTGTGAGTTCAAATCCCTTCTTGGTGAAATGTTTTTTTAATTTCAATTAATATTTTTTTTTTTATTCAATTACGTACTTTTTAAAATTAAGTTCGATAAATTTGTGTTAATAAGAGAAGTGAAATAGATTTATTTTGTTTCAATAATGATTTATTTCTCCAACTATTAATGTTTTGTATATACATTTTTAAAAAATGTTGTTATACATTCTATATTGTTTCCTTTGTTTAGATTCAAATCAAAATACTTGTTTGAAGGCTAACCGTTCTATAATGTACCTATTCAACATGCTAAATAATGTTTCTATTTATATGTACGTGAAATTGTATTAAATAAATGTTGATTTTTGAATTGAGTTTTGCATTATCAAATTCAAATTATAAATTTTATTTAAAATTTTTTTAATATACCTAACCCTAACTAAGTTTAAAATCTATTTTGTCTGTTTTTTATGGTGCATTGAGCTCAGAGGTATTGTATACCTGAACCCACTTTCCCAACCGTCAGTTGTTAGTTGTTACATAATTTTTTTCCATTTTAACTTATAAATAGATATATAATTAAAAAGTTATGAAGGAAGGGATGAGATATAAATGAGGTAGAGTTGAAAGCGAGATGAGGGGAAACTTTGAAATTACTTTAATACATTGCTTGGTTTATTTGCTTAAGCAAACCAAGCAATGCATCAAAGCATAAATTGGGCTTTCGCCCTTATTTCATTTTTACTGAAAATTATTAAGACTTAATGTTCCTGTGAAGCATTGTCTTCTTAGTTTTTATTTACAAAATGTCTTACTATATATTTAAAATTTCCAGAAAATCTTCTGTGATTTTTAAAACTGAAATGAAATTTTTCATAAACTAATAAGTAAATTTAATTTCAAAAAAAATTTTTTTTTTTTTATTAAAAATAAATAAAATATTTTTTGGCCTGCTTATGATAATTTATGATATTTTATTTTCTAAAATAAAACACATCCAACAAAACACATTTAATTGAATGCGTTTGTTACACCTCATTGTAGACAAATATATTAATAATAATAATTCTTAAATTGCGTATAATATAGATTTACAAAATAAAATTTAAAATAAATTTATATAGATTTGAATTTTAAATCTAATTTTGCATAAATTTTCTAAATTTTTTAATATTAAAAAGAAAATGTTTCAAATTAAATATTGGTGACAAATTTTTTAATACTGAGATAATGATATGATTAATAAATTATTTTTTTATGAATTTTACCATTACTTCAATTAAACAATAAACAAATTCTTAAATATTAGATTCTAATATTATAATGAAATGTATATAAAAAAAAAAATAACAAACATACAAATATATATATATACAAATTAAAATAAAAAAATATATTATATACTTTAAAAAAATAAAATAAAATAATCACTTACCCAATTACTATTTACATTTAAATTCAAATCCATCTTCATATAAATAAGTAATGACAGCTTCAATTTCAAATTAAAACTATGTATTAAAATTCATTTAAGTTATTACATTACAGTATTGAGTATATGTAGAATACACAACAAATACTACTACACTAAAATAATATTATTAAAGTCAAAAAATATTTTCTCTCATTTTTACGCGGCATAACGGTATACTAAAAATATTAAATGAAATTGTCAAAAGTTTTTATAATTTTTTAACAAATTTCGATTTTAATCGATTTAATATATAATTTTTACCGATTTCTTATTCAACATATACATAAATATATAATTAATATCGATTATTATTATAATATTACATAATATTATTATTTAATATACCTACGTACATATATTTTAACTTATAAGACCGCAATAAATTAACTAGAACCGACCGAGTTTAAAAAAAACTAAAATTTGAAGTGAAAAAATTTGATAGCTTTTTCTTTAATACATTGATACACATTCATACACACATTATTTTAAAATTCTCCAAAAAAAAAAAAAAAAATCAATAATTCACTTAATTCAGCGCACCAAATAAAAATCAATTAAGCTATGCTCACATCAATTAATATAATAAATATCCAAGACTAAAACCGTATTACGAATTTGGTAAAAAACTTGAGTATTTAAATTCCACGAAAAAAAAGTTTAATAAAAACAAAATTTATTTAATGTTGTTTTGTTGTTGTTTCTATTTTAATTTTTTAATAGTTAAACTCTTATTGTGTAGTAATATTGTATAATTCTTTAAATAGTTAATTTCCAGATATTATGTTATTAGTGTTATTACTTATTTGTATATGTTAACTAATTATATTTTTATTTTATAATATTTTTGAATTATTAAAATATTATTTTTAAATAATAATTTTACTAGAATTTATAATGAAAAATAATAATTGAAATTATAAACTGCAACTGCTTAATACTTTTGATTCGTACACATAACTTTGTTATATGCAAACGTCTAAAATTAAAATTAAACAAAATTTTAAACAAATATTTTCATTTAAAAATTAAAAAAAAAAGTTTTATTTAAATAATGTTAAACTTATTTCATAAAATATGTTTATGTACAAAATTAATAATAAAAGTTTAGAGAAATTTAGGTACCTACTTATTCTACATATTTCATTAAAAAATATTAAATTAATAAATTTTTAAATAAAAACTATTTATATTATTTTAATTTAAATACATATAATAATACTGAAACTTTAAAATATTCACTAACCTTGAAAAAATAATAAAAACACCAACAAATTCGTTTTAATATCTCTATCCATGCGTTTAGACGGGGCAGCAGTTGTTGTCAACATAATCTTCTTTCTCTTTCCCACTTACTCATTTCTTCTACAAAAAAGCTTTAACACGAAAAAAAACGACGAAAACACGGTTAACACCCGAAAATCTTGTATACATTTTTGTTAACCAAAATTTAGGTGCCGTACGTGTTGACAGTCACCAATACATCTAAAAAAGCAATAAAAAATTTTTCAGGTCAAAAATTTTTTTATGATATACTACACATCATTCTTATATTAAACATTAAAGAGTGATATACTATTGGAAAAAAATCTGATAATATTAATTCACACATATAAAGTTGCGGCAGCACTCTATGTATACATGACATCAACGTGTAAACGGAAAGAGCTTTTAAGCAGATATAACAACAAGATGTGAATACAACAACGTTGACACCGTCTAAATTAGCTCTATTGTACTTAACTACTGTTAATACATGGTTTAATTCAAATCAATTCTGCACCAAATATACACACATGCAAATACATATTGCTACATCAAATTAAAACAAATATGCATTACAATAGAATATTAGATTACACACATAAAAATATATAATACATACACACATAACAAAATTATCCAATCCAACAAAGTTCTTCTTACTTTGCCGCCAATTATGCCTTTAATATAAAATTTCATCTCCTGTCAAGTTTACTATCAAAATAAAATCCAATTTCTATGTATAAATATAACATTTTTATTCAATTTTAATATAAATTTTATTATAAAATACTATAATTAACATAATAAAATATAAAATATTATTAAAATCTTAAAATATTTACCTTAATTTTATATTTAAAATTTAAATTCAATTTAATCCATCTAAAATTTCATTGCTTGTTTAAACATGTCCATAAAAATTATATTTTTATACACACACTAATGTCCGCATTATAAATTCTAACGGTTAACATTGAATTCAATTTTGTTAAATCTTACAAAATATGGAATGATTTGATTTTTTGTTCTTTTCGTATTTTAATTTATTTAAATACAACTTTTTTAATAAATTTAGTTATTAAATAATATAATTAAAATATCTTAATAATATTAAATAGCTTAAAATAATATAAAAAACTATTTTTTATTATAATTTACAACCATTACATTACTTACAAATAAATTACAAACAAATTAAAAAAGAAAAAACAAATCCGCTATTTTAAAAGTACTTTATTAAACTTCCCGATTTTTACAACTTACCACGACCGAATTTAAACCAAGACTAATTAATTTGTCTACAATATTCATTTAATTTCCCCTCATAGTATGCTTTGACTTGTGTGGGAGAAATATACTTCCTTAGTTTAAATTTAACATTTAACTCTCCTTTAACTGGCTTACAATTTAACTCTCCGTTTTAATTTGGAGTACAACCAATATAATTGGAAAAAATTATTTTTAATATTTGTTGACTGCCTAATATAATTAATTTAAAAGTTTTATAAATAATTTATTTATAAAATAGGTGCCTACTTAAAATTAAAATCGATCAATTAGGAAGCAGTAAGAGTTTTTCATTAAAAAATAATTAAAAAAAAAAAAAAAACAACAACAACAATAACAATGTAAGATTAACACCTACTTTTCTCCATTGATTTTTTTTATAGAATAGAAAAATTTTCCACTAATTTCCTTTGGTGGTTTGAGTCTGAGATTATAATTTAAATGAGCTTTGCTTAACCGGTTATTATTCAATGCGCTGTTAACTTTTAAATGAATAACTCTACTATTGTTTTTGGAGAATATTATAATATGTGTATGTGTGGGGTATCAAATTATTAAAGAAAGGAAATAAATTTTTATTTCACTAATGCTACTAAACTCCTTTTTAAGTTCAATCGGTTTAAATTTAAATATATTAATATTGTAAAAACTTTAAATATTTAATTTATATTTTAAAAACAAAATATATTAAAAATTAATCATTGATAAAAAATTAAAAAATTTGTTTTAATTCTTTTCAATTTTCACACGTTGAAATGCAAAAGTTTTTAAGCTGCGAAGAGAAACAAAAGGTTTATTTAAGTTTTTATACTATATGAAATTACAATTTCTTTGTTGTTGTTGTAGTGCTTTTTTTATTCCTTTTTCATTCCTTTAAGGAGTATAGGGCATCCACCATGTCTATTAAAACTAGGCTGCGATTTTTTTATTCGTTATATTCACTAAGCCGTTTATTACTCCACTATAGCTTTTGTATAAAATTATAAATACACAAATGTTTATTTTGTGCGCCATCTATTATCCTACACAAGAGCTAATTATATATTTATATTAAATTTTATCATATATTACGATATAATTATACAATTTTACGATTGGGTTTAAACCCGAGACTTTTCACTTGAATGGCGGCATTCTTACCACTACATCATTGGTCAGATAAGATATTAAGTATGTAGTAGTATTAGTATGCTTCAAAACTTAATATTAATTTTACAAATAAAAAAAATAATATATAATTAAACTTTTTCTAAGGTTAAAATCAAAATTCGTTTCTTAATTTTTAAATTTTACAATATTTTGTAAATTTAAAAATTGTATAATGCATAGTTTATATAACATTTAACATGCAAATCAATCATTTGTAGCAATTAGAGTTTTCTTTTAAAGAAAATTTAAAATAAAAACAACAACAACAATTTTAGATTTACAGCTACAATTTTGCCCTATTGATTTTTTTCCAATTATTTCCTTGAGTGGTTTGAGTCTAGAATTATTATAATTTAAATGAGCTTTGCTTAAACGATTATTATTTGGCAATGAATAAATCAATAATTTTATTATTTAGAAAACTATTATATATGTATGTATGATTGTTTATTAAATTATGAAAGGGAGAAAATCAAATTTTATTTCATTAAAAAAAACTAAAAACAAAAATCTGATTTTTTTTTTAATTAAAAAGCTAAATTTTTAAAAATCATCCATCCGTCTTACTTTGAACTTAAATTTATTCAAAATTTTTCTGTGTAGTTTATGAGAATTTCAGAATTCTAGTTCATTTATTTTTTGAGTTATCGTGTTGATGGACGAACGGACAGATATTGCTAGATTCATTTTTCGATTCTGATGCATAGACTATCTGAATTTATATCTAAAAAATTTTATAAATTAAAAATTATTCTATATAATATCATATGTAAGTAAAGCTATAATTATTAGACCTGCAAATAAAAATCAATTCATTTTCAAAATTATAAATTCAATGCAACGTAATAAAATTTTTTCTAGTATTTTATGCAATAAACATAAAAAATAAAAACAATAACTATAAATGAAAATCTCTGATCTTATTTACTATGTATATTGATTTTTTTAACTATTTAATTGGTTTGCAACTTTGATATTTTTTAGTTTTATACCAGCTTAGCTTAGCAAGCTTTCATTTGGCGCGCTGTTAACGATAAAGTGAATAATTATTCGACTTTTAATAGTTCTTAATATGGTTTGAGTCTTTGATATTTGTTATTAATTTTATAAGCTTAGCTTTGTTAGTTATTGATTGGTGCGCGGTCGATGATTAATTGAATTATAGTTTTAAAATTTTTAGTAACTATAAAATTATGTAATTAAGTACGAGTTTTGTTTAGTCCATTATATGTTGGTGCGCTGTCAAAAATTAAATAATTTTATTTAAGAATTTCAATTAATATATTGGGCACTTTCGAAGATTAATAGTATAATTATTTTAAGTTTCCGTTAACAATAAATAATTTTTATTTATATATAATTTTTTTTCTAAACTCTAGTACTGAGTACCGACCCCCTAAATAATTTAAAAAAAAAAAAATAGTTTCATAGTGTTTAATAATCTAATAATAATTTATTAAATATAAATCTAGTAATTTCGAGTTGAACAAATTTAAATATACATTTGAAAAAATATTTAAAAAAAGTTCAAAACTTCAGTGTCAAAATAAAAAAATATCGCTAACCGTGTTTATATTTTTATCTAAAATAGATTCAAGTATTCATGAGAATAATTTTTAAAAAGATAAAAATAAAAAGCAAGAGGGCCCTTAAAATCATAAAATTCGAAAATTGTTAGTGACATCTGTTGTTCTACTTGCTCATCTTTATATGTATAATTTCTAATATAACCAAAACTTAAACCATCGAAAAAAGTTAGTGGCAAACTTAAAACAATTATTCAATTAATTGTCGACAGCACACTAATTAATACCATTTATTAATCGTAAGTATTAATTAATACACTATTAATTGATTACAATAGAAATCTAGAGATTTAGAAATTTCTTTAAATTCAAAAAAAAAAAATTGGTTTGAGATTGAAAAGTAATAAATTTTATTTGCCTTAAATAATTTAAAATCATCCATCCATAAATATAATATTTATTCAAAAAGCAAATAATTATTCAATTAAAAGTCGCAACGCCACTATTAATGATCGGCAAAGATAAGCTTCTATTAATACAATAATAAATATCAAAGACTAAAACCACAAAAAGAAGTTAGCCAAAACTCAAAAAATTATTCACTCAATCGTACACAGCGCACCAAAAAATAACTTGTAAAACTGAACTCGTATAAATCAATATTATAAATATCCAAGATTCAAACCTAAAAAAAAAATTAAAATCTTAAAATTTTATCGGAAAAACTTTAATAAAATAAGATTGATAAGATCACAGAGATATTAAATTATTGTTGTTGCTTTACAATTATATTGATTAGTTCTTATGTAAAGCTCTAATAATATATGTAGTATTTATTTAATACGTATATCTAATATATTATTATAAAAATATTTATTTAAAAAATTTTCTAAGTCTTAAAAGTTTCTATATTAATTATGTTGTTGCAAATATGATATGAGCAATGTTAAAATTTTAAATTAAAACAATTAAATAATTAATTTTTAAATCTTTGTTATATTTATAGATATGGTAAATTTTAATAAACAATTATTTAAAAAAAATTCATACAAACTAAAAGTCATATTTTTGTATATATTATTTAAAAAATTTTTTTTTACCTAATTAGAAAAAACAAGAAAAACACACACATTCAAACAAATAATTTTGGAATAAAAAGCCTCACTTACCAATTAATTGAAATGCAACATAATCAAAAAATTTGCATCAATTTACACTTTAACCTTAGAAAAAGTTTAATATCTATAAAAATAAATTTAAAAATATTTTATTAACAGCTGCTTTTTCTCAACTTTTAAAATTAATGAGTTTATATTTAATTTTGAAATATATATACCACTACACCAAGACAATTTTCCCTTCAAAAACTTTAATTAACCTTTTGATTCTCTTCGCATTTTAAAAATTTTCACATTTCACAGTATTATAACAAATTTTGATAATTTTTAATCAAAATGGTTAATTTTTAATATATTTGGTTTTTAATATATAAATTAAATATTTAAAGTTTTTACAATATTAATATATTTAAACTTAAACCGATTGAGCTTAAAAAGGAGTTTAGTGAAATTAGTGAAATAAAAATTTATTTCCTTTATTTAATAATTTGATATACAACCACACACATACATATATTATAATTTTCTCCAAAAACAATAGTAGAGTTATTCATTAAAAAGTTAACAGCGCATTAAATAATAACCGGTTAAGCAAAGCTCATTTAAATTATAACAATCCTAGACTCAAACCACCAAAGGAAATTAGTGGAAAAATTTTCTATTCTGCAAAAAAATCAATAGAGAAAGTAGGTGTTAATCTTATATTATTATTGTTGTTGTTTTTTAAAATTTATTTTAATGGAATGGTAAGAGCTTCCAAAATGATCGATTTTAATTTTAAGTACCTATTTTATAAATAAATATTTTAAAAACTTTTCATTAATTATATTAGGCAGTCAACAAAAATTAAAAATAATTTTTTCCAAATATATTGGTTGTACTCCAAGTTGAAACGGAGAATTAAATTGTAAGCCAGTTAAAGGAGAGTTAAATAATTTAAAGCTAAGGAAATAAATTTCTCCCACACAAGTCAAAGCCTACTATGAGGGGAAATTAAATGAATATTGTAGACAAATTAATTAGTCTTGTTTTAAATTCGGTCGTGGTAAGTTGTAAAAATCGGGAAGCTTAATAAAGTAATTTTAAAATAGCGGATTTATTTTTCGTTTTAATTTGTTTGTTGTTGTAAGTAATGTAATGGTTGTAAATTATAATAAAAAATTGTTTTTTATATTATTTTAAGCTATTTAATATTATTAAAATATTTTAATTATATTATTTAATAACTAAATTTATTAAAAAAGTTGTATTTAAAAAAATTATTTTAAGCAAAAGATCAAAAAAAGCAAATCATTCTATATTTTGTAAGATTTAAGACTATTGAATTCAATGTTAACCGTTAGAATTTATAATGCGTACAATAGTGTGTGTATAAAAAAGTAATATTTATGGACATGTTTAAACAAGCATCGAAATTTTATATGGATAAAATGGAATTTAAATTTTAAATTTAAAATAAAGGTAAATATTTTAAGATTTAAATAATATATTATATTTTATTATGTTAATTATAGTATTTTATAATAAAATTTATATTAAAATGGAATTAAAATGTTAGGACTTTTAGAGAAATTGGATTTTATTTTGATAGTAAACTTGACGGGATATGAAATTTTATATTAAAGGCATAAATGGCGGCAAAGTAAGAAGAACTTTGTTCTAGTTTTTGGATTTGGATAATTTTGTTATGTGTGTATGTATTATATATTTTGATGTGTGTATCATTCTATTTTAATGTATATTTTTTGTTTGTAGTATTTTGAATTAAAGTGACAACTCATGTGTGTATAATGAAATGAATAAATAAATTTGTTGGTAGAATAATTTTTTTGTAAGGTAAGTGAACATTTTATTTCAAAAATTTTATAATATTTTAATTAAATTAATAAATATAAATATTTTAAATATATTAATTAATCATAGGATTAGTATTATATTTAATAATAAAATATGAAAAACGAATCTAAATTAATATTTTCTCAATGTTTAATGGCATTTGTGATCAAATTTTATGTGTTATAAGAACTTAAATACTTCTTAAAAATTAAAATTATTATTTTAAAATAAAGTATTAATTACATAAAGTTATGAGAATAAAAAAATAACTATAGCGACATTCTACCTTTCTATATCAATTAACGAACTATAAATAAGCATATATAAGAACAATTTATATTTAGCGGGAGAAACATTTAAGAAAAGTATAAGTTTTAAATGATTTGCATATTGATATGTCTTTAAAATACGCTTAGTTTTAAAATATTAACCTTTCCTTAAATAAAAATTCTTTATTAGATACAAAATTTGAAAAAAATTAAAAATATGAAATAGAATTGTTTCCAAATGTCAATTTAAATGTTGTCAAAAGGAAGCTAGTTTATATTTAATTGAAAACTTATTTAAATGCATAAATTGTTTTATTTAAAAACTTAAGAATGATTGTACTAAGATAGTATTATCACTTCATTTGTATAACTTTCATTATTTTTTAAATTTATCTGAATAAACTTTTAGAATTTGGAAAGGTAGTAAACTTAATAAATTACACACTATATAAATTATGTGAAAATTGAATAAAATTATTTAATAAATAAAGATTACTCTTTGTAAATAATAATAATATTATATTGTTATTTAATTTGCAATCTTTAGCTGTTGCTATTTTCAATAAAATTTTAAAACATTGCTTAATGAAAATTCAAAATTTTTTAAGAAATGTAAATAGATAAGTAAACTTTAGTTCAAATTAAATTCAGAGTAGTAATAAATTCTGTAAATTTCAAATAGAAAGAAAGCGAAAAAAAGAATATTTTAAACCTGTTTTCACATGACATTTGTATAGTATTAGCTAAATTTGCTTATATATGCTTACATAGCAGTATTAAAAAAAAAAAATCAAAAAAATCGAGTTTAAAATTCAATTTTAAAATTTTTAATATAAACTTTGACAGAAAACTGCTAATATTTCACACTTCAATCCTTCATTTTCCTAATACTGAAATACAAAACTTTGTTAAAGCCAAATTTATTTCAATGTTTAAAGCAAATACAATCTTTACTTAAATGTTTAATAAAAACTGAAATTTAAAAAAGAAAACATGTAAAATCGCTGTTTGTTTGAAAAAAAAAACCCTTAAAAAATCACGCAATACTATTTTATGATCACAAACATAGGTTTGAATTTTTTGTATGTTTCATGGAATATATATATTTGAAAATCAAATAAGAATACCTTATCAATATTATTATCTATGCAAATTTATTTTGCACATATATATATATTTTTCTCCTCCATTTTTTTTGGAAAAGTAACAGAATTTTCCGCGTGTTGTTAAAAGAAAAAAAAACAGCACACGCACATTATAACATCACAGTTGTCATACTTTAGACAGATTGGGTTCACTAGATTGTTATTCATTTATGACATATAGTTTTTTGCCAGTATCATAAAAATGACGAATAATACTTTACATATAGTTATGTGTGTTTATTTTACTATGTTGTAGGATAGGTAGTATGTTTTGTTTTTATTATTATATAGAACACATACTGAATTTTGAAAATATTTTTAAGAATACGAGTATATACTAAACTCTGATACATTTGTGCGTTTATTATGATTAAAGTTGACTGAAAAAATTTTTCAGTAAATAAAACTCATGTGTAATATCAAGAGTTATTTGTTAATATTATATATAAGATAATAAAATAAAACCTTTACAAATATGTACATATTATACAATATATGATATATACAAGTAAAACTATAATATGTTTCATTTTTAAACTCCTAACCTTATTTTTAAAAGTGTTATCCATTTTACTTTAATTAAAATATTACACCAAGTCAGTTTGAAAATAATATCTCTTCTAAGTTATTTGATATTTGACTATTTATTCATCATCAAAATATGCTCAATTCTACAAAATTAAAAAAAGTTAATCAAATTATGAGACTGAAAAACCTCCGGAATTTAAAAAATCGAACCAAATGAATTTTTGAATTATATATTGATAACAACAGTCTTTATAAATTTATAACACCTAATGTTATGTATATAACACCCATTTTGCGAGAGATCCAATAACCCGTTAATAAGTTTAAATATCTAAATTTACATTAATTTACATTATGAGTGAGTCTCTAAGATTTTTAATAAACATCCATTAAGCTGATCTACACTTTCTAAAACGTTACTTTTAAAAAATAAATTGTTTCTTATATTCAATACCTTATTTTGTGTAAATGATTTTTATATTTAAGTATCTACTATTAATATTCTTATTATTAAATATTAATCTATGATTAAATATTCATCATTGTAGGATGTTCTTAAATGCTTATAAAATGTTCGTGCCATCTTCTTAGAGTTAAGATATGTAAGAATAAATCTGATTTCAAATCAATTAACTAATAAATGGATGTAGGTACATATAAAAGGAAGTTATATTGTAATATGACTTTAGGGAGTAAAAAGAAAGATTGATTTTTTATGTTCTTATATAGTTATACTTTAATTTTACAATTTTATCAATATTTATATAATATTTCTAATATCTATGTATAATTAGTTTTTGACTAAATTCTAAGTATTAAAAATTATTAATGTATCTTATATAATATTATTGTAAAGTTGGATTCATATTAATTTAACTTATTAACTTTTTCTGTTTTTTTTTTTTATTCAAATATTGTGTTAATAACTTGTATATTATATATATATAATATTATATATCTTAAAATGTTTAAATTGTATATGTATATATAATGTGGGTGTGATTTAATTATTCAACAAAATAAATTGTACGATACAAAATATTAATTTCGAAAATATATAATAACAGTCTAAGAGATCGTAAATTGCCAAACTTTGATTATTTTATAAACCTAGAAACTTTTAACATTTATAAAATTACAAAGATCTGGCAGTTACGAACTCGTGCTCTAATGGATATAATTGAATTTTAAAAAATAGTTTTAAATCATTTTTTTTAAAAACGAGAGATACTCAAATATTAAAAGAAATTAGAAACCGGTTTCGATTTGTACAAACCAAAGGCAGATAAAGAGATGAATATAAAACTTCGCTATTAGTCTATTGGTTTTAATTAATTAATGCTTCGATTTAAGGAGATGATATTATCCGATCAAAGTACTCTAAGCTCTCATTACAAAACTAAAGAAAAACGAGGAAGAGTGTAGTAGAGTAGACTGTGTCAACTCTGGGATACCCGTATGACCGTTATATAAACATTATATCATTATTATTATAAACATTAATTACTTTTGGTAAAATTTCAAACATACCAGCTTTATTAGGTGAAATATAATGCTCATATAAAAGAAGGAGTTGTATGGCAGCTACTCGAACCCTTTGCAGTAGACAAACCAAATTTTGCAGTAACTTTGGCCATTACACTAAACTATTTTTGGCAAAATTTCAGACACCCAACTTCAATAGGTATAGAGTAATGCTCATATAAAATAAGAAGTTGTATGGCAGCTACTCGAACCCTTTGCCGTAGACCAACCAAATTTTGCAGTAACTTTGGCCATTACACTAAACTGTTTTCGGCAAAATTTCAGACACCCAGCTTTAATAGGTATAGAGTAATGCTCATATAAAAGAAGGAGTTGTATGGCAGCTACTAGAACTCACTGCAACAGACCAACCAAATTTTGCAGAAACTTTGGCCATAAAACTAAACTACTTTTGCCAAAATTTCGGACACGTAGCTGTAATAGGTACAGAAAAATACTCATATAAAATAAGAAGTTGTATGGCAGCCACCCGAACCCATGGACCAAAATGGCTGGATTTAAATAGCGATGGCGGCTATTGCAAAAAAAGGAATTTGCGAAAATTTCAAGATTCTAGCTCCTTTAGTTTTTGAGTTATCGTGCGGACGGACGGACGGACGGACGGACGGACGGACGGACAGACGGACGGACATACATAGCTAAATCGATTTTTTTTTCGATTCTGATCCGATCCATACACTTGAGTCTATATCTACCCCCCCTCCTTCTCTGCGTTACAAACGTAATGGCAAATTTATTATACCCTTGGACTATATAGTCATACGGGTATAACGAGGAAGAGTGTAGTAGAGTAGACTGTGTCAACTCTGGGATACCCGTATGACCGTTATATAAACATTATATCATTATTATTATAAACATTAATTACTTTTGGAAAAATTTCAAACATACCAGTTTTATTAGGTGTAGTTAATGCTCATATAAAAGAAGGAGTTGTATGGCAGCTACTCGAACCCTCTGCAGTAGACCAACCAAATTTTGCAGTAACTTTGGCCATTACACTAAACTATTTTTGGCAAAGTTTCAGACCCCCAACGTCAATAGGTATAGAGTAATGGTCATATAAAATAAGAAGTTGTATGGCAGCTACGCGAACCCTTTACAGTAGACCAACCAAATTTTGCAGTAACTTTGGCCATTACACTAAACTATTTTTGGCAAAATTTCAGACACCCAGCTTTAATAGGTATAGAGTAATGCTCATATAAAATAAGAAGTTGTATGGCAGCTACTCGAACTCACTGCGCCAGACTAACTAAATTTTGCAAAAACTTTGGCCATAAAACTAAACCACTTTTGGCAAAATTTCAGACACGTAACTGTAATAGGTACAGAGAAATACTCATATAAAAAAAGAAGTTGTATGGCAGCTACCCGAACCAATGGACCAAAATGGCTGAATTTAAATAGCGATGACGGCTATTGCAAAAAAACGAATTTGCGAAAATTTCAAGATCCTAGCTCTTTTAGTTTTTGAGTTATCGTGCGGACGGACGGACGGACAGACGGACGGACATACATAGCTAAATCGATTTTTTTTTCGATTCTGATCCGATCCATACACTTGAGTCCATATCTACCCCCCCCCTATTTCTCTGCGTTACAAACGTAATGGCAAATTTATTATACCCTTTGACCTACAGTCATACGGGTATAAAAAGGTTAAAAATTTGAAGGTACAGTAATATTAATATGTACCTGACCAGTGGCGTAGTGGTAAAGACGCTACCTTTCATTTGGAAAGTCTCGGGTTCAAGCCCCAATCAGATCACATTTAATAAAAAAATATCGTAAAATTGTATAATTATATCTTACTAGTTAATATCGTAATATAAGATAAGGTTTAATGTAAATAGGTAAATAACTCTTGTATAGGATAATAGATGGCGCACAATATTAACATTCGTGTATTCATAATCTTACACAATAGCTACATCCGAACAATCAACGGCTGAGTGAATATAACGATTAAAGAAACTTAAGCCTAGTCTTAATAGGTTTGGTTAATGCCCTATACTCCTTAAAGGAGTGGAAATGGAATAAAATAAGTAATATCTTTACTGAGCTGTTTTTTATATCATATTATAATCCCATATTTAGAAATGCAAGAAGGGGTTAATACAATTTCAAATTTAAAAATATACCTTAGCTCAAAAATCAGCATTTTGCCAAGTTAGAAACATTAAAATAAACCAGCAAAACCAAAAAGAATATATTTTGTTGATTTTTAATAATACACCATAATCCATTCAGAATAAATTTTTAGATTTCAATATTATTGGAATTGCTTTCAGTTAAATTTGTAAATTTTCTCCTCTTATTTTTTAATATTTTTTTAAAATCAAGGTATTACAGGTGCAAAAGCAACACAAAAACAAAAACAAAATACATTATATTGAACTGGAATAATACATATTATATAGTTCATGGTACTGTAGAACGTATTATTTTATGCTCCGTCTAATATCAAATATAAATTATTATTAATTTTTACTTTTATATGTCATGGTATTATGCTCATTAAATGCGAATATCAATATATTTTACTGTTTTTCTTTACAATTTAGATTAACAAGAAAAAGGTGGGAAAATCAGAAAAAACAAATAAAACAAAAAAAACATAACTATATTGGTTATATTTGAATCGTTTATTTGTACCTACAGATACAGATATATGTATATAATAAAATAGGTGAATGATTTAGTGTTCTAAAAAAAATTCAAGGATTCATGGTATTAACCTTTCTTTTACTTTAATCTTTATATATATATCCCTATATTTTATATATACATGTTTAAAAATTATACACCATTAACGTGTTCATTTTGATTTAAAGGTAATTTTAATATGCTGCACATACACAATTTCAGTTTTATAATAACTATGTATACATGATAGAGAGTTTTGGTTTGTTCAACTGTGGGTGAACTTTATGAGTAATTTTGATTTTCATTTTTGAAAATTTTTTGCGAATTGGATGCACCCACAGAATCAGAATTCAGTTTAGCTAGAAGAATTGTTGGGTTCCACTATGCAATTTAAGGTTATAAAATTTAACTTATAAATAAATTTTACTGTGATACTTAACCTTATTTAGAACAGAAATCTTTTAATTGAAATAAGTCCTTAAGGTCCAAGTCCTGAAAATGGGAAATTATTTACCCTCCGCCCATCTCGAAAGTCGTTTATTTTCTCCTTTTTAAGAAATAAATTAACAAGTCCAATTTAATATTTCACTGGAGGAATTCTTTTTACCTATTTATTAAATGAGGAGCTCAACCAAATGGCCTGATTCACAAAAAAAAATCATAAAAAAGCCTCAAAGGTGACTTTGGAACTTAAAAAAAATAATCTATCTACATGCAATCGGAAATTGACCTTTTCAGGTGTACAGCCCGATATTATATCTAAATGTTATGTGATTTATCAAAAAGGATTTGTTTTTTTAGAGATTCGGACCACTTTAGTTCTGGACCCCTCATAGAAAAAAAACTAATTTAAAATTATACACAAAATTTATAAGATATTATGTAAAGTCTATAATATTATAAGTCATACTTATATTGAACACTATGATATAATCATTTAAAAAAAAATAGTATTGAGAAATTTTCCATTTTAAAAAATTCAAAATATTACAAAATCAAAAAAAGGGAAAAATGGAAAAACCGGAAAAAGAAAAGTCTTAGGAATTAAACTTTTTTTATTTATTATTTGTAAAATGGTTATCAAAAATTTATGATGGCAATAATCTTTTCACTTGCCTGGTTTTATTTTTTGTTGCTTTTCTTATTTTTTTTTTTAACTTTGTAATAACACAAAGCTGTATGTTTATCTTGGAAAAGTTTCCAAAAAATAAAAAAATTGTTTTGTAATATCAGTTCTATATGCCCAATGAACAAAAAAACTTAATGGCCAATGAACGTGAAATTCAGACTTCAAAAGAGAGAAAAATTTATATTTGTCTTTTAGATAACAAAAACATCCGTGTTTTTATTAAAAACATTTACATGTAAGTATGGTTGTACATGTCCTTTGAAATACATACAAACATACCTGGTTAGGATTTATAAATATATTTAATAAGTTTTTTGGCCTTAGTTTTGGTAATTGTATTTAAAGAAGAATCAGAATATCTTATATTATGAGTAAAGTTAAAATCTTAAGGTATAATTGTGTGGATTAATTTTATCAAAAGTTGCATATAAAAGTACTTTACTATTTACTCTGATGTCATTTAAATTAATTTGTTTATTTATTTATGTTATTACCATATATCAATTATTTTGAAAAATGATGGCCCTCAGTAACTTTCCTTAAAAAAAATTTATGATCTGTGACGGGGTCGAACCCTCAGTTAATCCGCCAAATACTTACATTTAGCTACCGAGGCCCCTACGTGATCCTTTTGATTGCAAATTTGAAAGATGTTAAAATACTTAGCCATTGAGCTACCGATATGCCTCTATGTAATCCTTCAGCCCTTAGGTAATCCTTTTCAAATCAAATAATATCTATTAATATGTTTAGATTGCATATTTAAAAGATGTTAAAATACTTAGTCATTGAGCTACCGTAAGGCCCCTATGCAGATTTTTTAAGTAATAGGTATCTATTTTTATATTTAAATTGCATATTTTTAGGATGTTTAAAATATTATATTTGAAAGCTGCCTTTTGAAGCTATGCGTAATATTGTAATCAACAGTCTAAAGACTCCTCATAATTTTTTTTAAATCTAAACTTAAATTCTTGGATTTTTCCACTATTCTACTAACGGTTTTTTAGCAAATAACTTCTTAAATTTTAAGTAATCTTACTTAAACCTTATCTTAGCACAGCTATGCCTTTCATAAAAAAAAAACACTTTGCACAATATTATTTCATTTTAATTAAGGATAACTTTATTTTTACATCACATTTACAGAATATTATATGATTAACTACATTTTATTAATCTGAAAGTTTTTACTCTTAATATTTGACATTAAAAACTTCTTAATTTACCTTTTTTTTTCCAATTTGAATTTGACCTTTCCGTTTCCTCTTTACTTCTTCTTTTTACTATACAATTATACAATATGGAAAAAAAAATATGACATAACTGTCTGTAAAGGAAATTAAGCTAAAAATGTAATAAGGAAGGAGGCGGATATTTTTTATAATGTAAAAAAAAAAAAACAAAATTGCAATTTAAAAAAAAAAATATACGAAGGAAAAAATAATCAAAAAAAAAAGGAAAAAAGGCAAAAAAGAAAATTTATGTAAATTGAATAATTTCCGTTTGTTAAAATGCTTGTGTCTGGATTGAAATGCTAAGCATTAAATCAAATGGAAGGAAAATATGTTTTTTCTTTTTTTAAATGTTAAGAAATTTTCTTTTTCATATGAAAAAAAAGTAAATTTAAAACACATCAGATGGATGGTTAAAATAAGACCAAAGGAAAAAATTTTTAAAATATTAAACAATTCTATTACAATTACTTTCAATCTTAAGAAGTGTCTAGCTTGAGAATTGAAATTTCAATAATAAAATATTTTATAATGTATTTTGATGGATAAGTCTCATTAAACTCATTAACAAGTTCACTTAGGCATAATATTTGACAATTGTATATTATATATATAATTACAGGAATATAGGAAAACAATGTAGTATCTGTTCCTTAGATATGAAAATCAAACTTCAAGTATTAAAATTTAAAGTGTCAAATTGTAACTTTATTCGTAATTCAAAAGCTTATAACTACTCATGTGGACCTAAGAGGAATAAAGTAGTTAAGCTCTTATATTTTAAACCTTTTTAACGTTGCAACTGATCTAGTCCGATGTATAACAGTGAACTTGAACTCAAACATTACTTTTTGCAAGTAAGAACTGAGCTATATTACACTATCCACTTATCATTAATCGAATAATAGTTTTTGGCTAGTGAGTGTTTTATAATTAATCAAATTTCATTGGTTTGTTGTCAAATTATACATTCTATTTTTAGTAAGACCTGCAAATTATTGAAAACTAGACGAAGTCAATATAAGTTAATTAATTTGTAGAAATTTTCAGGGTAGTTAACTTAAAATTAGTTATAAATGTATAAATGCCTACCTAAATTGGTTTTAGCTATATATATATTTAAAAACATACTCCGGAAATTTTGTATATATGAACCCTTAAAAATAATTTTTAGAGAGACAAGGCATATTAAAAACATTTAAGATTAAAAGCTACTGATTACCTAAGATACTTAAAATATTAGCAGGGTTGCAGAAAGCTCAAATTTCGTCTTATATCATCTCTCAACTCAAATTTAGTGTCTGCTCATAATTTTAGAAAAATACAGGTTAAACGGACTCAAAGTTTAAGTTGAGGGCGACTCGAATGAACTCAAATTAAAGAATTTTTGTATTTACAAACAATTAATTGTTTTTAATTTTAGTTTTATATAATTGAAACAATTTTTATTTTGAATTTAAGTGAATTTGAGTCCGCTGAATATCTGATTGTGATTACTCTCAACATAGAGTCCGCCCGAGATTTGAGCGCCTGTGTTTTGCTCAAATTATGAGTTGACTTGAGCTGAACGATGAGTTGAGCTTGTCAAATCTCTCAAAGTCCCCTCATTCACAACCTTGATCAGTAACTCATTTCAGGCTTAATTAGAAAAACTTTTACCCGGAAAAATGTTTAGCTATAAGAATAACAATGATCAGTTATAAAATTGTGACTTAGCAGGTAAGCGTTGATATTAGAAGGAATTATATTCTAAGATGCCTTTAAAATTGGGGGAAAAAAAGCTTAGCGCCAAAACATTAACCAATCAAAATAAGCAAAAAAAAAGATTAAATATATACATTTAAATTTCGAATGAAAGTAAACATATGTTAATTTTTTTTTTTTTTTTTTGAATTTCTAAATGCTAAAATTTTTGTAGGCAGGAATAGAAAAATATTTTCATATATACATAAATTTCATTTAAACAAGGATTATGTTATTCAGTTTTTTTTTTTTCCTCCAATATATTTATTCCAAAATTTTTAATAATATGGGAGGAAATAAAGAGGAGGGTAAAGCTTATTTTCATATTTTTTTTTTGACTTTTTTTTTTTATTTGAGCAATTTAAAAAGTGAATTTAAAAGGTGACATATATATGAGATATATTTTTATGTGTATAAATATATATATATATATATATATATATAAATATACATATATAGAATAAATGATATATGCAGGCAAGGAAAAAAAAATCATTGAAACAAATCTAAAAAGAAAATTGATATAATAAACCTATATTATAGAATCAAGTTCAATTAATTCTAACGAATCATATATAATGTATTCATATTTGATATGTAATATTTATATTAAATATAATTTATTATTTACAATTATTTTTTAACATTTAATTTACAGCAAATTGTGTATAATCAAATATTTTAATTAAAGTTGAATTAGAGTAAAATATTTAAAAAAAAACTTCGGTTTGTTTAATTACTAATTGTCAGGGTTGTCAGGGTGGCATCCAGATTAGACCAACTCATTTGTGATTTGAAGATAATGGTTGCGGTTCAATACTTGACTATAGTAACTAAAAATCAGTTTAGATGGTTTTTTTACAATAGCGGTTCTTACCATATGAAATATAATAAAATATTTTAGAAAGTGAAATTTTTGCATAAATGCATTAATTCGGTGTGCAGAAATCCAAAAAATTGTTCTGATGTCCGTCTGTGTGTTTGACAAGATTTGAACATCCCTAAATTGCTTAACAAAATGTTTTTAAAATAAATATCAAATATAAAGTTTTGGTGTTAACATTTTGAATTGCTAAGCTTTTCAAGGACATCGGGTCGGGCAACTAATTCCAAAAGGCACTTCTTTAAAGTAATATTTTAGGATTTTCACAAATACTTTGAAAACCAAAAATAGTACCTAAAAAAAATTATCAAAATAAAGTTTTTGCACTTTGCCTTAGAAACTTTTGGACTCTTAACCACGTAATTTAATATAAAAAAATTTATTCATTTTTTCCAAATCCAAAATGGATGCAAATATTATTTGCATCTTTAAAAATTTTTAGATTTTCTCTAGTTGATGACTCATTGCAAAATTCAACAAAAAGAAAAAAATATAAGCGTCCACCCAGAGATGGGAATTTTGAATTATAATTATAGGTAACGCATTATTTTTGGTAATTATTATTTAGATACAATGCATTAATTTCTTGAAAAATGCATTAAAATAATTATCTTGAATATATTTTTCTCATTAATCATTAAAAAATAGCATTACTTATAATGCATTATCAAAAATAGTTCAAATTAATTGAATTACTTTTGAATTATTTGAATTACTTTTAAATTAAAAAAATAATTCATTGAATTATGTGAATTACTTTTGAACTAAAAAAGTAATTCATTGAAAGATTGTCATTTTGCCTCTTTTTTTAAAAGAGTCATTAGTCTTTTTGAAATTCTACCACTTTATAATTGTCCCCGTTATTAATCCCGTTAATAATCTTAAATCATATAAAAGTCCCCGTTTATAATCTTAAATCATATAAAATTTTTTTTTATTTTATTTTTTAACTAATTTGTTCCTAAAGTGTAATGTCGGTGTTATTATCTTCCGATTGATATTAACTATTCCCTACTAACCAGCATTGCACTGATATTTAACACAGTTTACATAGATGAAAATCTGAAAAAAATTAAAAAAAAACATTAAATTTAATGTTTCCATCATAAGTAATATTTAAAAAGCCACCCTTTTCTATATAAAAAATAAATATACACAAATTATATAAAAATATTTTTCCCTCATATATACAATTTAAAATTAAAACCACAGTAAATAAATTTTTTTTTTTATTTTTCACATCTTTAACCCTCTCCTATTTTTTTTTCCTCTAATTGGAATTAAAATTAAAATATTAAAGATAATGTAATATAAAAAAAATTTAATTCAACACAAAATGATTAGCAAATTGCAATGTTATATATTTTTACTAATATTATAATTACCTAGTATACTAATTTAAAAAAATAAATAATAATAAGAGTATAACATCTGCAGCAAATGTTATTTCACTGTATAGACCAAAATAACATCAATTTTAAATATCCTTTGTGACACGAACAAGCACATATGTATTAGGTGCAATACTAATGAGTTGCAAAAATTTTCACAATACAATGAATAAAAAAAGGGTAATGAAGCGTTATAAAAATTGTGTTAAAATTCACTCATGCAAATATTGTTTTGCAAAATAATTTTTTCTGCATTAAATTAAATAAAAATAAAAAAAACAAAAATTGCATACACAAATTCAGAGGAAAAAAAATGTATTCGAATCAAATATTTTTTTATAATCATGGAACTGTGAAAATTTTTCTATTTTTTATTCTACAAAATAAAAATTCAATAATATTAAAATCTTGTATATTTGTACTTAGTGAAATATTTAATAAAATTAGAAAAAGATTAAGTTCAGTAACATTAGAAACATGTTATAAAATTTTACTGTCCCAGACTTCAGTTTGATATGACGCAAAGTTTCAGTCACGATCAATCTGCATATTATTTTATTAATCGTAATATTACTGTACTGTTTGGTATTAATTTTTAAGTTTCGGACTTTAAGTATTTTACTTTTATTCTATTTAATGTTAGAATAGTTTACTATTATGTATAAAGTTTAATAGGGGATTCTAACTTTTAAGTAGTATCCGCGTAGGACCGAACAGATCGCTAGATATAACGGTTTTTATAAAATAAACTAAAATAACAAGGATACTTTCAATTGTCCTTTTCATCCTTAATGGATATGCGTATATTAAACCCATATATTTTTTTTAAAGCAATACAAGCTATCTTTTAGATATATTCATTTGTTCCTACGCGGAGACTACTAAAACCTCAGAAAAGTCGTTTAATATAATTAAAAAACAAATTCGACTGATAGCTCAGTGGTTGAAGTGGCGGCTTTTCAATCAAAAAGTCTCGGGCTTAAATCTTTGTCAGATCATATTTAATAAAAAAAATTATATTTTATAATTGATATCGTAATAGTTTAAATCATTCATATTCACTCACTTACCACATTAAATGCGGGAGGGGACTGTAAATAAATAAATAAATAATTCTTTGTGCCGACCAGCGCCTAAAATTCGAGCGTATGTCGCGCTCAAATAGTTGTCTAGATTTATAAACAAATAACTGAGTCGCAACCTGCAATATTGTGACCGAATTAGCCGACTAACATATTATATGATATTGAGGCGTTTTTCGCAAAATATTTCTTTGATAGATGCATTTTACGGAAAAGTTGGATACTTGAATTCCTTCACCCAAAACTTGGATATTTTAGTCTGACTGAACAGATATATTTTCAAATCGGTAAAAATTAGACTTGAATTCGATTAACAACCTTTTAGTTCTACAATAATTATTTAAATAAAAATTTGTGATTGCAGATTACATAAAGTCATGAGTTTCAAATTAAAAACTTGTTTTGTATCTTAAATAGGACAAAATAGAAAGCTTGCAATGAATTTGTATTTATTTTAATATTAACGGGCACTTACATGGTTGCCCATCTTCATGTAAAGGAACTGGGTGCCAGTCATTTTTTATTATCAAAGTAAAGTTTTCTAAAGTAGGAGTCGAAAATAAGTTAGATAATGTAGAAAATCAAAAGCTAATTATCTTAGTTAAGCACCAATCGACATATACTAATAATTCCTTAAATACCCAGTTACTTTAAAAAAATTTATATTTATTTTTTTTACATATTTTTTTCAATTTTTATTTTTGTGTTGTATTTTATATGAATAAATGCATTTATTAGTACTTATAAAAAATGATAAAACGTGTTGCTGATTTAACACGTTTTACAACTTAATACCATATGTTGGGGAAAAAACAAATCCTCAAAGGGAAACGGAAAAGTAGGAGTTATTCTGAGTTTGATTCTTCATCAAGGGAAAGCAAATAACAATAATAGCGTGTAGAAACTATTTTTTTTTTTAATTTATATTAATATCAAACAAATATATATGTAACTAAGGTATTAAAGGGTGCATTAGAAATGATAATCTTTTGTTATGACTATATTAGTTTTTTGTTTTGTTTTGACTTTTGTTTAGAGATATTATTAAATTAAAAAAACTGTTTAATATAAGTTATTAAATTAATTAAAACAAATAATTTAGTAAATAAAAAAAATTTTTAATTTAATTAGAAAATTAAATTTATAAATTTCCCTTATTTTAAAATTTTAGTAAGAAATTAAAGATTTATGGATTTGGAACCATTGCATTTACTGCATATAATTTTGGAACCTAAGAAAATACTCTTTATAAAATTTAAATTTATTATTTAATAGTAAATTTTGTTGTTTCTTAAATATAATTTAAAAATTATGATATATTTAATAATTTTTATTTAAAATAATTATAACTTTGGAATTATAACTTAAGTTTAAAAAAGTTTCAGAAAAAAATTGATTTCCAAAATTGGTATTCTATTTTAGAAAATATTGATTAGCTGATTAATTAACAGAATTTAAGTAAAATTTTGATAAAAACTAGGCTTAGAATGCTAAAAATTTAATTATAAATCTTATATTTTTTTTCACAAAAATTCCATTTTGGAAACTATTGATTCCGTGATTTTATTAACAGAATTTAATACAAAGAATTTAGAGTCAAAATTTTACTTAAATTCTGTTAATGAATCACCTAATCAATATTTTCTAAAATCGAATACCAATTTTGGAAGTTATGTTTATTCCAATAATTTGACCAGAACTTTGATTCTTTTAATTATGTTGTTTTTTACATTTCAAATGCATTAAAAACAATTTAAACTGCAGGTTAAGTTAATTTGTACTTAACTATAAGGTTATTCCTAACGAAAAAGCCTGCAAATAAGTTTGATGAATGATACACATCCTAAAATATCTTATATTACATCTATAGCTTTAATGAGATCTCCCATTAAACTCATATCTCAGGTTTCATAAGTTTTTGCAAATATATATCTTAAATTAAATAATTTGAAAATATAACTAAATGATGGACAACCTGGCCCACTTTTCAAAATATTTGAAGTTTTTTTTTTTGAAAGGTTTCTATTTCTCAAAAAAATCACTATCAACAGTTTAATTTTAAAATATAACTATTTTTCCAAAAAAAAAATGCCCAAAAAAGAGAAACAAATACAACATAACCAAAAAAAAAACTAACATAATTAAAAAACGGAAATTATTATGAAATGTTCCGATTTTTCTAAATAACGGGAAATCTATTTTAAGATTCAATACAGTAGATAATTAAATAAAAAAGTTAGAACATAACATAATTGAATATTCTGGGAAACTAATAGAACTATATAAAAATAAACAATTTAAATTTTCCTAAAACAAATTTTTTTTTTTTTGAATATGTTAAAAAAAATTTTAATGAAAATGGAAAAAAATATTTTTCAATAAATTCAATGAAACGGAGTGTATATTCAATTCATTCACTACAGAAACTATTTTTTTCGAAAAAAAAATCAACGACAGCTTAAAAGCAATTTCCTGTTTAATAGCAAAATGCAATTAGTGACAAGTTTGTAGTGTTTTTTTTTTGTTGTTGTTGTTTTTTATTGGAAAAACAAAAACATTAGACAAAAAAAAAATTTAATAAAAATTTAAACAAGATGAAAAAACTATAAAATATAAACAAAATTTGTTTAAGTAATAATGATTTGATTGATAAAAACAAAGTTTTATAATAATTTCCTGTCTTTTTTAATTATTTGAGAAAATTTTCTAGTTTCCTATCAGACAATTTAAATTTTGTAAAAGAATTTTGGTACCATAGGAAAAAATTATTTTTTTAATTGATATTAACAAAATTTGATATTTTTAGGCTAATGGTTCTTTTCAATATAATAAAAACCGTTAATCGGAAAACGTTTGCTTAAATATATAACTAACTAAATAATCTAATTTGTTAATTACTAACCTAAGAGGCTGTAATAGCGTTTGTAAAAAACCATTATATTAAACGCTTTGTTTTTGACTTATTATTTAAAAAATAAAGCATCTGCTTTTTCAAGGTACCAATTCTACAACGAAAACTAAACTTCGCACAATCAATTGTATCTAAGTAAGTATGAATGTACTCTTAGTGAGAATATACTCTATAAAAATATAAAACTTGGGGACTTTTACATACAAAAACCGTCTCTAAGTTTCATACAAATTTTGGGAACTTTTTTTATATACAGTTTTGATGAAAATTTTCTTACAGCCATAAATTATATTTTTTAATTTTGCCGCCTAAAAGTATGCAATTTTTTATATAACTAAATTTTGATGAATTTTTCTCAATTTTCAAATATTAAACATTGGTTTTTCAAATTTTACAACGATAAATAAACATTAAGAATACAACATACTGCAAATTAAATAAATAATATACCACTTTTTAACTTAATAGATATTAAATTTAGGACATAAAAAAATTTAAACATTTTTAAATTTTAAAAAACAAAAGAGTTATACTTTGTTTATTAACTCTTTTTGTTTTATAGGTTTAAATATTCATACGTTAAAAAAAAATTTCCATTTAAGTAACACTAAAAAATAAATATAAAAAAAAATGTAGCACTAATAATAAACTCAAATTC
This sequence comes from Dolichopus griseipennis, assembly GCA_963082915.1. NCBI lineage: Eukaryota > Metazoa > Arthropoda > Insecta > Diptera > Dolichopodidae > Dolichopus > Dolichopus griseipennis. Next base: position 21,596,792 of record OY720444.1, read on the forward strand.
TAAAAAAAAAAATTTAACACTAATAATAAACTCAAATTCTAAGAAAAATTTAAATTTACACAGTAAAAATTGTTTAATTTTAAGTTTTCACTTAAAAATATTTTAAATTTTTTTTAATGCTTAATTATTTTCTAAGAAAATTTCAACACATAATTAAAATAATTTTTAATATAAATAATATTATTAATTTAATAAAAAAAAAAATAAAAATTATTTAATTAATTTTATTCAATAACAGAGAACCAAGTAATTGATTTATTTTTATTACATTTTCCAATTAATATACTTAAAATTTTAAATTATGTGGTTAGTGTTAATTGTTCAAGGGGAGAGAAATAATATCATCGGAGTAATTTATTGAAATTACATAGAATAACTGTTTTTTTTTTCTTAAAGTATTTTGCGGATATTTTTAATTAATAACAGAAATTTGTGGAATTCTTGATTCGAATGGAATTTTTTCTTTCAAGATACTTGCTTATTTAATAGAGAAAAATAAACTTAACGAAAGATACAAAACACTTGAACCCTTTTTTGATGAGTACTGTTTCTTTTCCAGGTAATTTAGATTGTATTGCAGTGATTGTCGTAGTCATTTCATTCTATATATATTTTATTGAATAGGTAGTTTATTTGAAGGTTCATTATGGAATCATTAGAAGTGGTTTTATTTTACTAATCACAGAATCTTCAATTGAATCTGCCTTTTTCGTGGAGTAGCATTTAACCTCTGTCCCGGACTTAATTTTTTTTCCTTGATTTTGTTATAGAATGACTTAGTAGTATCAATGATTCTGTTGACTATATCAAGGATACTGTAACATTTCTGGGGATTTTACATCTGTTATATTTGGTATCAAATAAGCCGAATTCATTTTACAAAATCATTAAGTCTTAACTTTAAATAATGTGTTCTATTTATATAATCTATATATATAAAAATGAAGGTATGTCTGTATGTATGTCTGTCTGTCTTATATGATCTACTACACTGTTCATCTGATCACCAACAAATTTTAAGAAGTTGTTGAGTACACTCTTGTAAAGGTTTCAAGTAAAAATATTTTTTAAATACCGCCTACCTACTTCGCCCCCCAAGGCCCTCTTTAATATATAATACTGGATTCACTTTCAGGATTCACGTGTAAAACACTAGTCCGATTTCCACCAAATTTTTAGGAATAATTCTGGGAGCCCGGAGGCTGACATAGGCTACACCAAGTTTTAATAAGTGAACAGGTTCTTACTCCAAAGCTGTTTTAAGCTTTTTCTTTTTTTTGATTCCAAGCCGAATTGATTTGACCGATTGGCTTGAAATACACAAATGTTCCTCTTAGCTAACGGTATTTGTAAGAAAGTTGGTTAGAATATATTAACCCGTCACATTTCCAAAAAAAATTTTGTTTCAGATTTGTGTCCAATATTACAAGGTGAATATAAGTACAAATCATTTATTTGTTGGTTCTTTTTAAAAAAAATATTTGTCAAATTTTTTAATATGTTATCAAATATTTGGCAATACTTTGGGTGTTGAACTTTAATATAATGATAAAGTTACAGTTGCCCTAAAAATTCTTTTGATATCAGGCACCATGTTTAATACAATTAATTATAGCAAATCTCTAAAACAAACTAACGTAGTAAAAACATCAATCAAACGATTCAGGATCGAAAGGACGATTAAAACGAGGAAGATTATAGTTGCCCTTGTCAACTTTTATATACCCGTGCGTGTATTAAATAAATAAGAAATTCTTATATTGCAATTGAACTGTTTGACAAAAAATTCAAAATATTTGTTTTTTTATATTTAATTACAAAAAAAATTAATAAAAAAAAAATGAATTAAAAAAAAAGATGAATTTAAAAAAAAATATGCTCTCAACGAGATTCGAACCCACACTTTTCAATTAAAATGTAGACGTCTTAACCACTAAGCCATCGACAATTTTTTCTTCATCTCAATTTTTTTTTTAAATTATTATAGTTGCGATGGTATCAATTGTTTGTTTTGAATAACTGTTTTGAATTTTTTTAAAAATGTATTAAAAAAAATAAATAATTTATAAATGAGAATTTCAAGATGAATTTAAAAAAAAAAAAAATTTTGCCCCAGCCAGGAATCGTCCCATGTCCTATCCACTATACCATAGAACAATTAATAATTTGTCTACAAAACGAATTTTTATTTATTTCGTTAATTATTTTTTAAATAATTGTAGTTGCCATGGTATCAATTGTTTGTTTTAAATAACAGTTTTAAATAAACATAGTTGCTATGGTATCAATTGTTTGTTTTAAATAACAGTTTTGAATTTTTTTATAGTTTTTAATATAAATGAGTCTTCTGTCTAATTTTCTATAAAATAAAATTTTTTCAAACATAAAATAAATACATATATTTTATTAAAAAAAAAATAGATAAAAACAAATGAATTTAAAAAAAAAAAAAATTTTCCTTAGCCTGAATTCGAACCGAGATATTTTTGCTACAAGTAACATGTCCTAACCACTACACCATGAATCGATTAATAATTTAGCAGCAATTTGTTTGTTTTTATATTTGGTTTCTATTTCGTCATTAATTTAAAAAATACTCATAAAATATCGAAAAATTTGTATGGCAGCTACCCGAAGCCTTTCTCCGATTTTAACCAAAAACAATAGGGAACCTACAAATTGTCTAAAAATTACTTTGTGAAAGTTTCAGAACTCTAGCTCTTATAGTTTTTGAGTTATCGTGCTGACGGACGGACGGACGGACGGACACACATAGCTAGATCGATTCACTTTTCGATGCTGATTCGATACGTACCCTTGACACTATATCTAGCTCTTATATTTCGATGCGTTACAAACGGAGGAGTAATTTTAATATACCCGATGTTCATATATGTATGCACGGGTATAAACATGACAGAAACATGGAAAATAAAGCAGGACATTTTTTTTTATAATTTTTTATTATACTATAAACCTTAAAAAACATAATTTACAATAAAAAACTAAACAATTTTTCTTAGAATTTAAAAAGGTCGACTAATGTAATATATTATAAACTAAGGTACCCAAGTCTTGTGTTACAAAAAAAAATAAACTAAAGCTGTCATCAAATATAAAATTAAATAAATAAACAATAAAAATAAATTGCCGGAATTCAATTTATCATTATTTTGCAGAAAAGGAAACATTTTCACTAGTTTTCAGGATTCTTTTATCATTCTTTTTAGCACATTTTAAAAAAATTTTGTTTCACTCTGTCCGTCTGTCAGACCGTAAGTTCATATGTTTACAAAATGTTTATACTGTTTGAAATAAAAAAAATAAATTTTAATCGCAGTTAGGTAATGCAAAGAGAACATTTTTTGTAGCCCCATCTGGATTTACAGGTACTAAAATTCCCCTCTATATTTTAATTGAAAAAAGCCTTAGGTATATTTAAATTGTCATAATAAAAGTTCTTGAAGAAAAATTTTTAATCTTAAAATGTCAAAGAAAGCTTTTGAAGCTTATCAAACAAAACTTTTATATAACTAATAAATGTAACACAATTGTATAGAGTTGTCATACGGTACTTAATTTCTCGTTATCCGAAACTTTGTGTTTGCAAAATTCTTAACAGACAAATGGTTTAAATTAGTAATTTGAAATTTCAAGAAAAGTTCGACCAAAGTTCTCTTGATTTTTTTAAAATTTTTCTTATAGAATGAATTTTTTAAATAATAAAATACTAGAAAATTATTAGGAACTTTTTCAAACACTTTTTATTCAAAACTTATTATGGAAAATTTAATTTTGAAAATGTGCTTTTATAAAAATCATTGGTTTTTCCAATCTTGTTTCTTTCAACAATTAGAATTTTTTTTTCAATTTTTTTTCTCCCATTTCCCAACTTGTGATTGGTGACACGTTTTATACCTATACTTACATCATTAAATAAATTAAAAATATATGTAATTAGTTGAAAAATTTTTTCTGCAGTCTTGTTCAATTTTAAAAACTAACATTTTATATGGTGTCCATTTCAATTACAAAGTTTTTTTCAAGAGTTTTAAAAATTTAGGCTTTCCAATTACCTCAATAGTTTCTGAGAAGTTTTTAAATAAGTTAAAAAAAAATAATATAGAGCAAAATTTAGTACTAAATACTTAACATTTTTATCAATTTTTTTCTATTTTAATAAATTTTGTCCTCAATTTTAAAATCAAAATAATTCAATTCTTTAATTTAAAAAATAATAGAATTTACTTTTTATGCAAATAATTGAATTTTTATTTTAATTTCCAATCTATTTAATTCGGTTATTTTTTATATTTTTTGTTACTTAACACTTCAATCAGGCGATTATTTAGTTTTTTTCAATTAAATATTTTTTTTTTTTTTTTTTTTTTGAGGTTATTGTGCAACCATGTTTATTTTGTAAAATATTTAAAAAAAATGAGGTTTGTTTTTTAAATTGAGTTTTCATCCGATTAATAGTAAAAAGAAAATTTGGTAATAAAAGATGTATGGTATAGTGGTAAAATAATAGTTTTTTTTTTCCTTAAATAATTATCAATATAAAGTAACAGATCAATTTTAGGCAAATGTTCGTGATATATACATATATACTATTTTCACATTCATTTCGTCCTTTTTCACATGAAATTGGTTTTTTTTTCCAAATTAATTTAGTCTTTTTTCAAATTAAATTGATTGCAAAATATGGGAAAATAATTGATCTTTTCTCATATCAATTTCGTCCTTTTTTTAAAAGCTTGGGTCCTATAACTCGAAGTGACATAGTTTAAAAAACTTAGTACCTAATTTTGTATTAAGCCCTGAAAAAAGACAAAAAAAACTGGCACCTAAATTCTTTTTTAAGGAAGTAATTCAGGGCGGGCTTAAAAATAATTTTTTTTTCAATTTTGCTTACTGTATTTAAGGGCTACTACAAAATTATCCGACTAATGGATCCCAAGAAAACAGACCGATTTAATTTGAAAATTAAGGATTACTTATAATTGAAAAAGGATCAAATTTTCTTAAAAATAGATAAATTTAATGTGAAAAAGGATCATACCCATGTAAAAAGAGTATATTCAATTAAGGATTTTAAAAAATACTCAATATCGTTCAAATAACAATGAAGTTTCCAAAAACCTTGTTGGTTGTTTGTCTTTTTTAAAAAATTGTTTCATAAAGCACTTTCTTTCAAAACTTTAATATACGAAAGCTTTAATAACCGAAGCTTTAATCTCAATCAACTCGTTCAGATTAGTGTCACGAAGCGCTCAAAATTCGAGCGATTATCTCGCTTAAATTATTTATTATATTTAAAAACATATAATTGAGCTACAACAGGCAGACCGAATAAGCCAGAATAAGCCAGAAATTTTGTGACCGAATAAGCCATTTAATATATGTATATTATGATATCAGGAGTTGTGCAAGAGAGCGCATTTTTATTTCAAATTTTACAGTTTTGAGTCTATAATTTATTGCAATACCCTCAAAACTGCATTCAAATTTTAACTAATTTATTTATTAACTGAAATTACTACGAATTAATTGTTTCAAAATGGGCAATATTTATTCTACCGTTTAAATTAAAAGTCTATTTCCAGTTTTTTGAAATTTGTTAAAACACTTAACTTATTTCAGTGTAATAAAAAAAAAAAAGTGAAAAACGTTTAAAATTCATTTTCTATTAAATAACTAGGTTAAACTAAAATAATTGAAAGTTTTATTTTCATTATAAAAAAAAAAAAAAAATTTTAAAAAGTAAAGTAATATTTAAAAAATAAATCCAAAAAAAAAAAAAAAAAATTCGAACTATGTATTAAAAAAAAATCTACAATCGAAAATGTTAATTGAATAGTTATTTTTATTTTTATTACTTTTTTAAATTAAACAATTTAAAAAGTAGGTTTTTGTGAAAGGTATTTAAAGTTCCATCAAAATAAATTAAAAAAAATTTTTTTTTTTGTATAAGTTATTCCATATTTCTTAGTGTGGAAAAATTACGTTTAGTAATATTTAAAACTCTTAAATATCAAAATTAATTAAGTTTTTTAAAGAATTTTATACTTGATCCTATTAAACTTTGGGAAAATAATGTTTTTCAGAAGTCCTTGGATATACCTAAATTACATGTTAATTCGTACGAAGATATTTAGATCCCTTTGACTGTTTATCCTAAGCTCTACGAAATAATTTATTTATATACTCTCTTACATTTTATTTATATACTTTTTCACATGAATTTATTTTAAAATAAATTGGTCTAGTTAATTAGTCCTCGTGTCCTTATATAATAAATCATATTATTAAATTCCTGTGTTCCCCTAAAACTATGCAATATTTTTTGAATAGTTTTAAGTTTTCATATTAATTTTTTTTTAAATGACCCTGTTTCTTATAATCTTCTAGTCAGATCCAAAAAAAAATGTGATCTATAGATTTAATAGTAGAGCCTTAGAATAGCAAGTAAAATTATAAAAGTTTGACTCTTAAGCCAACCCTAAAAATAATTCTTAAAAATTTTGCAGCTATTTTGTGGAACTTATCATAACTTTATTCTTGTAGAATTCAATTAAATTCGACTTCGGAGTCTCAAGAATTTCTAAAATTTGGACTAAATTGATTCGAAAATTTAGAATAAGTTTAATTTGAAAATAGACCTAATTGATTTAAAAATATATAAATTTGGGTGAAAAGAGTATTAACATTAAATATCGAAATCGAAGATTTTGGAATATTAGTAAGACCACCGATTATCAGAGCAATTATAAGTTCAACACATATAGAACTGATAGAAATATGAAATCTTTCGGTTAATAATCTAAATTCCTACCCACTATATAAATGAAGCTCCTGTCTATCAAAAGCATGTACCTAAAAAAAATAGAATTAGAAACATATATTGCATAATTTTAGGGGAATATAGGAACTAAATAATATTATTTATTATACAAGGACGCAATAAAAAAATTTTCATTGTTAAAATTAAGGTTTTACGCATTACAAAGACCAAATTTTTTTAAAAACATTGATAACTTAAAATAAATAATTTTCAATCCTTGTTCAGTTAAAATTATTAAATTTCAAGTCCTACCTCGTATGTAATAGTCATCAAGTAGTAAAATTCCTTAATGTCTCTTGTTACCATATCACTTTCTATCATTTTAGCAGACCACCTTAAACTAAAATTACCCACCCTAAATCTTTTAGAAATCGCCAGATCCTAAATATTGATTTATAGTTAAAATATTGCGGATTATAATTAAAAAATATTTCAACCACGTCAACATATTTTTTAATTACATTTTTTTTTTTTTTTTTTTTTTTTTATTTAAACTTTATTTTACTCTTTTTTTAAAATTCTTAAATTATCTTAGCTTATAAAAGTTTAGAAAAATAGCTTATTTTATATAATTCGATTAACATTTAAACTTAACCTATTGTTTTTATTGTTAATTTTATTAATTATTTTATTCCTAAATATCTAAGTAGTATTGCCATTTGACAATTTTTTTAATAATCTTTTTTGGAAAATTCAGAGTATTAAAACCAAATTTCTGCTTTTTTTTTTTTTTTAATATAAAAACTTAGCCTAGCTTAATCTAACTTAAAATACTTAACCTAGCTAAAAATTAATTGTGTCTATGACTTAATGCTAATTAATTGGAGTTATCTAGCCACCAATGGTTTTTGTTTACTAATTTGTCTTTTTCTGGTATAGACATATCATATTTTAAATTTACTCCGTTAATATTGCCCGGATGAAAATCTATAACCTTGCATGTAGCCCTTCTATTATAGTGATATAACAGAGGGACATGGTTTTGGTTTTGGATGTAACCTTTTTGATCTAAAAAGATGAAATGCTCAGGGGCAATGAAACCTGTGAGCAAAGTCTTTTTAATGTACTCCTCATTGTGGTAGAATATATGAGATATTAAACCATTTTCTGGAGTATTTTGTGCTCTATCATAGTGATTTCGAACTAGTTTTATTATAAAATTATCGATTCTTATGATTTGGGCTTCCTTGTACAAATATTTGTTTGAATAGTAATATTTGTAGTCGGAATCGGGCTTTCTATTAATATTAGTACATACTCTTAAGCACTTTCTTTCAAATTTACGTAATGTTTCCATTAAACTTGCACTAATGTTGTACCATATTGGTGCACCATATACAAGAGTTGGCCTGATTAGTGTTTGATAACAAATTATTTTAACTCTTTTACTAATGTTTTTATTGTAAAACAGTTTTTTGGCTGCCATAAAGGCTTTGTTACTATTTGATATATTATGCTTTGTGTGATTAATATAATGTAAATTTCTATGTAAATGGACTCCCAAATATTTAACTACTTTTTTATTTGTTAATAGAGATCGATCTGGTGATCTTATTGAAAATGTTTTCCAATTTTTTCTTATATTATTACTGGTTTTATCTACGGTGTTTCGGAATAGTATCGTTTCACATTTATTATAGTTTATTTTAAGTTTCCAAACTTTAGCATAATCAACTATAATATTAAACATTTTTTGAACTTTAGTTTTGATTTGCTCGACGGTCTTATTTGCATCGTATATAATAATGTCATCTGCAAAAGCTATTGAAAAATTATTACCCTTTATCTGTTCTAGTAATTTAAGTAATTCAGCGATATAAATTGAAAATAGAATTGGGGCATTTACGGTGCCTTGTAAAAGTCCATTTTCTACTCTAAAAATTTTCTCTGACCGACTATTTCTGTTATAAATAAAAAATTCATTTTCATATGTCATATTCATTATAATTGTAATTAAGTTTTTTGGAAATTTATATTTCAAGAGCTTGTAAGTTAGGCCATCTAACCATACAGTGTTAAATGCTTTTTCCAAATCTACCAGGCAAGCACCAACGCCATAGTTTTTATTAATGTACCAGCAGATGTCAGAAGTTAGTTTTGTGATTGCATGGATTGTTCCATGTTTATGTCTAAACCCGAACTGGTTCTCTGGTATAAGTTCTTTATTAACTGAAAACTCTATTATTTTATCATTTATGAGTGTTTCAAACACTTTCCCTATATTTGGCGTTAAGCTAATTGGTCTGTAGTTAGCTGGGTTTGTTGGATCTTTTCCTGGCTTTTTAAAAACTAATATTTTGGCCTTTTTCCATATTGTAGGGAAATAAGCGTGATTTAGACAATTATTAAATAATATGACGTATTTTGATATGATTTTCGAACTTAAATTTTTTAAAACTATATTTGGAATCTGATCGACACCGTACGATGTTTTATTTTTGAGTAATGTGAATTTTTGACTTAATGTGTTAAAATTGCAGAAATTGTTGTTATTTGTGTTAATATTGGAAGATCTATTGTTATTGTTAAAATTTACTTGGGTTATTTTGTTAAGCCTGTTATTTTTATTATATTCTTTAAACAGATGAACTTTATTTATAATATGTAAGTGAAAATTATTGTATTGGCTTATGTCTGTTTTGTGAGTTTTTTCAACGTAAGATCCTAAAACATTATAGATATCCTTTGGTTCTTTTATTATATATTTGTTATCGAGACTAGTGTTTAGTTTGGAGATATCTACGTTATTTTGTATAAGCAGGTTCGAATCTTGGGGATCTATATATATATATTTTATGTTACTATTATTTTTTGCTCTAAATAATTTATTTATTTCTGGGAACATATTTCTATTTTGAGGTTTTATTTTTTTTAATCTGTTTTGCCAGTAATTGTTAATTTCTATATTTATTTGTTGTTTTATTAAAGTTTTTATGTTGTTTAATAGACTTTTGAGTATTCGGATTTCTTGGGTAGTAAAATCGAGCCGTTGTTTGTATATTCTATGCATGTCGTTCATTAATGAAGTTTTTTTTTTTAATAAGAATTTTAGTTTATTTGAATAAAATTTTTTAACGGTGTTTTTTGTGTTATTGATTTTTGGTACTGTTTCATTTATGGTATTTGTAATTACTTGATTTAATTTTAAAAGGTGGATATCTATTTCATCTATATTTAAGTTACGATTGTCTATTATTTTAGTGCTATTCCTATACTCTATATCTAAATTTTTATCTAATTTTTTTTTAAATTTATTCCAATTAGTTTCGTTAAAATTATATCTAAAGTTATCTGCTAGCTCCTGGTTTAAAAGTTCTTGTTTTTTTATAACAAATGGAAATAATATAGCTTTATGATCGCTATCGTATGGAAGAGTACAAAGTTTATTTTGGTTGTTGCTGTATTTGATATTAATTCTCACATCAGACAGAATAAGATCGATGTAAGAATTTGCACGTGGAAGTGTTGGTGAATCTGTGACATTTAATTTACATTTATATAATATTCTATTTCTTTCTAACCATTTATAAAGCTTTATTCCTCTATTATTATTATTCGAATTGTGCCATGTTTGATGTTTCGCGTTGAAATCACCAGTAATAATATAAAAATTGTTTGGATTTTTTAAATCTAAAATATAAAAAAGTTTTTCAAATTCTTCAATAAATTTATAACTACTATGATTTGAAGCATAAACCGACAGAATGTACAATTTATAATTATTTTTTAATTTTATTTCTATAATACATGGTTCAATGCATATAAAATTATTAAAAGTATTATTTTTAACTATATCAAATTTTATTTTTTTATTAATACATATGGCAACACCGCCACCATCTGGTAACCAATTTCGGTCTTTTCTTATTATATTATAATTGTCAAAAGACATGTGGTTATTTTTTTTTAATTTTGTTTCGGACAAGCATAATATATCAGGTTTATTGTTATCAATAAAGTGCATAAGAGAGAGCTTTTTATCGATAGAAATGAGAGAATTTACATTTACACTAATTAATTTTAAATCTATGTAATTGTTGTTGGAGTGAGTAATTATGAATTATTGTGTGTGATGTATATTTAATATTTCATAAATATGATCTATTTTATCGTTAAATTTTTTTTCTAAATTTTTAATACTATTTCTTATCTCTTCTAAAATTGTATTTTGGTTAGTATTGATTTGGTTAGTATTATTTGGAATTTCATTGAGGTTAGTGCTATTTTTATTGAGGTTAGTATTATTATTTTTATTTTTATTTAAATTTCTTACTACATTAGAGTACGTCATATTTGGATTTACTTTAATGGAAGGTATATGTTTATCTGCTATTTTTTCTTTTAGTTGTTTTTGAAGCTCTTCTCGTTTTTTAATTCGTTGCTGATGCTCTTGGCAGCCTTTAAAAGATGCTGGATGTCCATTGGTTTTGCAAAGTATACAAAACAGCCGTTCTTTAGGATCTTCCTTCTTAATTTCGCATTCACCTGGAGTATGGTTTTTACCACATTTCACACATCGGAAGTCCATGTTACAATTTGCTGCCGAGTGTGAAAAACGTTGGCATCTAGTGCATTGAAGTTCTTGTGTTTTGTGTAAATTTTCCCATTTAATTATATGATGATCCAGTGCTCTAATTTTCATTATTTCATTCACAGAACTATTTGGTTTAGCTTGTACAATGTAATGAGGTAATGTTATATTGTTATTTATTGAGTATTTTGTGGTGAGTCGTGTTACCTTTTCAAATTGAATATTTTCGTTTTCATTCATTTTTAGACTTTCTAGTATTTCTTCGCAAGTGTATCTACTGTTTAGCCCTTTCATTACCAAGGTAATTTTTTTTTCACTTTTGGGTGTGTATGTGTAATAATTTGTATTTGTTTTTTTTAGCAGCTCGCAAATACGGGAATAGTCGTTTAAACAGTTTGTATAGATAACAATGTGCATTTCATTTATATCTTTTATGAGAAAATTAATTATTTTTAGGTTATTTTTGATCGTGTTTTTTAGTATGTTGGAATCTGTTTTGAACACGCTAATTGGCGGCATTTGGAATTTTTTATAATTTCTATCCATATTATTTTTAGAATTATTTTTATTTATATTTTCTTCATTTTTTTTTTCTATATTATTTTTTATTTCAGCATTAACTTTTGTGAGTTTTATGACATTCACCTCATCGTCATTAGCATTTTCATTACTTGATTCATCACTACTACTGTCTGTATCATCAGCTATATCCATCAATAGCTCAAATTGATTTTGATTGGTGCTCGTTCCTTCATCAGCATTATTTTTTTGTTTTAGCCGGTTTAATTCTGTTTTCAATTTTGCAATAATTAATTTTAATTCGCGGTTTGTTTTTTCGCGCTTTTCTTTTTTCATTTTCTGTATCGGTTTATTTAATATTTCATTCACTTTAGAGTTTATTGATTCTTTTAACTTATTTGTGCTTAAATTATTTTCACTTAACACATTCGCCTCCATAATTAAGATCCCTTTTAGGGAATCTAATTAAGAAGTGAACTACCGATTACAGATTATTTAAATTTTTTTTTGTTTTGTTTTGTTTTCGAATTGTTTTTAAATAAATTTTACTATTTTTTTTTTATTATTTTTGTATATAGTTTTTGAAAATTTTTTATATATAATTTTTATTTATATTTTAGTTACAGGAATAGACGTCCTTTCTCATTCGCATACCGAGTCGAACTTCCTTTTTTTAATTACAAAAACCTTATTTTTTACGATTTCTAAATAAAAACACCAACTTAATAACTAACTAACTTAATATATCAACAATTCAAATGGATTTATTTGAAAAAATTTTAAATACATAACATTAAAATATCATTTTACTATTTTTATAAAATTTATTTTTGTTTTATTTTGAGAAAAAGCAAATTTAATTAACATTATACTAATTAAATTTCAAAATAATTAAAATGTTAACAATACTATTATTTTAATAAGCTAGTTAAAAAAAAATGAATTTTAAAACAAATTTATACTGTATATATATGTATATGCAAAATAATAAATTGGGATTGGGAATACAATTGACGATTATACATACTAGAATATATTTTACTATCTTACTGACTTTGTGTTTTAATAATACACTCTAATTAGCACGACAATGATATTGAAAATGTTATTATGTTAATATTTTCATTGGGAATAATAACAAAAAAAAGTAAAATATTAACGTTCATTTATTCTAAACTAATAATATTATCACGAAACCTCATAAAAGGCGTGTGTGTATTTTTTAGTTTTTGTCAGGAATTAATTCAAATGTTACTCAAGAGACAAAGTAAAGAGTTTGGCAGGAATTTTAAGTATTAAATAAAATTTTAATAGATAATATGAAAATTACAAAAAACGAAGTATTTATAATGAAAGTAAAATTTATATTGATTTATTATACCCTACACCTATAGAATAGGTAAAGGGGTATATTAACTTTGGTATGGTGTTTGTAACCACCTAAAGGATGCGAGCTAGATATGGAAAAGTATATATATTTGTGATCAGCGTGACCGCCTTAGTCGATATAGCCATGTCCGTCCGTCCGTCCGTCCGTCCGTCCGTCCGTCCGTCCGTCCGTCCGTCCGTAGGCACGATAACTCAAAAAATAATGGAGCTATCTTGATGAAATTTTAACTGTAGGTTACTAGGACTGAAAGTACGGCGGGGATTGCATATGGGCGAAATCGGCCCATGGGTTCGGATTCTGGACCTTTTAATCGGTTTCAGGGCTAACGAACAAATATAAAAAATCACGATAACTCAACAACTAATGACGCTATCTTCATAAAATTTGTGCTGTAGGTTACTAGTAATGAAAGTACTTCGGGAATTGCGTAAGGTCGGGATTGGACCATGGGTTCGGAACCTAGAACTTTTTTATCGAATTTATGCCAAACGAGCATAATTCCGAAACCAATGAAGATAGAACCTCCAAATTTAGTATCAGGGTGTCCCTTCCTATTTCCTAAGTGTCTTGTGAATTTGGGTCCCATTGGAGTAGTGGGTCGGGGACCAGCCACACATTTCCGAAGACCTTAAAGCATATCTTTAAAATTAATAAAGATAACAACTTGAAAAAATGTAGAAGCTTCCAATTTGCCACAAGGGTGTTCTTTACTATCTCTTGCGTGTTCCCCTAATTTGGGATCAATTGGAGTGGTGGTTCTGTACCCCTCTCAGACCTCCCAAGTTTTAAAGGCTTATAATCGAAATTACTAAAAATAGTTACTTAAAATTAGGATAGACCGTTCAAATTGTGTACAAGGGTTAACTAGTACTATAAGTACAGCGCGGACTATATAAGGGCGAAATCAGCCCAGCGGTTCGGATTCCGGACCTTTTAATCGATGTCAGGGCTAAGGAACATATATAAAAAATCACGATAACTCAACAACTAATGAGGCTATCTTCATGAAATTTGTGCTGTAGGTTATTGGCAGCGAAGCTACGGCGGTGATTACGTACGGTGAGGATTGGACAATGGGTTCGGAACTTAGAACTTTTTGATCGAATTTAGGCCAAACGGGCATAATTCCGAAACCAATGAAGATAGAACCTCCAAATTTAGTATCAGGGTGTCCCTTCCTATTTCGTAAGTGTCTTTGAAATTTGGGCCCCATTGGAGTAGTGGATCGGGGACCAGCCACTCAGTTCTTAGGCCCTTAAAGCATATTTTCGAAATTAATAAAGATAGTAACTTGAAACAAATGTAGAAGCTTCCAATTTGCCACAAGGGTGTTCTTTACTATTTCTGCGTTCCCCCATAATTTGGGATCAATTGGAGTGGTGGTTCAGAACCTCTCTTAGACCCCCCAATGTGTAAAAGCTTATCATCGAAATTAATAAAACTAGTAACTTAAAATTAAGATAGAGCGTTCCAATTGTGTACAAGGGTTAACTAGTATTGAAAGTATGACGGGACTGCATATGGGCGAAATCGTGCCATAATTTCGGGTCCTGGAACCCTTGAAAAGTTCAAGGACTAACAAACATATATCTTACAAACACCATAACTCAAAAAATAATGCCGGTATTTTGATGAAATTTAACAGTAGTTTACTAGTAATGAAAGTACCATGGGAATTGGTTGTGGTCGAGTTTAATTTCGAAGCCAAAGAATATATTTCCTATGTCCTATGTGTCTCCGAAATCTAGACTTAATTTTAGTGGTTCAGCTATGTTCAAAGGTACTTGCTGCATTTATGTAAAATTTATTTTTATATTTAAATGAATTATATGAAAAGGTGTAAATTTTTAATTGTATTTTAGAAATACATTTATTGCATATTTTGCGTTTATAAGCTTTTTCTATTAGGTATATAAACTAACCATTTAAAATAACTGCAATTTTTAAAAATTTGGATTATTAAATATATTATGCTTTGATTATCTTTTTATCACAAAATTTAATAATTAGAATTTTTTCATTTTGTAATTGAATTGGAATAAATATATTTTCATTTATTTCAAGTTTGTTTGTTTTTTAATATTTTTAAATAGATAAATTAGTAAGAATTTGTAGTATTTTTTAATAGATAGGGTAATTAGAAAATGTTTTTAGTATTATACAGTTAATTTGGTTAGCTATGTCTTACGATCAAATTAATAACAGCTTCTATGGTGTTAAAATGACTTATGGATATGTCCTTAAATTTGAACCAAATAGGTGTAGGGTATTTCTAAGTCGGTTGCACCGACTGACTGTTTCTTTACTTGTTTTTTATTTGTTTTTAGCCTATTTTTCAAAATTTTGAAAAAATTTTTCCTATATAGTTTTAGTCTAACCTTACGGCCGTTAATCCATCTGACCCGAACTATACTGCCGTCCTAAGAAAGAAAGTAGTTTCTACATTTTCTTGGTTTTAGGTAATTTAACTTTGAGGGTTTTATATTCGCGAATAGCTATTTTGAATTATTTTTGAAAAACAAATATGTTAAATAAAGAAAAACTATTTTTTTTTAACTTAAAAGAGATAAGATAGTATTAGGCGTTCATAGTTAATTTGGACTTACGACTTTTTTGCTAAGCAATACTACATTTATTAACTTATTAAAAGAAGGAACCAAATTAAAAATATATTAACAAAATTTTATTCATTTCATTGAATTTGCAACGAGATACGTGTATCTGCAGACAAATATTCCATAATCACGAAAATTCGCTTTTAGCGCTTACGACTTTTTTCCTTAGCACGGCAGTATATAAGTATTAAAAATTTAAAGTAATACATTTTAGCAACGGGGAAGTATTGCAATAAAAACAATTTAATGTCAAAAACTTTTTCTGTAACCCCATCCGTTAAGGAGCTACACCTTCTCAAAGTCAGAAAAAGCTTTATATTATTTAAACAGTTATAACAAGAATTCTATAAGGTATACTTTCATTCTGAAAACAGTAAAAAACACCTGCTTTATAAGCTTTATGCGAATGCATTGAGTTGCCATACGATTTTTCATTTGATAACTAATAAGTAAATTATGGGGAGTGGCAGATCATAGAAAATCATCATAAGTTTGCTTAGTAAAAATTGAGAGCTATTAGGACTTAAAAATTAAAACTTTTCTTTTTATAAATCAGAAACTATGGGCCGTTTTACAGAAAAAGCCTTAACGAGATCGACCACTTTTGCTAAGAAATGAAAATGCACGGTTTACAGAAATTAGATACAGAAATTAGGAACCTTTAACATTTTTTAGAGTTTTTAATTAATTCCAATTTGTTACCATTTTTTATTTTCGCTATTTACATACATTACACATGTGCGTTAAAAGGATTTAATATTTTCTTAAATCCTATTTTTAATAAAAAAAAAATTCTGTTAAAATTTTTATCCTAATACAATTTACACTTTAAAGTTTTGTAATTTAATTGATAGATTAGTTCTGTAATATAATATGCAGAAGGAAAATTGGGAACTTTTAAAAAATGCATTATATAATGCATTAAAAAAGTTTTCAATCCTATTGAAATTGTTAAATAAAATTTAAAGGAAAACCTTAATTTAAAAATAATACTATTTAGACTTATTTTACTTCCATATTAAAAAATAGAGGAATAAATTTTGAAAATCAGAAAATGTGGTATAGTTATATTATTATATATTCAAAATAATATTATATTTGTGTGAATGTCCCCAAAATTAATTGTAATTATTTAACTAATTATAAATTAATTGAAATATTAACAATTAATTTCCAAAACCAATAATATAATTTTTCAAATAAATTTTATTATAATAAATTCTTAAAATGTTTATTAATTTTCCAGTTTAATTAAGTGTTTATTAAATTCGTATGAAAAATTTTTGCATTAATTAAACAAAATAAAATAAAATTAATAAATAAATTTTATTAATAATTAACATGATATTAATAAAAGTAATAAATTTGCCAAATATTCTTCAAAAATAAGTTTTGGTTTTAATAAGTTCTATAACAAATTTTATTTTCTAAATTTTTAATTAATATAAATTATATCATAAAAGAAACAATAATGTATTGCAATGTACACATATTATATTTATTTATATAAGCTTTGTAAATGTATTAAAATTTGCAAAATAAATTAAAACTGAAACTGAAAATCTACATTTTAATTGAAAAATTATTTGATCCAATATTACCTAAATACACACAAATAGTAAACAATATTATTTAAGCCTTTGCTTTTTTAATTTAAATAATTAATATTACATAAGACCTTATTAATCAAGGGCTCAAAAATTTATTTTATTTTATATTAATATTATATACCTATCATATATGATTCTGCAATATTTAGTACCATCGATTGGTGTGACCATTATAGATTAACATAGTAATGCTATTAATTTTATTTATTTATTAATATATACTATTATTATATTTGATAGTAAGCGAGAATTGTTATGAAAATAACTTTTTTTAATAAAACAATTTAAAATCTGCGCGAGAAATCTTTTAAAAAAATCCTTTTGCATATCATAATCTTTATTGCATAACTTAAGGGGCATGTTTTAAAAGTATTATAATTTGCAAAAGAAAAAGTAATAAAAGCTTTAATTTTTCTCATTTTCTTTTTATTTTTTTAAATACGTATACATAAATATGTCCAACTAACTATTTTATAATATTACTGTCATACTAGGTTAGTTTATGTATTTTCTAATTAAATTAAAAAAAACAAACGTTTAGTTTCCTTGATATTTCCTTAAAAAAAATATAAAAACCAATTTTAATAAGTACGACAAACAAAGGAAAATTAAAAAATTTTTAAACTTTTTATTAAAACATTATCAATAACAGATCTGATCTTTAAATCTGAACAAATAGTTATACAAAACGTACAATTCGAAGCAACAAACACTAATTCAAGAAAATGTCCAGTAATAAAATGAAAAAAAAAATTAAATTGAACAAAGTTTGATTATAGTTTTCATATCAGCAAACAAACTATAAATAAAAAAAAATAAAAAACGCGAGAAAAACTTTTAGAATTTTCCACCAACACTCTCTAGTTCATAAAAACGTGAAAAGAAGAAAAAAAACAAAGAATGTTCCATAAAGAAAAACTAATTTTCAAACTTTACTATTACTTTTGAAATCAGATATCAGTAATAGAGTAAAAGAAAATTGAAAATAGTGTAAAATTTATGGTTAAAAATTAAATAAAAAAAAAAAAAAAATAGAATAGAATTTTTTTTTTTTTAATTTATTTGTCACGTTTTTACAATCTTAGTTTGTCCTTCGTTTTTTTTTTTATCAATTACAGTATCTTAAAGATACTCTATAGGACTTCGTTTCAATTTTGGTTTTGTTTTTTTTTATTTTAACTTTATAATAATATTTATCTTTGTAATGTAAGTAATTGAACAACTACTGATTAAAGTTTTTTATTCAACGTGCTTTATCGTAACTACATTTCTTTTATTACACAATTTCTATCATATTTGAAATGAGAAAAGTTTTTTTTAAGTTTAGTTAAAGGAAAATGAATTTAGATAAAAATATCGGACATGAATTATGGTTTTAATATTCAAAATAATAAATTTTTTTAGTTATGTCATAAGTTTGTATATGAGAATCCATAAAAAAATATTAAGAAATTTTACTATTAAATTTTGCATTAAAAAATATTGGAAGAAAGATTTATAATTTAATATAATTTTTTTATGAGTATTTTAATTGCTGGGAATGAGCCTTACCATTATCCAAACAAAGCCTTTACATCGCCTTTTTCTTGAGAAATGATCATATATCTATTTAATTACTAGGTTCAACATAAAATACCTTTAATATTATGCACATCTCTGTATAATACTCAGTAAAATGGTACCTAAGTACAGTTCTAAGTACCATTATCATACACTGATTACTTTATCGAGTACTGATTACTTTATTAAGTACCAATATTAGAAATATTTGGTTACTTACAAAATCAAAAAAATAGTAAAAATACTTTTAATTCCCAAAAAGTAATTAAATTCAAAGTTTAATTTCTTTTATAATTATTTTTATCTGGGTTCAATTGATTTTGTAAATATCAAAAAGTTTTTTAAATCATTTACATTATGTTACTCTTTTTTTAATATTTATTTATTTAATTTAATTATCACTATTACCCATTTGTATAATTATTTGAGGATCATAAATCTTTGTTCAAATACATTATCTTTAAAAACGATTTACCTTCAGTATAAAAAATAATTACAAAAGTAATTAAACTCTGAATTGAATTTCTTTCTGGGAATACTTTACAAGTATTTAAATTTTTTTTATTTCTTTAACTTATACTTACATTTTGTAAGTATCGAAGTCCTTCTAATATATCACAAGGTTCATCACAATTTTTTAATGACAAGGTCGTGAGTTTTAGGTACTGTCACTGGCAATTGTACTAAATTTAATTCTTAGACAAATAATTCAATTAGAAAAAAAGCCTGTGAAAGTAAAGTAACAGTTTTAATTATTGTATTTGATAAGTTCATTTTATTATAACTTTGATTACGCAATCGACATTAAAATAGTTTATTGGCATATGTTGTTTCTTTCAGCTAAAAAATTTACCAAATAGTTGATAATAATAAATATTGATATTATTTTATCAAATTTTTATTATAAATTCCTTTTATTGGAAAATGACACAACATATAATCGATCCTTCAATAATTCCTATAGAATATCAAAAAAAAATAATTGCTAGGATAAATCTATATTTCCATTACGTTTCCTTTTTCAATAAAATCTAAAATATTTTGGCGAGGTGACAAAAGTCCTGAAGTCAAAAATTCTCGAGGGGCATTATAACTCATTAGTTTAAGCTGAGTTTTAGGTTTGTTACAAAATGTGAGTTTTTAACAAGGGGAAATTACCAGTTTTGAATATGAAATTAATCGAAAATTTATTATTATTTGTTAAAAGTTATATTTTAATTAAACTTCGGAAATAACTAATTTGTTTTAATACTGAAAATCCACTTCAAATAATACGTTGTATATTTCAAAAATTTCAGTTTATAAAGCTAAAAATTCCCGGATGATTTTTGGTCAACTCATTGTCAGTCATAATTCACCGGCGACTTTTGGCTTTTTTCGAGATATAAACTCTCGGATGACTTTGTAACTCCAGGACTTTTGTCACTTCACCTAATATTTTATTGCTATTCATTCTTGAATTCCAAAATAAAGTTCTGTAGTGGTCAGTAATGAAAAAGGTTATAAAGTTCAATAGCTTAACATAACAAAATATTTATTTTTTATTTCTTTTTACATTACAGGCAAAATATTATCAGGTCCCAGTATATTTTTGAATTAAGCATGACTAAGTCAAAAAGTAAATAATGACTTAACAGAAAAATATTTCGTATGAATCCTTGTAAAAATGATTTGTAAATATAAATAACTTAATTACATAACTAACAAAAAATATCAACTTATAACTTTATTTAAAAAAGCTCATTAAATATATTATGTTATATATATTTATATGTAATTTATTATAATTATTGATACGTAAAGTATAATTTAGATTAAAGTATTAAAAATGGATGACAATTTCTCATGATTAATACCACCTTTTTTTTTAAAGTATGCACATTTTTTCTTAAAAAAAATTGAGAATCATGAAATGAGATTCAATTGGTTTAAAATAAAAATCTAATCACAAAATTGGAAAAATTTTATAAATATATAGTCTTTTTTCACATGAAATTGTCTATTTTTAAATGAATTTAGTCTTTTTTCAAATACAAATTGTCCAAAATTTTCATATAAATTGGTAATTTTTTAATCAGCCATGTTTCTTGGAATCCAATAGTCGGATCAGCATATTGGGAACAAGTTACTCACAGATTTAATAGTAAAACTCAAACATAACAAGATAAATTAAAAAAGCTAAACTCTTAAACGTCAAAAATTTAAAATTTTTCTGGGATTTAGATTAATTATTTTTTACTTTTTCAGCTTCAACTAAAGAACTGGAAACTAGGTTTTTCAAAATTTGTCATTTCGACTTCTTGTTCTCAAGATATGTACGTTTTTTAAAAAAGGGCCACATTGATTTGAAAAAAGACTAATTTAATTTGAAACAAACCAAATTGATTTGTTAAATAAATAGTATAGATTATAAATACAGATATAGTTTTCCCTTGCACTTTTAAAAAAGCGGTCCTAAATTTCTATCTAAGATTTCTATTAAATTTCTTGATTTTCCAAAAATGCTTGTAATTTTTATGACTTTTTAATATTTTTTGGTATTTAATTATTTTAAAGTAATTAATTTTCAAGAAAAAGTTAAGCATCAATAATAATTAAAAAAGTAATGGAATTTCAAAACTAATTACAAAAGTAATTGAAATCCAAATTTGATTACTTTCTAAAAATTATTAACTAAAACTTAATTCTTCCCACTTTTTAATTGAATTTTCAAAGTACCATTACAAAAACATTTTAATGATAATTTGCAAGTAATGATTACCAAGTAATGGTACTGGTAATTATACTGGCACTAGTGAAATTAAACTTTCAAAATTTGATATCTTATTATTTGACAAGATCTCAAGTTAATTAAAAATTTATTTTAAATTTTTATTACTTGCAAAACATTTTTTGTTTATTATAAACTTATTAAATTCATAAATTGCAACTTGAAATATAAAAAGATAACTTAATATATACTTTGATTCGCTTTTTAATAAAATTTTATATTTTTTGCTTAAAGCTACGTGTTTATCATTAAACATTATGTTTTACTTAGTCAGTCTGCAATATACAATGAATAATTTAAAAAGTAATTTTTTATATTTTTATTCTGATTCCTTTTGCATTTTTCACAACATGAAAATTTCTTATTAATGAGTTATAATTTTTCTTTTTACGTGCTCTCTTTATTTTCTTCGTCTAAAGAAATGTTTTTTTTTTCATTATTATTCTCTTAATTGTATCTAATAATTTTCTAGCGAAATTAAGACACAAAGAAAAAAAACTATTTAACATTTTAAAAAATGACCCAAGATTTTTTTTGAAAAGTATCTATACTTATCTTACCTTTTACAACTTCATAAAAAGTCTTAAGTTATTATTAAGTTATGATTGTTCTTTTTTTTTTAAAATCTTTTGTTAATCTTTACTTTTTGAAGTCAATACAAAATAATTTTTAATTTTTGGGTTTTTCTATTTTTGGATTTCTATTAAGTGTTTTATACACTCCAAGGAATAAAAGCAAATGAAGCTTTCAATTAAAGTTTTCAAGGAAAAAAAAATAAGTTAACTTTTCAAATAAATAAAAGAAAAGTTATACTCATATAAAAATTAACAATAGAATCAATTTTTTGTTAATATACTCTTTTCATATGAACTTGACCATTTTTTAAATGAAATTGTCTAGTTTCAAAAAGATTTGGTAATTTTTCAAATATAAGTTGTCCCAAATTTTTAAATTAAATTAGTCATTGTTTAATTAGTTCAGTTTCATGGAATATAGTAGTTGGATCAACATTTTTAAAAAGGCAAACCCCATATTATATAGAAGTAAAGAAAACTTAAAAAAGCTAGGCTCTTAAAACCGCCTAAAAATATGCCAAATTAAATTCAAGTTTTGGAACATATCTTAAGTTTTTTTCTCCTTTTTAGTTTTTATTATCGAGTGGCTAGATTTTTTCAAATAATGTCAGTTTGACTTTGAAAAATTAATTAAAATAGCTAGGCTCTTAAAACCACCTAAAAATATGCCAAATTTAATTTAATTTTTGGGGTGTATCTTAAGTTTTTTTCCCCATTTAAGTTTTTACTACCGAATAGCTAGATTTTTTCAAATAATGTCAGGTCGATTTCTGAGTCGCAAAATCTTCGACCAAAAAGTACCATGAATAACAACCAATTTTATATGACAAGTTCCGACAAATTTAATTTGAAAATAGACAAATTAAATTTCAAAAGGGACCAAATTCTTGTGAAAACCGTATACATATGAAAAACTGATTTTTACTGAGTACTTAGTTTGAGTATTTCCCAAGAAAAATAAGTTACATTGAATTTTATATGTCTAACAACACCTATCTATACATTCTCTATTAAGTTATAAAGAAATCATCAACTGAATTTAATTATATAATACCAATCACAAAAGAAAAAGGAAATGGAAATTATTTTGGGACATATAGAGTCTTCCTTAGAGAATTAAACTTTTAATTTTCAATTTTTTTTTTGTTTCCTATCCTATTCAATTAATTTTGTAAGAAAAAAATGATAATCTTTAATTTTTCTGGGAAAATTATTTGTTGTTGTTGGTTTATGATAGGGTGTTGTTGATTGGTTATTGAAGTAAAGAAGATCTCCGAAAATTTGGAATGGTTTAGAATTGTTTATTTAGATAAAAATTGAAATAAACCTATAAGATTTAGATTTTCAACTTAAAAAGTTACATTTACCAATAATTTCCTGTAATTAAAATATTTAAATCATATTTCTGAAAAATTTTCTTTAAAGTCATAATTTTAAATAAATTTTAAATTCTTCAAATATTGTATTAAATACTCTAAGAATGACCTAAGACATTATTAAAATTAAAGTAATATAATTCCATTATATATATCAACATTATCTTTAATTTAATTAAAAAGATTGACTAAAAGTTATTAAACTTTTATATGATAATGTAACTATCCACTTTAAACTTTTAAAAAGTTAATTACATTATAAAATTTATAGCAACATCTTGAAAAAGTTTACATAATTAAATTACAAGATTTCGGACAGTATTCAGTAATATCATTAATCAATAAATAGGTAAGTAAAAAATTCAATGGCTCCATAAAATACAATTTTGTATTTAAAACAATGCAAAATTTTAAAAATAAAAAATTAAAACCTTTTAAAAAATAAATGCTTTGTTCTAAACAAAATTTATTTTCTTATCTTGAGTCTATAAATCAAATTGGTTTAAAGTTATGGTAGTGTTTCTTGTTACCATTGGAGTGTTAAATAAAGTTCTGTATAACTTTTTAATGTGATTTATAAAATTTTAATAAAAAGGTAACAATTACCTTATCAATTTTTTGAGGGCAATCCAGTTTTTTTGGAAAACTTTTGTCAGCTTGATTTTATTACTTTTGTCTATTGATGTATAAAACTTTGAACAAAGCTTAGAAGTAATATAAGTAAGTCTAAAGAAAGTTTTCTTTTTGTTTAAGAACTTTTAAAGTTTTGACTGGAAAAAGGTAAAAACATTTTAGAAAGTTAGGATCTAATACAAGAGGTATAATTAATATTTGATATTTTTAGAACTGATCGCTGTATTCTGAAATATAAAAATTTAAAAGGTCACATGTAGACCCGTCTTATTGAATAATTTTTAATATAAGTCCTATTCAAATATATAAGGAAGGTATTTGTTTACAAGTGGAACCAATACAATTTTTCGATATTTTGATTTCACAAAAAATAAGTACTTTATCTGTGAAACATACCTAGAACTTTCAAATCAAAAGTTACTACTCAAATCAAAGATTGTTCCTATTAAACCGTAATAGCATAAAGCTATTAGAAAGTAACTAATGATATAAGATCTAGTGACAATTCTAAAAAGGGCAAAATAAGTAATTAAAGAACCTTTGGTTACTGAGAGCTTAAAAGCAAAGTACTTTTAGTAATACTTTAAGTATTTTAAGAAGTTCTTCTTCTATGATTCCATAGAATCACTTTTTAAAACTCTAACTAATATTTTATTTAAAAAAATTTACCGCATTTTTTTTTTTTGGAATTGAACAAAATACTTTGAAGTATAAAGTACTCTTCTATATTCATTTTATAACCTTTCTTAATAATATTATTTTGTTATTGTTTGTTTTTGTTTTTTTTTATTTTAAAACATTTATTAAAGAAAATCATAAAACCGTACTGAAGATGAATCTATGGTCCATTAAATTTTATGGTTGATCAGTTTTTCTTTCGATATTTCTTTTAGTTTTTGTTTTTTTTTCTTTTATTAATATTATATGTCTTATATATTTTGCTTAGCCCAACTTCAATTGAACTTAACTACGTACTCATACTATTTACTTTTGTACAACAAATAAATAAATATATAAAAAATAACAAAAAAAACCTGACACTTCGGTGAATCCTGTTTATATCGAACCAGATGAACTATGATAAAAAGTTCAGGAAACGGGAAAAAAAACAACATTCAGTCAGGAAATTCTATAAAGATAAGGATCATCGAAAAATTAAAAAAATAAAAGAAAATAAAAACAAGGAGCAAATAAAATGTCCTTTTTTTTTAAAGTGTATAAAATTGAGAAGAACACGAGTCTTAAATTTTTTGATCGTTTTAAAGGAACATATGTACACGTACAGTATTGTACAAAAGAATAATTCTATAGTTTGACAGTTAAAGCTACAGAAATGCAAAGAGGTTTTTAGAAGAATTTTAATTATCTCATCATTAGATTCAAAAGAAATTTGATTTCTAAAATTGATTAAAATAGAAATAATATTATCAAAATTATTAATAAATTTAAAAATTTTTGATTTAAAAAAAATATCTTAATTTATTTATTATAAATCTAAATTCAAATAAAATGATCTCAATTTATTTAGAAAAATTCTGAATTTAAAAAAAAAAAAACATAAATATCATTAGAAAAAATCTGAATCTACGAAATAACTAATGAATACCTTCTCATATTAAGTAAATACCTGAACTTGACCCAAAAACTAAAAATGGCAGGGTCACTTTAAGCATTTAAAAAACTTTAAATTAAAAAAAATATCTGAATTTATTTATTAAAAATCTAAATTAAAACAAAATGATCTCAATTTATTTAGAAAAATTCTGAATTTAAAAAAAAAGCGCGAATTTCTTTAGCTTTATATTTATATAAAGCAAAAACCGGAATATATTTAGTAAATATTTAATTATATTTAGTAAATATTTGAATTTTACTTAACTTTATTCTTTATTAGTGAGTTCAACAAATTTTTATATTATTTTGTAATTATTTTGTTCAACACTGTACAAAGGAATAAGTTTTTTTTTACCCAATACAAAGTATGTGTCCTATATACAACTTTAGATTTTAAGGATATAAGGATGTTTTTCCTGAGAAAACATCAATGTTTTATAAAAAAAAAAAAAAGTCAATTCAAAAAAAAGTTACTTATTTGCTTTCTTTAAATTTCTTTAAAATAAGGGGGTGGGAGAGATTGTTAAAGGTTGTTTTTTTATATCTAAATTATAAATTAAAGTTTTTCATAGAATTAAAGCTTTAAAAAGAATTTTGTTATTAAATAAAATAAGTGTTCTAATTTTATTTTGTCATTAACAATTGAATTTTTATAATGTTAAGAAGTACTTAACTTATTTATTAAATATTATTATAGAGTTAAGAAGAATCCAAAACGAATGAATGCATTCAGTTTAAATTTACTTTAATAACAAGTTTTTGTATCCTATCTAAGACTTTTTTAAATTTTTTAAAATCTAGTACTCTCATGTATATTGATTGTATTTCATATTCATTAAGACTAATTTTAATAATAAAAATATAATGTATCCAGGGCCCTTCTTCATATTCCAACATGTAGCTATAATAGGCATGTTAGCCTAACAGTTAAAGAGTTGGCACATTATTTTAAAGGCTTGTAAAAGTTTGTTTGTTAAGAACTCATCACGTTTTTGGTACTATATTCCACCAAATGTGTTAGCAAAAGTTGATGTGTACATACATATGTACGATTTAGCTAAATTTAATAGAACATTAACATCTTTCTTTTAAATATCCTATCTATTTTGCCACATCCCTCATAATCCAGAAATCCCTAATAGCTTTCACCAAAATCCCAAATCCTTCCATATTTTCATCCCTGTAACCAAACTGTACATGTGTATCACAAGCTCCCTATTAAAGTTTGGTTCAAAAAGGGTGTGGTTACGATGACAGATAAGATCTGCAAACCTATAATTTTTATAATTATTTTAATAACTATCTGAACTACAAACACAAAAATCAAGTAATTTTTTTAATATAACTTTTTAAATTAGAGTTTTTCAGGGCTTCCAACCCCCAAATTTTAAGATTTGCTCTTGTTGATGACGTATTGCAAAATTAAAACTGAAAAACAAGAACGTCTAACGAAAGGATATTAAAATTTTCTTGAGTATGTATTGAAATCGTTCAAAAATCATTCCATCATTATTACTATTCTTATTTTTCTGATTTGAAATAACTTATTTTTTTCGTAAAAGTTAGAACCTTCAAGGCCCTCCAAATTATTTGATATACGCTTGTGCTCTTACCTTCCTCCTTCTTTTAAAATAAAATTTAAAATCCAATAGTGTTAAATATTAATTTGTTAGCAAGGTGTTTTAGATGTTATTTAAGTTGTAGTTCCATGTATATGCAGGCATCAAATTTATTCCATTTAAAAATAAATAAATAAAAACTATTTAGATTAAACGTCATAAGAGATTAAATTGAAAAATAAAACCAAAAAAATATTTCATAAAAATCAAAAAAAAAAGTAGTTATAATCAGCTTGAAGTTTCTTAAGAATTATTAAACTAAATTTCTGTTATATTTTCTTTTCATTTAGTTTTTTTGTTATTTTTTACATTGTTTTACAAAATTTTTTTTTTTCATATTTCAATTGTCTTATCAGCTAAGATTATTATATATTTTTTTTTTATAAAAAAATTTTATTTTGATGGTATAGTACATTGTTGGCAATCATCCATATCTGGTGTAAGTTCTTCAATTTGAATTGTTGTTTCAAAGAAATTATACTTTTGATGTACTGCAGTATTTGCCTCTTGTAAAATTTGAGAAGAATGAAAACCATGTTCTGAAAAAAAATAAATTAAATTATAGTTATTAGCTGAATTTGACAAATGTTTTTTTTTATATTTATCATAATTGTGTCAAAATTTAAGACAGTTTAAACAGTGTTAAATATATAATGTTGGATATATCCAAATTTTGCATTAAAAAATAACATTCATAAGAACTTATCAAATTCTTTAATAATTATATGCCTGTAGATCAGAAGATCGCTTCATATGTACGTGAATCTCAACTAACTCTAAAGATTAATTAGAAATATGCCACATACTGTTATGATGGAAGGATCAGAAATTTTAAACTAAAAAATTTCACTAATAACTTCAAGAATAAAAAGCAGAAGTATTTTGTTTTCGGCTCTTAAGCGTTTGTTACAACTGTCCCCCGTAGGACAAAATGACTATATCTCAAAGATAGCTATTGCCAGCTTTTAAAATACATATATCCTTAATAGCGCATTTTACCATTTAAGGACGAAAATAAAAAAAATATTTCAGGTCTTTCTAGGCCAAATTTTACTATATTTGAATTTTAGAGAAAAATGTTAAATATTATTCCTCTTTTCAAAAAAATTTCAACATTGCACAACAATACCTTCAAAACGGCAGCACCTATTGTCTTCAAGGAAACGTTCAAATATTTTTCATATCGTTAACACATCGGCAGATTTTATATACGAAACGACCAAAACAACAAGAAATCCTACAAACGTCCTTTTCGTCCTTTAAGGATAATAAATTCCCTTAAGGATATATATTTTTAAAAGCTGGCAATACCATCTATATTTATGATATATGAATTTGATCTAATGCGAGTACAATAAATGACTTAGAACCCTCCTTTATTCTTAATAACTCGGTATAGGTACAAAAGTAAGTTCGAAGCGGTATTGGCATCGAAGAAATTCATATGAGTACCCCCATCTTTAGAATATTTGCCTTATCAATCAATCTCACAAAGTCACATAATAATACTCATATACAAGTATACCCATAAATCTATCTTCTGTTCCAGGCAGAGAGAGAAGATATTTGAATACTATCAATGAGTGACTTACCAACTGTTTGGTTTAACATAATTCTAAATAGTAATCATCGATATAAAATATAAATAACGAGTACCATTACAGTACTGACAACAACTTTTTAACTAACCAGTAGTTTATTATAAAATAAACGATTTTATTCTTTTAATACTGAAAATACTTTCTAATATATTATATACAGATTCTCAGAATTTTCTTTCATAAAATCTGTAAATATTTTTGGAAAAATTTTTCAACCTTGTTTTGTGTAAATTTTCACTTAAAACTGTGAATGTAAATGTAAGAAGCATGAAATATAATAAAATGATTTGCCCTAGTTACAAACAAAATAAATTATATTTAACAAATATATTTTGTAGATATTTATTTAACTTTTTGCTATTTTTTTTTTTTTTTTTCATTTTAAATTCATGTTCAGAATACAATTTTGAAGGTAAATATTATAGCATATTTTATGCTTCAAAAAACTTTTCTACTTTACAGTGATTATTTTGTAACTAAATACGCTTGAAGCAAAGTTTTAAAAAATTTGACAAGCAAACTGCATATTTTTAATATTTATAAGTGTTGTTTATTATAAAAAATATTTAATATTAATTAATTAAATTTAAAATATAAATTATATTAAAGTTAAACATAAATTATTTTAAACTAATATCTGCTTTAAAACTTTGTTTTTCTCTGAAAATTAATTTAAAACAATAAATACATTATTTAAAGAAAAGAAAAATATTTAATACTAGCTGTTGGCCCGTCACAGAATGACGGAAGGTCACTTGAAAGAAGAACTTTTTCTAATTAAGAACTATTTCTAATTTAATTACATATATTACATATACATATATTATATATCAATACCATTTTCTTAAATAAAATGGTAACCGTTGCATTCTACGTAATACAGACTATGCTTCAATTCTATAGTTATGTACAAAAAAAACAAAAACTTATATGTTGTTGTATCTTAAAAATTTGAAGATGAATAATTTATTTAGTCTACCTTTTTTATGTTTTGAATTTGATAAAATTTTGGGGCTGTTAGTTCAAATCCCTTCTTGGTGAAATGTTTTTTTAATTTCAATTAATATTTTTTTTTTATTTAATTACGTACTTTTTAAAATTAAGTTCGATAAATTTGTGTTAATAAGAGATGTGAAATAGATTTATTTTGTTTCAATAATGATTTATTTCTCCAACTATTAATGTTTTGTATATACATTTTTAAAAAATGTTGTTATACATTCTATATTGTTTCCTTTGTTTAGATTCAAATCAAAATACTTGTTTGAAGGCTGACCGTTCTATAATGTACCTATTTAACATGCTAAATAATGTATCTATTTATATGTACGTGAAATTGTATTAAATAAATGTTGATTTTTGAATTGAGTTTTGCATTATCAAATGCAAATTATAAATTTTATTTGAAATTTTTTTAATATACCTAACCCTAACTAAGTTTAAAATCTATTTTGTCTGGTTTTTGTGGTGCATTGAACTCAGAGGTATTGTATACCTGAACCCACTTTCCCAACCTTCAGTTGTTACATAATTTTTTTCCATTTTAACTTTTAAATAGATAAATAATTAAAAAGTTATGAAGGAAGGGATGAGAGATACATGAGGTAGAGTTCAGAGCGAGATGAGGGGAAACTTTGAAATTACTTTAATACATTTCTTGGTTTATTTGCTTAAGCAAACCAAGCAATGCATCAAAGCATACATTGGGCTTTCGCCCTTATTTCAGATTTTTACTGAAAATTATTAAGACTTACTACACAAATGTTCCTGTGAAGCATTGTCTTCTTAGTTTTTATTTACAAAATGTCTTACTATATATTTAAAATTTCCAGAAAATCTTCTGTGATTTTTAAAACTGAAATGAAATTTTTCATAAACTAATAAGTAAATTTTATTTCAAAAAAAATTTTTTTTTTTTTATTAAAAATAAATAAAATATTTTTTGGCCTGCTTATGATAATTTATGATATTTTATTTTCTAAAATAAAACACATCCAACAAAACGTTAATATTTTATTTTTTTATAATTGAACACATCCAACAAAACACATTTAATTGAATGCGTTTGTTACACCTCATCTTTGACAAATATATTAATAAAATTAAGAAGTAAAGGTTTTATATAAGGATAAACCGAAGTTTACTTGGTTTCAATTTACCTGGTAATGCTTTTGGCAAAGTTAAAAATTAAAAACCAAGTAGTATGTGAAAACAAACGTTTTTACAAATACACATTTTTCAAAATAATGAAGCATGACAGATAAATGCCAATTTTTCTATCCAAGTTTATATTTTATTTTTTTGTAATAACATTTCTGAGGAAAAATTACAAGATTTTCCTAAGAATTTTCTTTATTTAGAAATTTTATTTAGTAAGAAATAACTGTTACTATGTGTCAAAGTAGAGTGGGATATGACACATTTGATATTGATTTTGTTTAAATTTGAAAAAAAATATATAAATATGTATTTATATCATAATTTTATTTAATATTTTTTAAAGCTTTTGTATTCAAAAGATTTTTTAATTTAAATTTATGTATGGGGCCTCGGTGGTGTCCTGGGATAGTATTTGGCTTATTAACCGAGGGGGTGCAGGTTCAATTCCCGTACAAGTCATGAAATATTTATTTGAAAAAAAAATTATTGAAAATTAATTTTTCTTAATAAATCCCCATGGTTACCAAATAAATATAGAAAAATATATAAATATATGAAATTAATATATATATATATATATGATTTAAACAAAATAAATAATATACTTATAAAATAATATTGTTGGCCAACATCCGAAAGGGGAGAGGCCCAACAATTTGCAAAGGGTATTGTATGCACTTGGAAATACTTATTAAATAAATAATATAAAATTATTGTAAAATCTTAACTATGTATAAGAATTTTGAAAATTATCTTTAAGTCGGTTTTAAATCTGGCCCGATTTTCACCTAACGTACCACTATTCAATGTTACTTAATCTAGAAATTTGCTATGGTTTTCTCTTGATTAGATCACAAAATTTGTCTGAAGCTACTAACTTTAAGTGCTGCGAGGCCTGATATAACTACTTTTAGGCAATAAGTAGATATAAAAGATCAAAAGTTTTGCAAGGTTCTAATGACGTCTTCCTGAGATCTTTACAATAATTTTACATTAGATACTGAAACGCGTTATAATTACCAGCTTATCAGCAAATTTATATGCTGAAATATTTAAATTTAGATATTTATAATTAAACTGAAGAGACCAATAATTTAGACTGAAATTCGTTATAAATAATAAACTATCAGCAAACTTAGATATTGAAATGATACTTATATTATAATTATTAGCTTAGAAAGATTAAATATAATTTCACAGAACTATAGCGGGTAGCTTCAGAAGCTATAAAAATTTATTAACTTGTAGTTATTTTATTAGAACTAAGTGTTACCAAATTTGTGTAAACCGATGGACAAACCGTCTGACGAGACGACAACAGTGAGAATAATTCACAAATTTTTCAAATATTTTAAAATAAAATGAAAATTTTTAAAATTTTTCCCCCAAACATAATTTTTAATTTTTTTTTTTTTTGGTAACTTGATTTTCATTCAATCTTAAAAAATTTATTTAATACTTTAAGGAATACAAATGACTTAAATATGTTTATACACTGTGTAATTCTAAAATCTGAAAGGAGTAAATATAAATTTCTCAACTCTTTTTTTATTTTTTACCAAACAAAAAAAAACCTATTAAATTTAACACTTTGATTGTTAAAAGCCTTCTAGCAAGTATAAAGAATATCAAGTGACAGGTTGACATTTAAAATATATTTTTGTAAAAAAAAAATTTTAACAACAATATAAAAAGAACATTATAAATATTTTAAGATGATAAAATTTTATGAGAGAATAAAAAAAAATTTGATAAAAATTAAAGTATATTTTAAATATAAACCAAAAATAATTATTTTTAAATTTAAGATTTAAATTTGTAAGATACAATTGTTAAATGTAAGTGTTAAAAATACATTTAATCAATAATCTGTTAAAAACTAATAAAGAAATGTCAAACACAATAATTACATATCTATCAAATTATTTTGCAAATTTTTCTAGACATTTTTTATTTCAATTAAAGAATTTTCTTATTTTATTATAGTGATTAATAATTTTACAAAATATTCTTTTTTATATAAATAATAAATATATATGTTCTTGTTGTATATTCAATTATTTACTTGGAATTTCTTAATATTATGATATAATTTTCATATAAGAAAAAAAATATGAATAAAAGATATAATTAATTAGTTTCTTGACATATATTCTAAAGTACATATAGCACATGTCTTGTACTTTATATTATTTACTATACATATATGGATGTATATAAGTACATATATTTTACACAATATACATTTATATATAAATATATATATATTTGAAATCATTTCTTTACTTAATCTTTGTCATGGGTTCTTTTAACAAACTGATAACTTAATTCTAGTCTCTAGAAATTTATTTCATAATTTCTTTGGTCTCATTAACTTATTACATGATGAATTACCTATTTAAGGAAAACTTTATTGAAAAATAATTTTCCTAAAAAATAAAGGAAAATTAATGATAAAGTATATTTATATCGTTTTTATAATAACGGGAGAATGGAATCGATACTAAAACAAATATTAAATTAAATTTGTTTTCTATGCGCCTAAAAATATGCAATTTTCAAAAAATTGAATTTTAAATTTATTTTTTTGTAACGGTTAAGCAGTAGTGATATAAAAACTCTTTTCTCCAGTAATTGACATATTGCCCAGAGTTTCCCGGAGTAAAACGATGAGGATGACTTTTTAAGGGGTTCCAACTAATTAAATAACTAAAACAGTTCAATCCAATGATAAATTAACTAAGTTGAATAAATCGCACTACCAAAACTCTTAATTAAGGAAATTAAGAACTATATTGGGCTGTTTACTTTAAAGGTCTAATTTCGGTTTCATCTCTTTTTCTAACCTAAGTCTATTTTATTATTTTTTTAGTGTCAAAGCAGCCTAACCCTTTTTGAAACATTTTTGTGCGTTGGGCCACTTTAGTTCTGAATTGAGAGACTTAAAATTAATTTAAATTAATTTTTAAAATAATTCTTCCTCTTTATCTCAATTACCTAACTATTTAATGGATGACAATTTGGACTGCCTATTTTCAAAATAAAAATATTTTTAAATTAAATTTAAGAAAATAGATTAAAATACGAGAAAAATTAGGCACATAAAAACATATTGATTGATGAAAAAACAATTTTCTTCTTTTCTTTACATTGCTTTTTTGTTTCTTTTATATTTTTGTTTATATTTATACTATATATATATATATATATATATATTTATGTATATATATATATATATTTTATATATATATATACATATTTTTTTTGTTTGGATTAAAACAATTTTCCAACAATTTAACAACATAAAAGCTGGATTTATACACATTTACTACTTAATCTTATTTAATATTTAATGTTGATATGTGGTGAAGATTCGTGTAAAATTATAAAATTGTAAAAAAATTTTATGGAATGGGATGTTTAATATACAATATATAGTATATAAAGATTGATCTTTGTTAATTAAGGGGAATTAAAAGTTTTTTTATTTTAGTTTTTATATATTTAATTATAATATTTTATAGTACTTAAAATGTAGTTTCTTGGTAATTTCTTACTGTAAGAATAATTTCAAAATATTTATGACTCGTATTTCATTGTTAAAAAAATTACTTTAGGTGTTTTAAATTTATTTTTTTATAAAAATAAACAAAGATGTTTGATAATACTTTAACTTCATTTTGAAACAATAAATTAAAAAATTCGGTTTTAATTTATAAATGAGGGGAACATATAAGAATTATAATGTACAACTAAAATTATATTTTAGGTTTAGGTCTCGAATGTTCGCTAAACCTTAAATAAAAATAAATATTTTAATTCTCTAAGCAATTAAAATTAAGATCAAAGTAATTCTAGAATTCTGTTAATAAAATGACTTATTTTTAAAAAACTAATTCAAATTACCGTTTCAATATCATTGTTTCATAAATTGCATAGATTTTAATTGCCCTTTTATCTTATACTCCAGTTAACAAATAAAATTAAAATTTAGCTAAATAAAAGTTTAACAATTTGTAACTAATTTAAATTTGGTACAATTATATTTTCTAATATTACCTGAAATTTTTTTTGTTCTGGGATTATGTAACAATATTTTATTCTCATTTATGCATGCGAATTTGAAAAACCAGAAGTTTGAAGGGCACTGCTTTTCAAAAAAAAAAAACAATATTAAAATTCAAAAATCAGTTCTAATTTTTTTAGTAAAACTTGTATTTTCTTAGTAGTTTTTCAATAAAACAACCAAGCGCCTAAGCAAATGAAAAAGCTTGTGCCACAGCTATTTAAAACGTATTTAAGTAATGGAAGCAGCAGTACCAGCAATACAAATTCTTGAAAAAATATTCAGTAAAATTAAAAAACAATAACTGGTACTGGAAGAAATATAAGTAACATTAAAAATACTGCTACTGGTATAGAGCAGCATATTTCCAGTATTAACAATTGCTTATCATTATTAACCAGTACTTACCGGTATCAACCAGTAACCACAAGTATTATACAGTATTAACCAGTATTATGGAGAAAAATTTATTTTTAAACATACTGGAAAAAAACTAGTGGCTACCTGTTGTACCAGTATTTTTACTAATACTACTACTTATATTCTTTACAGTACCAGCTTGCGAGTATTTAATTTTTACTCAGTACTTGTTCAAGGATTGTTGCTGGTACTTAATTTATACTGGATTGCAATATTTTACTTTGAAATAATTTTGCAAGCATACAGATTTTTGGTTCCTCAAGTTATAAAATTTTTTACAATCTAAATTGCGATTTCTAATAACTCCAATACAACTGATTCCTTTTTATTATTGAAAATATTTTACTTCATGTTTCTTAAAGTACTTTAAGTTTTTACAGAGGGCGATGGTTAAAATTTTTGATAAAATGGGAGTCATGCGAAATGACTAACGAACAGATAAAGTTACATAAATAAAAAAACATTTTCAAAAAACTTTCCTCTGCTATATCTTGAATATTTTTCTTTAAAATAATTTATTTTCTTTGCTAATTAAAGAATTTTTAAAAAATTGCAATAAAAAAAAATATACCAAATTATAAGTATATTTACACTATTAATATTTCATAAAAAATTTAATTTATTTTTTATTATTTTTTTTTACATTAATATTCACTGGGAATGCAAAATGTTTTATACAAAATAATTCCGCTTGTTGCACAACATTCAGCATTACTATGAAATTTTTGTAATATTTTTTAGTATTTATTTTTGTGTTGTTCAAGGCTATTCGCAATAATAACAATAAACTCAGAATATTAAAGTTTTTTTATACAATCAAACCTTCTACCATCACCACTAATTAGTTAAATTAAAAATTAAATGAGTAGAAAAGCAAAAAAAAAATAATAATAATAATAAGAAAAAATATATGCTGCGTCCAACAGAAAACTAACCGCTCTTACAGGAAAATCATAATGTGAAACTTATTTGAAAGATTGTTTACGATTGCACACATATAATAATATTTATTAAAGCAATTTTATGAAAGCGATTTAAACGCGAGACCCTTCGATTAAAAGGCCGACGTCCGGACCATTACGCCAACGGTCGGATTGTATTTATTTATTTAAGATAAACAAACTCTTTATTGTGTTATTAAAATCCAACAAGATTTTTGAAAGGCTCCATATACACAAAAAATTTTTTAACTGTCAAAAGTTAAATTTTTTATAGTTTGAATTTTGCAATCCGATATATAAGCAAATAATGTAAAAATATATTATACATATGAAATTTAGACTTATAAAAAATTAACAAATTTTTTTTTAAATTTAGTTAAAAGGCACTAAAGTTCGTCGGGTCAAAAAATTTCTATGGCAAAGTTATAGTTCTTTATTTGTGTTTTGCGAAATATTTGTAAAAAACCTAAACATTACCCCTTAAACCTTCCTCTTGGGATTACCTTTATATATAAAAAAAACTTATATATCAAATTTAAAACCATTCCGCTTAGACGCATAGGCTTTACATGTGTGCCAGACGTACAAGCATACGTACATACATACACACACACACGGACATCATAAAAAAAAAATGTTTTATGGGTTTCTGCACTCTGAAGTAATGCATATATTCAAAAACTTCAGGATCCAATCTTCGGTGCAAAACCAATACCTATCGCTCATTATATTTCATATAAGCGGTTGGTAAAAAAAATAAGATAAAAAACTAAAAATTGTGTTATTTTAAAAAGAATTTTGGTTTAATTTTTTTGTTTAAATAAACCAAAAGAGAGAAAAAATAAGTCATAACTTTTTGTAATCCATTTTACAAAGAGAAAAAAAAACAAAAAATCAAAATAATTTAATTAAATTTTTTTTTTTTTTTTGTTAAAACAACAACTATAAAATAATATACAACTATTACAGCAATCATAGTACAATATGTTGTATTATGTATTATAATCTAGATTTTGACGGCTTATTTAATATCCAATTCATGTTAAAAAGTTTCTGTACTCTTCTGAAAATAGGACATTCTCAAAGTAAATATATATATATATTTATTATATAAAAGTTTATTTTTTCAAAATTAAATTTTATTCCATTAGTTATACTATACATGTGTAAGTGTTACTTTTATACTCATTCCATTAAGGATTAAATTTTATTCTATATTTCATTTTTTTTTTTACTCATCTAGATCTATTTCAATTCTGACTCTTTTAATAATTTGTGCCCTTTATTGTTTGTTGTGTAAGTGAATGCGAATTTACACTGTATATTAATATATATTCATATCTAAGAAAATCTGGTATTCTAGTCAAGTATAACATCTAGAAAAATTTTAAATAGTTCTGTCTTGTAACATTTTTATTTTGCCTCTTAGTAAAGAATAACTTTATTAGGTTCAAATAAACTTATAGGTATTATAAAATTGTAATTCTGTTTCCGATATTTTGAATGTAAAGATGTTGCACTGAGGAACTACCTTCTTCGAACTTCCGGAATCTGTCTGCTGGTGTAGTACATTTAAGAATTATATAGTGCTTATATATTTTAAAAGTTACACGGACTGTGATATTTTGAATGTACAGTTATTGCACTGATATACTACCTTCATCGAACTTTCCGTAATCTGCCGACTGGTGTGATACATTGAAGAGTTCTATAGTGTGTAAATTGCTCGAATTATCTCTAAATTTCATTTGTTCACGAATACAGAGTGTGTAATTTCTCTGCGCATAACTTGTTAAACGAAAAAAATATCTGTCACTAGATGTCGTGACAGAAACAAAGTAAGATTTATCAGAGAGAGTCCAATTAGAGACAGTCAATGCGGAAAATATTATTATCACGATATCGAAGTCAAATTTGTAAATGGTCTTTTGTAAATAATTTTTAAATAATATAGGTGAAAAAAACCGTTTCGTAATATAGGGGTTGGATAACTCTTTTGACCAACGACTAATGAACCCCACAACTTGAGTTAGCCTTCTTAACTACAATCATAATTTTCAATATTAACCCTCAAATCGCAAAATATCTATATAAAAAAAAATGTTTAGTTTTTTCAATTTAAATCCAAATATCCCATTGAAGTCAAGATTGATGTTCTTTTACACCATATTTCATTCATTTGAAATTGCGAAATAACTATTTACTTATATATATATTCTTATTCTTTCATTTTATAAATTAATAAAGAAAGAAACAAAAATAAAAAAAATATAATTCTAAAAATAATTTCATAAATTTTATATTTTTTCTAAAGTTTTTTTTTCAATAAAAAAACAAAAACCAAATAAAAAAATATTATTAAGAAAATTACAAAAATAACTTTAAATAGTTAACTATGTACAACTTGGTTTGATACAAACATTTCGCCTTTTTACTATATTATTTATATCCCCTTTCAAATATAGAAAAATTCAGCGAAGGCATTCATTTTTGCAATAATAGTAACAATATACTTATTCTGAATAACAATCAAACAAACAAATTACAAACATACATACATATATAATTTTTCTATCTATATATATAAATAATAACTTACTTATAGCTAAATGAACAGATACAGCTACTTTGCTAACAGTTAAAGCCCAAATTCTTAAATTATGTACACGTTCAACTCCATCAATTTGTTGAAAAATTTCAAGTATCTCCGCATAATCAAGATAAGATGGTGTTCCTTCCATTAAGACCTTAAAAAAATAAGCAAAAAGAAAAGAAAAAATGTAAAATTAAAAAAAAAAAAAGTTAAGATAAGAAAATACAATATTAATATGTATACGTATATAATTGTATATATATATATATATATCTATATATAAATAAATAATATTCACAACAATAGCAAGAATGACAGCAATAACAAACATGGGAGCAAAAAAAAAACGAAATGAGAAGAGCAATTTTTTTTTACAGGATGATGAGGAATAAATAATTAATCAAACATATCCTTCCGCCTTGAGGTGGTTTACATCAGAAAAATGTTGAAGAAACAAAAAAAAAAAAACAACAAAAACAAAAAACTCAAAAGTTATAAATAAAAAAAGTAAGAGAGGGTATCCAAAGTGAACTTTCAAAAAAAAAGGATAGACGGGAAACTTTCGAACTGAAAATTATATAGGATTGTAAAGAAAATGAAAAAGGAAAATTAAAATAAAAATAAAAGGCAAAACAAAAAATAAGAAAGAGAATGATTTTCTCATTTTTTTGTTTTTTTCTGTTGTTTTTTTTTTAATTCTTTATACACAAAAGAAACAGATTGAGAACGATAAAAAAATGAAAGTGTACGCAAAGAAATCAAAGTGAAACATGATTTTACAAGTAAAGTTAAAAAAAAAATGAAATGAAATTTTAGTAGTTTTACAAAAAACTTTGTGTACATTAATTGACTGACTGTCCAATTTTTTTTGAATTGACTTTTTTTTAGAGGAACTTACAGATCATTTCTTTGTAAGTAGAATTTTTCTTTGAAAAATCTTTATTACATTTTATTTAAATCCTTAAAATATTAAGAGATGGTTTTTTATTAAATAATTTATAATAAAAGTATAGGGGTCCATTGAACTTAAAAAGTTAATTTTGAAAATTTGAATAGGAATCGTTTTTAAAATTTAAAACTATAAGATGATAAATGATTTTCATTTCAGAATTCAGGAACATTCAAAAAACGGAAAGGAATTATCTGGTAATAAATTTCTAGTTCCCACCTTTATTAATTGGAAAGATATGCTGTTTAGGTCTATGGAGGCATGAACAAATATCCACAAAACCACTACACCAATTCATTCCAAATTTTAGGAATATTTTGATAATAGAAAGAAAATCCGTACATCAAATTTCAATTTTCTATCTTTATTAATTTCAAAGATATAATTGTTAGATTTTGAAAGGTGTGTGAGAGCCACATGAGCCACCAGTCCATTTCATCTCAAATATTAGTGACATAATAAAAACAGGACATAATAGCTCTGTACCAAATTTCGAATTGCTATCTTTATTAATTTCGAAAATAAACTTTTAAGTCTTGTGTATGTGTGCAGGAAGGTACCTGAATCACCACTACAATTGTACCCAAAGGTCAGTAATCAAAGGAAATGTGAAGGAATACAAAATTTAAAGATACACCTGTTTTGCCTTGGGTCGATCAAAAGGTTCCAGAATCCGAATCCGTAGCCTGATTTCGTCAATTTGCACAGTACCAAAGTCAATACACCTCCATACTTATTTTTTAAAAATTCATAGTATAATAACTCTAAAATTACAAAATTCCCCTAAAAATATGCAATATTTTAAAAAAAATTTCAACTTTATAATTTAATTAATAGAAATCATTCGAAACTTTTAAAAATGAAAATTTTATAAAATGAAAATAAATTTACTTATTAAAATTTCTTAAATAAAATTCTTAGTTGTTTTTTTTTCATTAATTCGCTGATTACTTTTACAATTGTTTGATTCGTTTATTATTCTGTTTCCGATTTCGAAGTGAATAATTTAAATATTTAGACCTTGGCACATTTTAATTGAAGTCAATTTTTCAATGTCATGAGTTTTACTTTAAATTTTTATTTATTTTTTTTATTTTGTAATTGTCATTGTTTTGTGTGTTAAAGTGTTGGTTATTCCGATTGCCAAAAGTTTTTATTACCAACAGAATATATCATATAAAGTTTATAGACTTAAGTTTTCAAATGTTTTTAAAGATCTGATAATTTTAGATATTCAAAAACCATTTAATATTAAAATTTTGAAATTGCTTTTGGGTTTCGTATAAAAATTATATACGAATATAAATAAATTTTAAAATTTTAAATTAAATATTTTTTTAAAATTTTGACGACAGACAACATCTAAAACTGTTGAACTGACAAAGACAATAGTTGAAAATTTGATTTTCATTTTAATTTTCTGTGTTTTTTTTTTTTTATTTCTTGTTTTTTAGTAATTTGTAATTTATTATTGTTAGTGTATCATATCAAAAATTTGTAAAGGACATTTTGTTTCAACTGTTTAGATATCCTGGGACAGAATAAAACAAATAGGACACGGTTGACAAAATCAAATATTATACAAAAAATAAAATAAAAAATAAAAATTTGTGTTTCGAATTTAAATTATTTGAAAGATGAAAAACAATGAAAATATAAGAACGAAAAACTATTGAATAAAGGTTTTGTATTATATACATACATATGTATACTATATTTCATGGAATGAAACAACCATTTAAATTAGATATTTTTGTAATTTTTAAATTGTTTAATATAATTTTGTAAATTTGGTGAAAAGTTAACAAATTAAATTAAATTTAATAGATGATCGTTATTTTTAAATGAAGGCAATAATTTGTAAAGAACATTAATTCTCACATTATAACTCTAATTTTGAACTCAATTAAACTTTAACAAATAAGATGTTTATTATTTTCAATTTTGTTTTACAGACGGAAACTAATTATTCATTCTTGTATTGAAAAGCCAAGAGAATAATTTTTTTAAGACTATAGTAAGTTTAGTTGTATTAATTTATTCGATAAGTGCCCCTAATTTTGGTGACTTGTCATTTGCGGAGCAGAAACCACAACTCTCATTCTATCAAGGATAGCGCAAAACGAGTTTTGAATGCAAGGGGTTCCAAGGGGAGAGCACGAAAGCAACTTGGATAAACAAAATATACGAACTTGTTTAAAG
This sequence comes from Dolichopus griseipennis, assembly GCA_963082915.1. Classification (NCBI taxonomy): domain Eukaryota; kingdom Metazoa; phylum Arthropoda; class Insecta; order Diptera; family Dolichopodidae; genus Dolichopus; species Dolichopus griseipennis. The sequence continues at coordinate 21,639,380 of OY720444.1, forward strand.
CCTGTTAAAAATATATATAATAATATCGGATTGTACTGTCAGCTGTAATGGAATTAGAATAATACAATAATAATTTAATAGTTCTTATGTGAAATAAGACCTAAAGGCTGAATTCGCTTTAAAATAAGACAGAATGCGAGATTTCGTGAACTGACCTTATTTCTCAACTCTATTGCTCTATACCTTATTTTTCCCTGCCCACTTATTCATATAAGATATTTAACTGGTTCCAAATTGTTATACACTTCAAATTTTTTTTTAATCTTATAACAAGTCTTTTAACAACGGATTTCAGTTAAACATCTTTATCGTGCCTCTAATTATTAGAGCTAGAGAAATCATTATTTGATCCTTCATGAAACTGGGATGAATTATGATATGTTTTGTAGGATATAGATTTAAGTTTTTAAGATTTTTTAAAATTAGGGCAATTTATATTTATACAAATAAAAATATCACTTACCAATAGTGCATCCTTTAATATACCAATTGTTGTAAATAAAACTATAACAGAAAATAATAGAGTACAAATTGGATCAGCAATTGAATATTCTGGCATAAAATATATAATTAAAGCAGCTATAAATACACCAACACTTTGTAATATATCTCCAAGAACATGAATGAAAGCTGCACGTACATTCATATTTTCTTGTTCTTCATGCATTTGATCCAAACGATATTCAAGTTCTGGTCCAATATTAATCGAATATGTTTCATTTTGCATTTTCAGTTGATCATCAGCTGACAATACCATTGATATTTTACCACTTTCAGATGTATTTAATTCATTTAATGTACTGCCATTACTTTGATAACCATTATTTATTTCTGGTTTTGGAATATTTTTTTGATTTTTATCTTTTGAATGTGAATGTGAATGACCATGTCCACCGCTACTACCACCATGTGAATGACCATGAAAATCATGTAATTGAAAACCCATTCTAAAAATTAACAAGAAAAAAAATTTGAAATTATATTTCAATATATTTAGAAAATTTATTAAAAAAAATGATAAGGAGAATAAATTACAAGTTCTTTAAATATTTTTGAGGTGATATTATATTTTAAATTAAAAATGAATATTATCTGTACTGGTACTTGACCTGCTTTCAATATTTTTTATTTATAATCATAATAATAGTTCAAGACCACACTTTTTTCAAAATTCCCATTACCAATTTCCATTGTTAGACTTAAGATTTTTCGTTGTTTGCGGTTTTATTTTGAAATTTGATTTCAAGTTTGTGTTTCTAAATATCAAAATTTTATACTACTTAAAATACAGAACACTTTTTAAATTTTTCAATATTGCTATATTTTAATTAATCCCTGAATATTTGACGATAAAAAACTATTTTTACAATGAAAGCCAATATTTTAAGTGTTAGAAATAGTGTAGCATACCCATGTCAAAGAATTTACAGTAAATTGATTTTTGATGTTAGAGATTAATGTCAATGGTTGTCAAATTTTGACATTTTTATTATTGATATTAACATTTTAATTTAATCAAATGAAGTACCAGTACTACTGCATTATCAGTATTTTTTACTGATACTAATACTACGATATTAGCTACTGCTGTACTAAAAATACTTAAGTACGTATAATTTTACAAGTAGATATTTAATTTAAATAACAGTGTTGTACTGCAGTGTAGTAAACTGGTATTTTTAAGTAGGATTATCTAATAATGCTGTATAAGTATCAGTTAAAATATTGCTAATGCATTATACTGTAATACATACTTCAATACTTTACAGCTCTTTAACACAGTACCGATCCTAAATTTGACGTGTATCAATAACAAAAATTGTTATTAATGTGAGTCGTTAAGATTATGGGGCTCTTCTGAAGCATAGTCGTTCTACCCGCATAGGACCAAATGACTACGTCTCAAAGATAATTTGTATTACCAGCTTTAAAAGAAACATTATTGGCGCATACTATTCTTTAGGGAAGTAAAATATATTTAAAAGTATCTTTGTTGTTTTAATCTTTTTGTATATAAACCGTTATATCACAGCACTTATTTTTGTTTATCAACCGTTAGGTATACATATATTTAATTTCACAAAACTAACAATATTTTAATGTTTGCTTGATCACTATCCTGCGGTTTTGAAGATATTGTAGTTTAAAAAGTGAAAAACAAAAAATTAATTAACATCTTTCGCGAAAAGTCAAATATCTCAATATTTGACATAGAAACCCCCTGAATAATTCAAAGTATAAATTAGTTATTATTAGGAATTATTAGTAGATTAATTTCTCCTAATAAAAATTCAGGATACGCATTTTTGAAATCTGACAACACTATCTATCTTTGAGGCATAGTCATTTGGTCTTATGCGGGCTTCAAAATCTTCAAATTTTTTTTTCCAGGAAGATTCGAATTTTATTACTTGCATATCTGAGATATTTTAATAAAAATATTTATCTTTTACTGTTGATTACTACTATTCCAAAAAAAAAAACCTGTATAACATAATACTGGCTGCTGATATTCAATATTCAACCCTTCTTTTCATCTTCAATTATTCTGCAATTCAAATTCTAATAGAATCGAATTTTTCCAAATTTGCATTCTGTTATTGTTAAAATATTTTCAATTTGTTGTTTTTCCTGTACTATGTATATATATATATACATATATGTATATAGGAATATTTATTTATACTATTTTTTGCTTTTCAATTTTCCGCCTGTAAAATTGTTTATATGTTTTCTCCTGTTGTTTCCAACATACATAAATACATACCTACAAACATAAATCCTTTTTCCGTGAAAATTTTGTTGACTTTTTTTCAATTTATTTTTATGCAAAAAAATGCTGACAATAAAAAAAATTGATAAAAACAAAAAAAAATGCAACTAAAACAACAAGGTCAACAACAATAACAACAAAAATTAAATATAAAAAAAACGAAGTGATTCAAATCTGAGATTTGTTATTTTGCTTACAATCAGAATATTTATGAGATGGATAAGTAAAGCCATGATATCGTTCTTTATACTTCAACAAATTTTCCGCGAAAAAATCCTCCAATATTTTCATCCTCATTGTTTGTGTTTTTGGTTTTTTTAGTTTTTCCTACGATTTTTCTTTTGTTTTGAATTTTATGCAATTTTTAAAAAAATCCATTCAACCCACTCAATCGCCCACTTTTTCTACAAATGAATAAAATTTTGAAAACGAAAAACTAGTGGAATGGAAATTGAACCTAAGTCAAAAAAAACAATGACATTTTAAAAATAAAGTCATTCTTAAAAGGGTTTCGTGATATTATTCATTAGACTTATTTTATAGAACTTTATTGACAAATCAAGTAAAATCTAATTTTGAAATTATTGTGAATATTTTTTGTAATTTTTGAAAATATTTTAGGAGTATGTAATTCACAATAGAAGTCTTATTTTTATCGTATGACAGAAATTAGCGAATAGCTGTCAGATAGCTGTCAAATCAAATAGTTGATTCATATATTTTGAGAATACGAGTTTTCCTTTTAGAAATTTTGATGTTTAAGATGAAGGAAAGTTAAAGTTCTTACAAAGTTTTAAAATAATTTGATCTTTGAATCTCATAGTAGTTTTTAAGACTTTATACTGTTATAAGTATTCGATTTTTCAACCAAATATGCATGTATATATTGATAAATATCTACAAAATCACATCTTTCATACCAGTTTGTTTTTTACATGCGTTTTGTTATATAAAACAATGACTGATCTAATATATGTTATTAAATGAAGGCATTTTAAAAGAAACTGCGACTCTTGAATAAGAACACTATGGGACATAAGGTATTAATAAATTAAATCAAATCTAAGCCTTAGAATTGATAAATCAAATCCAAAACATGATAAAATCTTTTTAATCATTTTATTATTTACCTCAACTCTAAAGATAAATTGATTATTTTATAATCAATTATTTTATAATCTAAAATAAATTTAAATATGGTGTACTTGTATAAATCGAAAAATCAGATAAATACGTAGAAATAACACTGGATGTCAAGCTAAGGTGGAATGAACATGTTAAGAAGAAGAAACTAGAACTTGAAAATAAATATACAGAAAATTACTGGCTCCTAGGGCGTAAGTCTAAATTAACAGTATATAATAAAGTGTTAATTTACAAACAAGTAATTAAACCTATAGAGGGTTATATGGCATTCAACTATGGGGTTGTGCCAAGCAAACGCATATTAAAAAATACAAACCTTTCAGAATAAAGTCCTACGTAACATAGTAACGTCTGGTATGTACGTAATAATGACATTCATAGAGATTTTCAAATTCCCAAAGTTATAGATGAAGTAGAAGGAAGTATAGGAAATATAAATATTGAAGCTGCTCAGATAATAAATAGCCAGCTTATTACAGAAAGACCTAAAAGAAAAAGACCTTTAGATAATAATAGTGTAAAGTACAGATTTCCTTAGGGAAAATACACAAAACCTATACTCAAACTAAACATAGCAAAAAATTAATGGTAAGGTAGTTCGATTAGTTTTAATAAGGAAAGGGTGTGGTTTAGCTCGGTAAGAATTTTGCATACACTTTTGCTACGATGCAGTTTGTATCGATTCCCACCATACCACGTAAAATAAAAAAAATGGATTGTTTTCAATTTTTTGAAATTGAACAGTTTAAAGTAGCCCTCCTTTTAAAATACCCTCTCAATTACTCGCTTAGCTTTTGCATTCTTAACACCTTTTAAATAATTTTTCATTTCATTATCGTTTCAAAATAAAAAATGTCCATTCCAACCATTAGATGGGGTGGGAGGAGTTTAGTCCTTCCAAAAAACAAAACAATCGTGAGAAGTTAAAAAATAAGGGATGATTTTTGAATATCGCTGTTTGTGCCATTATTTAATTCACAAAAATTTTTGCAAGTAAAGCAAATAAAAAATTGAGACGATGAAATCTGAAGCTCAAACAAAATCAGGACATACCGTAGGTTTTTTTTTATTTATTTTGTTATTACTTTCTTGTGTTTTGTTATCAATTCTGTTTGTGCCTCTTTTTTGTTCGAAATCACGATATAAATGAAATACTAATTTTTTACCTATTGTTGTTTTATTTTTTTCTACATACTTATATATTTTGGTATGTACATACATAGGTATATATGTACCTCGATTTGAAAATAAATGCAGCGCAAACAAAAGGTAAAAATTTACTTGGTACGTGTGTTGTTGTTTTGATACTTTATTGGTTGACTGGTTTAATATAACACCAAAATAATATACTAAAATAATAGAAGAGAACATTGCCAGTCAATAGTATGCTCAATTTTGTAAATGGAAGGCATTTTTTTATTTTTTGGTTTTTGTCATTGTTTTGGGCAATATCGAAATGTCATGAAATTGCAAAATTAAGCAAAAAAACAAAACCTCTATCACTTTGTACTTATAGTAAAAACAAAACCTCTATCACTTCTTTCTTATACTGCCGTCTTAAGAAAGAAAGTCGTATCTACACTTTTTTGGTTTTAGGTAATTTAACTTTTAGTGTTTTATATTCGCGCATCGCTATGTTGAATTATTTTTGAAAAACAAATATGTTAAATAGAGAAAAAAATAAGATAGTATTAGGCGTTCATAGTTAATTTGGACATACGACTTTTTTGCTAAGCAATATTAGATTTATTATAGAGGTAGATGTGACATATTAGTTATAAATGAATTTGCAACGAGATATGTAACATTTTTTCTTAGTACAAAGTTTTGAGACATTTATCTGATATCAAATATTCCATTATGCCGAAAATTCGCTTTTGGCGCTTACGACTTTTTTCCTTAGCACGACAGTATAGGTGGAATTTTGTTGCTTAAAACATATTTTTGAAATTAGAAATTTATATTGGGAGAAAGTTATCATAATAAATTTCGAATTTAAAACAGAATTTTTGAGAATTTTTTAAAATTTCTTTTCAAGCACCTCAGGCTTATAAGAAAAGCAATCCTTACATACTATGCAGATAAAAGGTGAAATCACTAAATTTCTCAGCTGGTCAAAATTTAATCAAGTACACAAATTTTTTTATGAAGGGGCCGAATATGCTTAAGATACATGCTTTAAATTAGTGGTCCAGTGTTCCGGAAGATGATATTAGGTGTACCTTGATGCATTTACTAACCAAAGCTCAATCAGATCAAGATCGAGAACAAGCATATATTTCTGGGTTAAATCCGTAGCAATATAATTGGATTCCAAATCCTTTTGCAAGTAATACCGAAAATCCTGTTGAAGCACTTTCTCTAAAAATTCAATATTCATTTATAGACTGATTTACTGGATTATCAAAACTTTAAAATCGAAACTAAACAAAGTTACAGTTATGCTATAATCCGTGCTAGTAACCATGAATTCTTAATTCAATTTTTATTTTACATTAAAATATTCCTTAAAAATTTAAAAATTTTCTAAAATTCAATTGATTTGAGAAAAACTTTTCAATATTTTTTATACCCGTGCATACATATATGAACATCGGGTATATTAAAATTACTCCTCCGTTTGTAACGCATCGATCTAGACGAGCTAGATATAGTGTCAAGGGTACGTATCGAATCAGCATCGAAAAGTGAATCGATCTAGCTATGTGTGTCCGTCCGTCCGTCCGTCCGTCCGTCCGTCCGTCAGCACGATAACTCAAAAACTAAAAGGGCTAGAGTCTTGAATTTCACACAAAGTCATTTTTAGACAATTTCTAGGTTCCCTATTGTTTTGGGTTAAAATCGGACCAAGGCTTCGGGGAGCTGCCATACAACTTTTTTGCACCAATATGAATTTCTTCAAAACTATTTATACTACGGGGATGAAAATTACACACGGTTAGTTTTATAATGACTCCGGCACTTATATGAATTTTCAAAATGTTAGGGCCCCATTTTCGGGGGGCTGCCATACAACTTCTTTGCACCAATATGAATTTCTTCAAAACTAATTATACTACGCGGATGAAAATTACACACGGTTAGTTATATAATGAATCGAGTACTTATATGAAGTTTCAAAATGTTAGGGCCCCATTTTCGGGGGGCTGCCATACAACTTCTTTGCACCAATATGAATTTCTTCAAAACTAATTATACTACGAGACTGAAAATTACACACGGTTAGTTATATAATGAATCGAGCACTTATATGAAGTTTCAAAATGTTAGGGCCCCATTTTCGGGGGGCTGCCATACAACTTCTTTGCACCAATATGAATTTCTTCAAAACTAATTGTACTACGAGGCTGAAAATTACACACGGTTAGTTATATAATGAATCGAGCACTTATATGAAGTTTCAAAATGTTAGGGCCCCATTTTCGGGGGGCTGCCATACAACTTCTTTGCACCAATATGAATTTCTTTAAAACTAATTGTACTACGAGGCTGAAAATTACACACGGTTAGTTATATAATTAATCGAGCACTTATATGAAGTTTCAAAATGTTAGGGCCCCATTTTCGAGGGGCTGCCATACAAAGTTTTCAATTCAATAACTTTGAATCTAATGAAGCTACAAGGTTAAAATTAAAATTGGGCAGATAAATTAATAGGGCAAGTTACTTGGCAAAGTTGGACATCACTCGGACCTTCGGACTTTTAGAGTGGGCCAATTTTTTTTTGTTTTTTTTTTTTTTTTAAGCTAAAGTTATGGGACAATGAATGAAAATTTTGTTTTTTTTTTTTGTGATGTTTTTTTTTTGTTAATTTTTTTTTTTTTTTTTTTTTAAGCTAAAGTTATTGGACAATGAATGAAAATTTTGTTTTTGTTTTGTGATTTTTTTTTTTTTTTGTTAATTTTTTTTTTTTTTTTTTTTTAAGCTAAAGTTATGGGACAATGAATGAAAATTTTGTTTTTTGTTTTGTGATTTTTTTTTTTTTTTGTTAATATTTTTTTTTTTTTTACGTCAAAATTAAATGTATAAGGGAAGTAAATTACGGTTTATTTTATACACCATAGTGGGTATGCACGGGTATCTAAAAGTTGACAAGGGCAACTATAATCTTCCTCGTTTTTTTAATTTTTTAATCTTATTTTAAATACTTGAAGCTACTTAATAATAATAATTGATAATTATTTCTAATAATCAACCAGGAAATTTTTAATGATAACATAAAACAACAAAATTGATAAATTTAAAACTTTTTTCTTTATCCATTACATAATTATAACAACCAAATTTTAAAATCGTTTTCGCTGTTTCCCTCCTGTGTGAAAATTAAAACAAAAGTATACTTAAATGTGGATACTATAACCTTCTTAACAAATCCCATTCTTAATTTCATTTTCATCATCTCTCCGAAAAAAAAAAAATGAAAAACCAAATGAAAAATACAATTTTAATTGAATGGTTCCAAAGAAACAACAAATTAAAACAATCGTTTTGAGGATACGCAACAGCAATAAAAATTATTTTCATAATGTTCATAATACTAGACTGATTTTCAAATGGGGGTTTCCCTTTAATTTTCATCATAAAAACTCCTTAAAAAAAAAAATTATATTAAAAAAAAAAATCGCAGACTCAAAAAAAAAAAAGGTGTCTTTCACCACGTAAAATTATCTTTCTTGTTTTTTTTTTTTGAACTTTTTATTATAAAAAATTTAAAACTGTAGAAAATTGTTATCACCAGCGCGATTACAGTAGTTCAAAGTATCACAAGAATAAGTTTATAGATATATTTTGGCGTGATTTTAACATTCAAGGAAGTGGTCCTAACAAGTATTTTAAACGGGGAATTAAACTTTAACCACGACTCAAATGATCAAAATATTTTAAAATTAAAGTAACTCTTGTCCATTCTTAGGATATTCACTAAGTGAATATTTCAAAAAGGTTAAAATTTCGTTATTAAAAATATTTTTTTGCTGTTGCTAATTTATAATTTTATGAATTAAGAAATCTTATGATTTAAACGCCATATACTTTAATTTATATAAATTCCCCAAATACCAACTTTCTTGTATTTGAACTTTGCCTCTAGGGTTCAATTCAAACATTTATAGAAATAATATTACGCCGGACGGACTTACTATATACCAAGAGTTATATTCAAAATTAAAATTTTTAAGTTTAAAAAAATTTACTTTTCATAATAAAACTGTGAAATGAAAATTACAAGTGAAATTGTTGGTTTCCCTTTTGATAACTTTATAAATTTGGTACTCACCACAAGAACGTGATTTGAAGTTATAAAATAAAAAATATTATTCATTTTTATTTAAGTGTATATTTTTTTTTAAAATAAACTTTTTTTTTTTAAATTTTGAAATGTAAATATCAATTTAACGAAAAATAATTCAATAGATTTTTTAAAATTATAATATAAAATGTTTAAAACTAGACAAATTATTTTGTTCATTTATAGTTATTAATTATTATATTCAGGATTTGACTAAACTTTAAACTTTATTATTCAGTGTAATTTTGCAGTTGCAGTAATTTTGACTAAACTTTAAACTTTATTATTCAGTGTAATTTTGCAGTTATGCTAAAAAATAACAATTTATCAGATTCAATGAATCCTATAGCAGTTTATACCATAAAACAACTCTGATACCTAAAGATAGCATAGGGTTTTCATGAAGCCAGGGTTTTTTTTTTTTGAAGATAGGGTTTTTTGTTAGCCCACAATCCTTTACTAAAGAACAATGAAAAATCCTAACTTTGCAATTAAATAATTTCCATAATATTCTAGGTACCTTTTTGTAACTAAGACCTAATTAATTATAACACAAATTTAAGAATTATTTTGAAATAATTAAGTTTTCACAAGGGCAAATATTATGTTAAAACTTTTTTAAAAATTTAAATTCTCCATTTTATATAAAATATACTGAGTCTAACTGAACTGAAATTTGGAACTATATGTATATACTAGATTTTAAAGTTGGGAGCGTTAAGCTATAGTGATTCCATGCTTGGCACTCCTAAAACTATGCAATATTTTAATTTAAATTTCTTTGCTAACTTTTTACTTAAATTGAAATGCACTAAGATATAATGATAAAAGTTTTACTTTTGAGCCCTTGGAGCCCTCCACACTAGTTCTGTAATCTACATTACATTAACAACGTGCAATTTAAAATCGGCACATAACTCACTGTAAATTTCAGGTAACTTAAACCTGAAAGAGAATGATAGAATGAAAGAGAATGATTGATAATTAAATGTACGAATGAATGTGCACAAGAACTTTCTGTACTTCGTCGTATAAGTTCGCCTAAATATATGCAAACTTTTTGTTGAAAAAATTTCCTTATAAAAGTTTTGAGCCAGCCATTTTGCTTAAGTACCTTTTTTGTAATATTAGAATTTAAATAAATAAATAAAATGAATGATGTCATAATAAATATAAATAATACTTTTTGAGTACATTTGATGTTTATGTATTATTAGAAATTTTTCAATTTCAATTTTTAATATGCAGTTATAATTTTTTGTAATATTGTCTTCTTTAAAAGTAGAGATTCTTAAATCTGGTAAAAAGTAAAAAATATTATAACAAAATTACCGATTAAGTTTTGTAATTATATTTTGCAATATGATACCACAAAACACTATAATATCTCCATTAAATAGTTTAAAAAAAAAATTTAATATAACAGAAACTCTTCATAGTTTTATTAAATTTGAACGATCTAGCTGCCCTATAGTAAAATTTCAAAAAATTAAACAATATTTCAGAATTAATTAAACCTCAAAAACATAATATTACTTTGATTGAAATTGTTTAATTTCTATGAAAGAGAAAATGAAAATTAAATAGACTGAAACACCTTGTTGGATCGTAAATTTCGAACAATAGTTTCGTCCTTTTATCTTATTCGAATAATAAAATTACAAATAAACTTATAATGAATTCAAATATTTTTCTTCAAAATTATTGAATTTTCTTACTTTTAATAATTTATTTGAATAAACTAGTAAGAGGAAAATTACTCATTACTCATTATTATTAGTTTTAAAAATGATCTATTATTTTAATGAATTGTTAGTCCTTCTATTCCGTTTCTATAAACCAGGTAGCTCCTTCTTAATTTTGGAAACTTTTCACATTTGAAAAAAGCGCCTAAGGAAACACAAAAGTATTTTTATAAGATATGTGACAATTATGACAGGTGAATCAGTATTTAACAATATAGTACAATATAGTATAATTCATTAAAAAGTTCGAACTTATGTGTTCTATTTTTAACGTTGAACTTCTTAAAATACCTCAAAAGTTCGATCAAAACTAAATAAGTTTTATTTTTTTTTTTTTTTTTTTGGGATATTTTTCACAAAGCCAACCACCCCTAGTACAATTAGCAGTAGCATTACGTGAAATTCTATAATAGTACCATTTACTTGGTATTTGATTATAGTACAATTACCAGTATCAGTATTTGATACTCATTACTTTGTCAAGTACCAGTATTAGAAATATTTTTTTAAACACATACAAAGTTTAGGTACAAATAAGAGAATTACGTAAAAGTACTCGTAATTCCCAGAAAGTAATTAAGTTCAGAGTTTAATATGATAGAATTTAACTTTTTAGCAATTTAAAAATACTTGAGTTCTTGATACCTAAGTATATTTCTTCCCGTTTAAATACTTTAAAATATTTGAGTATCAAAAATAATTACAAAAAGTCATTAAACTCAAAATTTAGTTACTTTCTAGGAATTACAAATATTTTCACTTAATTCTTCTAGGTACTTATTACTAAAATTTATAAGTATCAAAACCTATCTAATACTAGTAAATGATAAAGTAATCAGTATCAGATAACAGTACTTAATACTGTACTTAAGAACAATTTTCGTCGGTATTATGCAGATCTGATACAAACTCCTTTTCAACTGTTCAAAGTTAGTTTAGTAAAAAATTTAAATTTTTAATACCTGCAACTAAATTTACGGAATTATTTTTTAATTAACTTAATTTTGATATCAAATAAAAACAATTTGCGCAAACTATAACAGATTCTTTTTCATTATTTTTCTAAAATAATTTTTTTTAATTTAATTTTTTATATTTACTACCTACAAGCAATAGAAAATTTTTTTTTTTTTATTTTTAATACTAAAAAAACTAAAATAAAGGCACACAAACATTTATATCACTTACATTAAATTAACCACAATCGCTAAACCAGATGTGATCAGCATAATTTCACCATTAACATCATATTCTTGCCTTCTTATTCTATCAATTGCCATGTAAACAAGAATAGCAGTGATTACCCATATCATGAAAACGGATACCAATGCACCAATCACTTCCGCTCTATACCATCCAAAGGACATTCTAAAAAAAAAATTAAATGAAAAAAAAAAAACACTTTAGCTATTTGTATAAACAATTTAAAAAAAAAAATTGGGTTGAAAGTACTAAGAAAAAGTGAAAAAGAAGAAAATGGAAAAACTAATAAAATTATCCATAAGAAGCATAATAGAAAGAATAGATAACAGACTTTTTTCTAATAAGAAAATAAAAATATTATTTTTTTTACAAAAAGGATGAGTTTTTCATCCTGAAGTATCATTGGAATCAGTGGTAATGAATTTTAAATTTTCCAATGAATGCAAACTTTTTAAAATATTGAACTGGAATTTATAAATTGCTGTAAATATAGCTAAGATACTTTTAATAGATACTTTATAACGAGAAGTTGTTCATTCGGCCTTTTAAAATATTTTAAAGAATTGCGGAATTCAAGGAATAGATTTTTATGGAATAATTTCTTAAAAGGACTTTGAATAAGTTAAATAAATAAAAATAATTAAACTATAAATTAAAATTATTGAAATGCAAATAAAGCATCTAATCCACGGGGTTCCCAATTGCAATCACTATTTTCTAATTATTTAAAGCAAATTTAAATTAAAACATGCTATAAATATTTACTTTTTTGTTGAAGGTCTGCCAGCAATCCAAATTGCAAATAATGATATCATAAAACTAGCAAAATCTGTTAAAAGATGTGCAGCATCTGTTGCAATTGCCAAACTTCCAGATAATATACCACCTGAAAATAGTATGCAAAATTTTAAAAAATTTAAATCTAAAGTCAAAATCTGAAATAAAACTTTTTATTAAAAAATTTGAAAATTTAAAAAAAAATTGCGACCGCGACTTTTTTTATAAATATTCAAAATAACTTATGTTAATCATTTTAACTATTCATGACTGCAGCACAAAATAGAAATACACAAAGTTTTTTTTTTCTACTCACCTATAACTTCAGCTATAATAAAAAATACACATAATACACTTGCAATAATGAGTTTTTTTCTAGCTTTTATATCAACACCTTCTGTTCTTTTTCGATGACAATGTCCACGAACTGAAATGATACCAGAAAAAAAGGGATTTTTTTTAATTTTTTTTTGCACTACTTAAAAAATTTTTCTTTTATTTTTTTATTTTAATACTTTCACTGACAGTTTAGTTTATTTTTAATTAAAAAATTTTTAAATTTGAAATTTTATCTACCATTAAATTTTCCAAACAGTGTTCATTTCAGAGAAATGTCATTTTCCATTTTATTTAGAATAAAAAATTAAGAATAAAATCTGTGGCACCATACAAGATCAATTTAGTAATAGTTATGCAGTTGTGTTTTCCGGAAGTGTAATGGAAGAAGTATATGCATAAATAGTTTTAGTCATATGTTTGCATGGAAAACTTTTGTGGAATGAGCACATATTTTCAGTAGCAAAAGATGCCCAAAAATGTCCGAGATTTCTAAATACTTTACATCTCCAAATCTACTTCAAATATACAAAACACATATTCGAGCGAGACTTGTGAATAATTCTTACATATTTGCTGAAGCATCTAGCACACCTCTCCAATATCTGGATAAGAAACAAAAGAAAAAATCTGTTCGGGTTATCAATGATAATAACGTCACAAAAGTTTTATTCGATATGATCTGACCAGGATTTTAATCCGAGACTTTTCGATTGGAAATCCACCACTCTAACCACTGAGCTAATGTCTTTAAGTCACTGGCGAAATGTTAGAGCTGCTTAACTGCTCTATAAATATCTACCAGGTAATACTTCAGAATAAATTTAAAATATTATACCGATATCCAATCTGACCGTTGTAATACACTCTTAACAGCTCAATCTCATTCATATACTGTACAGCTATTTCGAATTAGAGCTCTGAATTACAGGAACTCGTTTTTAATTGGTATTCGACATTGTGGGACACATTACTCTATGTCTTTCGCAATATTTATGATTTAGAAAAATTCAACAGAGTCGTCGACTTATACTTTCTGATGGTTTTTCCATTTAACTCATGATGAACATATTAGTCACATCATTTCAGCCATTATACTACACAAGCAGGATGGGTTCTTAACCGGGGGGAAGTAAGGAGGGAAGTTTTTTTGGTGAGTAGAGTATCTCCTCCATAGCCTAGGTGGTTAGAGCGCAACCTTGCAATCTAAACACTGTGGCAGTCCCGGGTTCGAATCCTGGTGGGAGATACCATATCCAGTAAAATTAATAATTATAATAAATTAATATATAATAAATTATAATATAATAATTCTATACCTAAAAATATGATAATAAATAATTAGTAACAAAAATATAAAAATATACCTATAATCGTGTTTCCAGCTATACTCTATAATCTAATAATTAATACTGAATAAACAATAACCTATATGTAATTGAACGACAATGTAATTGCAACTGTCATATGCAATTACAATGGCAGTAAATGGCAGTACGCACCTAACAACATGACACGGTTTCTCTACTTGACCGATAGATGACACTAGAAGAAATTAAGAAGCGACATCTTGTAGATAGATTACAGTAGACCAATCATTTACTAATTGAAAAAGGAAAAAAACGATTCGAAACACAAGGCAGAGCCTCGGATAAGAAAAAGCAGATGGAGATACCTAGTAGATATCCATGCTCCCAAGAGGAGTAATAAGGACAAAAAAAAAAAAAAAAAAAAAAAAAAAGAAAACTCACAGTACCCGCGGGGATTTAGTACTCCAGATGAGCTTTGAAAATTTTATCCTCCCTTAAAAAATAAAACAAAGAAGAAGAACACTTACCCTCAGTTGGAGCTTATGAATATCTTTAAGGTATATGATGACCGAATACTTTCAGCTACACTATTTTTTGAATATCAATTAATTAATATTATATTATATCAATGATTTCTATATATTAATTTTTTATTAGGTACTATTAATAATTCCTAAAAAATGACTAAATATAGGCCAGATTCACTTAATTTCCTTAAAAACTGTTCGATTTAAAAAATAAAGTTTTTATAAATTTAAAAACATTAAATCACGCGAAATTCATAGAAAACCATTTTGAAATCTCATTTCTAATAATTGATACAAATGAGTTTCGTTGATTATAAATTATTGAAGATTTTATGTTCAACATTGAACTGAAGCCAAAGTAATTTATTTTTCTTAAATTACTTCATTCTAAAGAAACTTTATTTATTTTAATTATATCAATATATATATATATATACATAATGCACACAGTATAAATAGTATACAACATAACAATCTCATATAAATTATTTAATTAATTGAATAATGCACCGAAAATAAAAAAAAAAAAAACAAAATAAAAAATAAAAATTGTTAGAAAAAGACAGCAATAATAAATGAAATTTTTAACAGAAAAGGTCAGATAGAAAATAAATTCATCTAAAAAAAGATTTTTTTTTTAATTACCGTAAATAAAATACTTACTCACCCTTAAGCTCTCCCGCGCAAAGTAAAATAAAATAAATACTATACAATATGAAAGTTTATTTTCTATACATACATACGAGTATATATGTATATATATATATAGAAATATCTAAAAGAATGCTTGAAGCAATATAAAAGCAACAACAGTAATAATATAGTAAATGAAAACTATATTAATAACAGTTACCATAATAATTTTTGAACATACCGCAGAATGCAAGAAAACTTTCTCAATTCAACATTTTCAATGAAATTTAAAAGTTTTCATTTAATAAAAATAATTATTATTTTTTTAACATGGATATTACAATATATATAAATATATATATATATATAAAATAGTATTTAAGATACAAAAATATCTATACAAACATTATAAGATTTGTGTTTTGTAGAAATTAAGTGGTGATTCTGATATAGGAATATATTCGGAATTGTCTTCGTCAGCTGAATGCATTGTAGCATCAGTTGATCGTATTTCGTCAACTTCCATGTTGTTTGAATTATTATCATTCGAATTTAGTCTATTTAAATTTGATTCGTTTAAATGAATCTCAACGCGTGAAAGAGCATCTGCAACTTTGTTTTCGCGCCCACTTAAATATTCTATGTCAAAATTAAATTCTTCTAACTTGATTTTCCACCTTTGCAATTTTGAATTAGGTTCTTTCAAGTTATGTAACCATTGCAAGGGTTTGTGATCTGTTCTAATTGTGAATTTACGACCATAAAGGTATGGTCTAAAATACTTCACTGCCCATACTATCCCCAATAATTCTTTTTCTATCGTTGAATATCTGCATTCATGCTCATTAAGCGTTCTTGACGCGTAGCAAATTGGATGATTGTCTTGAGAGAGAACAGCCCCAAGAGCGAAGTTACTTGCATCAGTTGTTAATATAAATTTTTTTTCAAAATCAGGATAAACGAGAATAGGATCGGTGGAAATTAACAATTTTAACGAGTTAAAAGCATTTTTGTATTCTAAGTCAGAAATATTAATGTGTCTATTTTTTTTTAAGCAAGTGGTTAAAGGTTTGGCTATTTTCGCAAAATCTCTAATAAATTTACGATAATAACCGACTAAACCCAAAAATGATTTTATTTGTTTTTGAGTTCTGGGGATTGGGAATTTATTAATAGCTTCAAGTTTGTTTGGGTTGGGTTTGATTCCCTTGGTTGTAACCACATGGCCCAAGAACTCGGTTTCTTGTTTCATGAACTCACTTTTATCTAACTGAATCTTTAAGTTAGCATCTTTCAATTTCTGTAATATTCTTTTCAAATTTTCAAAGTGCTCTTCTTTACTAGTACTGAAAATTATTATGTCGTCTAAATAAACATAGCATATTTTACCTATAAAATCCCTTAAAACAGAATTCATTAGTCTTTGAAACGTTGCAGGAGCATTTTTAAGTCCAAATGGCATCCTGACGAATTCAAAGTGACCGTTATTGGTGTTAAATGCGGTCTTTTTAATGTCATCTTCTGCTATTTCTATTTGGTGATAACCTTTCGCTAAGTCCAGAGTAGTGAAATACATAGCTCTGCCTAGCTTATCTAGGATATCATCCATATTAGGGATAGGATATTTATCGTCAATCGTGACATTGTTCAGTTTTCTGTAATCAATGACAATGCGCCACTTTTGTTTGCCTGACGCATCTTGTTTTTTTGGGACAACCCATATTGGAGCCGAATATGGTGAATCACTATGTCTAATAATTCCCTGTTTTAACATATCTTTTATTTGATCATTAACTTCTTGGCGATGTATTTCCGGATAACGGTATGTTCTAGTATAAATTGGAAGCTCATTCACAGTTTTAATTTGATGTTTAATAGCATGAGTAAATGACAGATCATCACCTTCGTGGTAAAAGGCTTTTTCGAACTTTCTTATTAAATTCAAAAGCTCTGATTTTGTAGATGTGTCTAAATGATCACACCTGATTTCATTTTCTCCTAAAAATATTTCGTTTTGAAATACTTCTAGCTCCTTTAACGGAACTGGAATGGAGTATTCCTTTTCTTCATTTTCATTGAAGAAAAGTGGAATTATGCTTCCCGTTTTTAATTTTAGAAATTTTTCTTTATAATTAATTTCGGCTTCAAGAGGACGTAAAATATTATTTCCTATAATGCCATCAAATTTATCATGAAATTTCATTTCTAAGAATTTTATTTTTATATCAGAATTGAATTCTACGAAAGATTCAATCGTTATCAGGGTATCACAAGTGGTGATATCAGTGATAGTTTTTATATTCGCGGCTTTTATTTTACTAGCATAGATAGGATTGCAAATGTTTGTATTAATTATACTCATGGAAGCACCCGTGTCTACAACAAATTTTAAGGGTCTTCCTTTTGATTGGATTGTTATATAAGGATTGGACTCTTGGTCGAGGCTGTTAATTGAAAATTTTCAACCGTTTGTACTGTATTCACTCTAGAATTAATCGTTGGAGGAACCACATCCATCGGTTCTGATTGTGAATTTGTTGCATTTCTTCTGGTATTTTGACTATTACTATGACTATTATTAAAATTGTTATAATTAGCACGACTATTGTTATCATTATAATTATTACTATTATGATTATTATTGTTAGTTCGGTTAGTATTTTGGTTATAACTATTATTGCTATTATAATTGCGGTTATAATTATTATTGCGATTAAAATTATTATAGTTAGCACTATTTGATTTATTGTAATTAGCGTTATTTCTATATTGATTTTGATTTATTTTACTATTATTTTTGTTGTTACCATAATTGAACCTACTATTATTGTTAGAGTTATTTTTATTTTTGGAATTGTTCCCAAATGGATTAAAATACGCGTAGTTTCCCTCATGTAGAATATCCATTGCCACTTCAATTGTTTCAGGATTTCTACTAAATAATACGGAACGCATTGGTTCAGGTAACTTATCTTTAAAAATCTCCAATCCGGTTTTAATATTGGCGGCAATACTAAAACTCGAATTGGGTTCTTCTCTAATTTTGTTATTTAGCCTCCTTAAAATATTTTTTATGTTATTATACAGATCTACACTGTTAGAAGTAAATGTTACATCTCTAAGTTCGTTGTAAATTTGGAGGGCACTTTTCTTTTCTCCGAAATTGTTAATTAAAACTTCCCGTATTTCAGACCAAGTTTTCGCATTATTATTTACCTCAATTACTACTCTAGCCTTATTAACTAACTTACTTTTAATTCTACTAAGCAAAATATTTTGACTACTTATATCATATTTAATAACTGAAGGAATTATTAATTCTACTAAATCTAAAAAATTAATTAAATCGTTACCTTTCCCATCGAACTCGGGCAGACGTTCAATGTATTTTAGTGGATCTATTTCCAATGTTAATAACTGTGGTTGATCTGGCATGTTGTTTTTGTAGTTGTTCGTTTGTCTCTCTGGTTCTGAATCCGAATCGGTGCTGAATTTCTTATAGAATTGGTTGCTGGTTGTACGAGCTCTTCTGATGGCACGATTTCTCTCTCTTTGGAACATAAAATTTTTCTTTCGCTTTTAATTTAATTTTATTTTAAAGTTAAAAAAAATTTTTATTTTAACTTTTATTAATTTTATTTAAACTTTTTGATTTAACTGTTTGTCTCTTTTTTTTTTAAAAAAAAATTCCTTATATTTTTTTTTTTTTTTTTTTTTTTTTTTTAATTTTAATAAGAAAATTTATTTTTTTAATATTAATTTTAATTATAAGTTTTATATTATTTTCTTAATATTAATTTTGATTATTTTAAGTTTTATTATAGGTAGTTATAAATATTAGAAGAAAGTTTTTATTTCTTTTCTTTATTTTTAAGTTTTAATTACTTATAAATTAAAGTTTAATTAATTATTCAATAATGTTGAATTTTCAAAATTTTAAATTAAAATTTCTTATGTTCACAGTTTTCTTTTATTGTTTTCAAAATTCCTGAAATTGGAATTTCTTATGAGTTCACTTTTTTTTGAAATTTTAATTACTAAAAAATTAGGCACTTAATCAATTTATTTTCACTAAATAGAAAGAAATATTAATTTTTTTTTTCTTTGTCCTTTATCACTGGATCCTGTTATTTTTTAGGATCCTACCGACTGCGCCAATAATATTTTCGGACCAAAAAAAATAAAACAAAAAATATTTCTTGATTTAAAAATTTCTAAATTTTAATAATTATCTTTTCTTTATTGATAGTCAAAATGAACTGACTTTACAAAAGTTTCTTTTTTTTCACTTATTTTTAATTTTCTAAAAATGACACGTTAAACATAAAAAAAATTAATATTCGAATACGATTTCTTAAGTACTTATTTTAATTAGTTATTATTACACAATCTTAAAATTATTTATTTGCTGACCTTTACTTATTCTAAATAATACAGTATAACAAGTGCATTTGGTTTTTTGTATGCAAAATGACACTTTAAAAGAAACAACAAAAAATAAATTTATAAAAAAAGAGAAAAAAAATTTATGAAGCAAATTTATACGGCACGAGTATGATTATGCGTTATCATATTTCGTATGAGGTTATTGGAATGGAGAAACATGTGTTCTTATAACATTATTGTGGTTTAGTGCTACAGGGCGATCTGGTGGTGAGGGGCAATCCTGGTGGTGAGGGGCAATCCTCTGGTGGTGAGGGGCAATCCCTCTGGTGGTGAGGGGTAATCCCTCTGGTGGTGAGGGGCAATCCCTCTGGTGGTGAGGGGCAATCCCTCTGGTGGTGAGGGGCAATCCCTCTGGTGGTGAGGGGCAATCCTGTGAGGATGTAACAATATATATAGAAATATCTAAAAGAATGCTTGAAGCAATATAAAAGCAACAACAGTAATAATATAGTAAATGAAAACTATATTAATAACAGTTACCATAATAATTTTTGAACATACCGCAGAATGCAAGAAAACTTTCTCAATTCAACATTTTCAATGAAATTTAAAAGTTTTCATTTAATAAAAATAATTATTATTTTTTTAACATGGATATTACAATATATATAAATATATATATATATATAAAATAGTATTTAAGATACAAAAATATCTATACAAACATTATAATATAAGTGATAAGTGTATATTTATTAATTTATAACAAGCTCTTAAACAGTTAATTATATATATATATAAATTATTTTTCTCAAAATAATTCAATTAATAGCAACAGAAAGTTAATTTAATATTATTATGAATGAGTGCACATTACTGTACAAAATTTTCTGTAATCAATTTTGAGTACTTAACAATAATTATATATTCTTAAATTTAATTAATTTTGTTAATGGAAATAAATTAACAAATTCTTAAAAGATAATTTTTTAAAAATCTTTCATTTATGTAATATTTAAATACATTATCCTTTTTGGGGAGTTGTACTTGGATCGAAGTTTTAAAATTATTTGAATTATAAAGTTTTAATCAATTACAATCAAAGGCATTTACAACATTGTGGTATTAATCACTTAGAGATTAGAGATATGATGCTATAAGATACTTTCAAATCATTTAGTTTACATAAAAAGTTGTTAAGTTAAAGGATATTCTTCCGCGTAAATTCCATATAAATATTCAGGGAAAAACGGCAATCCAGATTTTGAATCCAATTTTAAAATCCCTCCGTCCTGGTGGGGCTATTATTTGTCAACATATGTCATACTTATTATATACCGTTGGAAAAAGTGTAAAGAGACCTTTCTAACGGTGTAATTATAAATAAAGAGCGTTTTTGAAAAATTCATACTTATAGTGGTATTTTTGAAAGTTTGAATTTGTTTTTTTTTTAAATTTCCACTTGAAACTGCAATACTTCAAAAACTGTAGCACCGATTCAAATGAAATAAGATGTATATAAAAGACAGTCTTACCGGAAAAAATATAACGGTTTAATTAAAATACTACAACATCTTAGGAAAATTTAGCATTTTTCGACCACAAGTTGCTAACATCGCCACTAATAATTTATATTTTCGGAAACTTTGAGATATAAAGTGCCGTTATGTGATGACGTCATCCTGATAAACTAATTCACTGGGACTGTATGCATATTATAAATTAAACAAGGTATTACGTTAAGAAACAGTTATATGCTAATTTATTAGTTCGGTAGATCATTCCATATTTAATTATAATACAGGCTTTTAAAAGAATCGTGAAGGGGAATAAGGCCTAATTATTTATTTAAACAAAAGGAATTAAAGCCTAATTATTAGTTAATTATTTCAATAATAAGATTTTGTTTGTAGTGTTTTTGTTTCATAATTTAGTACACGAATTTCAGTTTATTTAAATAATAAAATATTGTGGAGTTGGTTACATCAGCAACCTCTTTTTTTAAAATTGTATATTTGTAAATATTCTATAAAAGAGGCAAACCTTGTTTTCTTTATATTTCCTCGAAATAGAATACATATTAAAATACCTTTATTTTGTAATTTACCATAAAAAATTTCGTAAAGAGACTGAAGACATGTACGTAATTACTGTCTATAGGCTTTAATTCTCTTTAGAACGAAAAATAAGATCAATCAAGAAATTTCGCGAAATAGGTTTTATTTCCCCTCGCCAAAAAGCATTTAAGATTTGAAAATACTTTTAAAACATGTTTAAATTCAATATCCGTTATATACTCGTACCATTAACATTTTTCAAATATCCTAAGAACCTATTATGTAAAAATTAAATTCCATCATTTTCTTTTTCACCCTTATTTTATTCTTTCAAATCTCAACACCTGGCCATGAAATAGATTCCATTATGCTATAAATAGATTCATGTGTTTGGCATAATATTTAAAAGATATTAAACTTTCTTAAATGTCCTCAAATCGGTTTTAAAAATAGTGTGAAGCAAAATAAAAAATTCCCTGAGAAAATTATTTAACCCTCAAATGTTTGAGTAACACGATTAAATGGATTCATTATACTTTTAGGCGAAACAAAGTAAAAAATCTTTTTAAAACAGGCATTAATAAAATACATATACATGATGGTGAACCTAACTATTTAAAATCCAAAATAATATTGAAATACATAAATATATACATATACATTCAACATATATGTATACCAAACGAATTCATATAACAAGTATATCAAACATTTTAATGCAATGAACACACGTATATAGTTTTCCTATAATTTCCTAACTTAATTTTAATTCATTACATTTTACTATACGAAGTTTTCCTCTCATTATTTAATATTTCCCTTATTCTTTATTATCTTAAGTCCATATATGTATATATATACACAGTACATTCATATAGGAGCGTGTTTTAACCGAAAAAAGTAAATGTCATTTAAAATGATAAATTTTTCCATGAATTTATAATATAATATGGAAAACTGTCAGGATATAGTATTACTGTCATTCTTAGCCCTTATTTTAACTGTCTCAAGTATATAAAGTTGATTATTAATTTTTTCATTTGTGTTTTTTGTTTTTGAATATGAATTCCATTAGTTTTCCGTTACATACGTCATATTTTGTGCAATTTTATTTTTTTTCACATATCAATTTAAATATCATCTCTTAAATATATTTTGCATGCTTGCAATTTCCTTAATTTTACCTTTACCCTCTTAAAAAAAAAAAAAAACCAAACAAAACCAAGGTTTTTGAAAAATGCATATTTCTAAAATTAAACAATGTTAGAAATTTATTATATAAGAAAAATTGCTAAAGGTTAAGAGCCACTTTTCTCAAAATTAAATCAAAATCCTTTATAATTAAAAAAAAACCCGTTAACTCACTATGTTTAAATTAAATGTCGGAGTTCCTTGTTTTGTATATTACTTTGCATTTTTGACCCCGTACAACCCGTAAACTTATAACAAACTCGTACTAATTACCAAGATCTAGCTTCACTTAAAATATCATGTTCCTATCTTAAGCCGTCTAGAAGATATTAGGGATCAAATACTTGCAAAAATTTAGTTTCGAATAACGGTAAATTGCAATTGTTATTTGCATTACGGCAACTCTATATTTATAAAGAGCTTCCAAAAGCAGCTGCCTTTTAATGTTTTTAGATTCAAAATATACCTTATAGAACTTTTACATTATGGAACTTTAAATAATTTAATTTATATAACGGTTTAAGAATAGGGGTAATCTGGATTTTGGGCGCTCTAGTTCTGTAGCGGAAGGGGCTACAGAAAAAAGTTCTTCCATTATATTAATTTTTTTGTGTAATCTACTCGTAGTTTAAATTTCATTTCTTTATTTGAGTATGTTCCCCTATAGAAGTTGTGTAAGCATACTGAACAAAGAACGGACAGACAGAGCAAAATTAATTTTAAAAATTTGCTATAAAATGGATATAAAAGAAAACATCCTATCAACTTGAAGGCAATTTTTTTTTATCAAGTTCTGTCATTTTACTTTTCAAGTAGCTGAATAAATTCTGCATTATGTAAAAAATCATTGTTTTTTTTTTTGTTTTAACCCTATTTATTTTTATTTTTTCCTGCATTTGTTTTTAAATAAATGAAGAGAAAATGAAGAGTAATTGTGTTCCATTTTATGGCATCACTTTATTGAAAATTGAAAAAAATATGAACATCAAGAAAAGAAGACAAGATATAAAGTCATGAATTATATAGCGAAAAATCCTTATGTTTAAGAATGCATTAATTTTAAAATAAAGTTAAAAAAATATTTTGCAAAAGGGTTGCACCCATCAAAAATAAAAAAAAATAAAAAAATAAAAATTAAATAATTTTCAATGACAATAAATTTACATGCTCATTTCGTTGTCTTTTAAAAAAAATATTTTAAAATATAATTTATGTATACAAGTATATGGGATGCTTTTATTTTATTTTTTTTTTTGTACATTAACATTGACAGGTAATATCACTATTTATAAATTTTTTACAGCTTTAAAAGTTTAAAAGTATTACTGAGCAGAAATAATGTTTATAATACACTATCTTTTTTATTTAATAGAAAAATGTGAAAAGTTCACAAAATGTATCTCTGTATGTTATAAAAGTTTTATAAAGTTTAAATTTTTATATTTATAAAATAATAAATGAAAATATATTATAAGTATAAGTTTAGTTCCGATTATTAGATACGAGTGAGCGGAAGTATGATTAATTATTTTTTAAATTTCCCTGAACATGTTGTTTTGTTTTTTTCATTTAACATTTGACACTATTCCATTGCCAGTTTATTTCATTCAACTGCATAGATTGCCTAAAATTTTGACAGTCAAATAATAATGCAGATACTTATTCAACTATTTTATTTATTTGGTGGGTATCTGAGTTGAGTTTATATATATATATATAAATTTTTTTGAATCCTATTTCATCCCTTGAAGGAGTAAGGGGCATTTACAAAGTTATTTAGACTAGGTTTTTTAGGTTCTTTAACCGTTATATACACTGAGACGTAGATTACTCGGTTTTAACTATTGTATAGGATTATATACACAAATATAATACACATCTATTATCTGACGCAAAAGTTATATATATTTTTAAATAATTTCATTTTATATTACAATATAAACTACTACGATATAATTATACAATTTTATGATATTTTTTTATTTGATATAACCTGTCTGGGTTTTGCGTCCAAAACCTTCCACATAAAAGATAGCCGTCCTAAACACTCCGCTACTGATTAGTATGCACACATATATATTCTACAAAATTTTTAAAAGGTAGAATACTTTGATTTTGAATCCAAATTTAAAATTATTCCAGAATTGCACAAATCACGAAAAATATTTGGATCAAATGTAGTATATATGAACAATACGGTCTAAAATTAATCATCATATGCTTGACCTGAGAATCAAAAATCAGTTTTCAAATTGTAATTGAAAAACTTTTTTATAATATTAAATGTTTTCTAATTTTATCTTGAAAAAAAAACATTAATTCATAAATATTTCAGATCATATTACATTAATTTAATTCCTTAAAAAACAAATCTTCAGATTTTATGGTATTTTCCTTTAAAAAACTTGAAAACTGTTTCTTTAGGCATTATTAAATGTTTTATTTAATTTTTAGTACTTTTCAAAATTAAATTATATATAGCCCATGTTTTGAATTTATATAACGAATCATAATAACATTTAAAAATATAAACTCATACATAGCTATATATATATATATATATATTTCATAATATTAAAAAAAGTTTAAATTAAATATCATTTATTAAATTAATATACAAGTAGATATTTTAGTATCTTATATAAGTGTATTAAGTATTATTATATAGATCTATATAGCATTTTAAAGAAAATAAAATAAAATATAAAAATTGTGGTTTGGCAATTAAACATTCTTTAAATGTATGATAATAAAACTCAAGAAAATTTATTTAATTGTTTTACAGTCTTCCCTCTCAAAATTAAACATGAAACAAGTAAATTTAAAATTATGGGAAGAAAAGCAAAAAAAAAAAATAACAATAACCAAAAAATATTCGGTATGTTCTAAATATTTTATAAAAAGTTCATAAAAACTCATGATAAACTTACGATATGAGGCATATTACCAATTACCGCCCGTAAATTAACCAGTTAATGCCTTCTATCACTTTACTTATATTCTTTGCATTCCATTTCCTTTTTAACGCAATAATTTTTCAATGATTAAAATAAAATTATTTAATCTTTAAAACTCTATAATTAAAATTTTATTCAATTATTTCAATCTAATATTATACAATATATTGTACAAATATCAATAAGTTGCACGGCCACAAGATAACAATTAAAAACTTTTTGAATGCACATCTTAAAATATTACTAATAACGCAAAGCGTTCAAAATTCGCGCAATTTTCGCACTCAAATTAATATTTATTGAAAAAAATAAGTGAGCCGCAACCGCCAGTTATGATTAGGACCAAATAAGCCATAATACATTATAATAAAATTTTTTAAGTAAATATTGCATACTTATAGGCGCAATATATTTTATATCCATATTTCTAAGACAGTATTCTACTGCTGTAATAAAAATCTGTCATTTTTTGAAGTATTATTATTTTAAGTATTATTAAAGTTCGGGGGAATAATCATTTAATTATAGATATTATTCAGATTAAAGTATTATATTTAAATCCTCCAAAACGAGGTTGTAATTCCTTTTTCTTATTTGCAGAATACTTTTTGTTTTTATTTATTATTTATTTGATAATATATATTTGTGGCACCCCCTATATCCCACTCCTATTTTGTCTTACCGCTTTTAAGTTCTGTTTAAAATCATACAAAAATATAAAAATATTTCAGAAAAAAACAAACACAAAATTGCCTTCAAGTGAAAAGAAAACACCGTTAATATTAAAAATATTATTAATTTTTCTTTTAGCTAAAAGATTTAACTAAAACCGAAATTATTTCATTTTATTTTTGTTTTTCTCTTTCTTACTTGACTTTTTATACTATTTTGAATATACACCATCTCTTTCACTCTAATAGAGATTTTTTGAGAAATTAAAAATGAAATTTAAACCAAATAAAACAATAAAAAGAAGCAAAAAAAAAAAAAACTCATCTGGAAAATAAAATTTATTACAGTTATTTTTATTTTTTAGTAAATTAAAAAAAAAATGGGAAATTTTACCGCGAATTGTGAAAATTTTATTTTCTCATGTTTTTGTACTTTTATATACTTATTATTTTCTTATTATTTTTATGCTTTTATCGAAATTTTGGAAAATGAATTTAATTTTTTATGATATTTAAAAAATTAAAAATATACAGGGTGGTATTTTTAAATTAAATTGACTTTTAATATTTTGGGATAAAATTCATTAAAAATTGCAGATAACATTACTAATTTTAATACATTGATTTGTAATGCATGTAGCATTTAAAAAAAATGGATGTAATGAGATCCTTCAGGAAAATGATTTTTAAAAATTTAATAAATTTTATATTTCTTGATTAGCTCCTAGTTAGTAGCTTAAGTTTTGTTTTGAAATATAAGATTAAGACCAATTAAATGTAGTGCAGATAAGTTAAGGTTTCCGTATTATATTAATAAATAAGTTCATAAAAAAAAAACACCACGGATTTTTCAAATTTTCAAGCAAAATGTACCCTGCATCCTACTTTAAGTATCGTTGCATAACTTTTTTTTTTTCCTCACTCCTCTTGGGAGTATAAAGCCACCACTAGGCTATTATTTTTCCACTCTCCTAAGTTTAACCTATGATTTTAGTTTCATAATTATTGTTGTGCACCAGGTGTGACTCGGTAGACTCCGGAGTCTTACGGGTTGCATTTAAGGAACATTCTCGTTATGCATCTTTAGTATTTTCGCAGAATATACCACTTCCACTTTTTTTTCTTATTGGATGTGCTTTTGGTTGCTTTCACATTAAGTTCCATAAATCTCTTTTCGTAATTGTTTCGAGGCCAAGATATTCTATAAACGATTTAAACGCTCTTATTTGCGAATGCCTTTAAATGCTCTCAAAATTTATAATCTAGCTTTCTTGAGTCGGTAATCCATATCTTCTTGCGCTCCGTCACTGGTTGCGCAACTTAACTCTTTTACTTTTTACCTTTCACCCCTATTAAAAAAATTTAAAACTGAACATTAGAACGGTTTTTACGCTTGCCCGGTATATCTGCAACTTGATGTTTCTCTAAATTTATAATCTTAAGTCAGTTATCCATATCCTCTTGCGCTTCGTCACTAGTTACGAAACTTAACTCATTTCAAGAAATTAAAAACTGAAAATTGTACAAAACTCCAATCCACAAAAGAAGGAGCTTGTTAATAAGAGTAATGCTGAAGTCTTTTAAAAAAAGAATAAATAAACTTATCTATACAGAATTTGCCTTCTTAACTTTGCCTATCGTGTCTTTTAAAAAATAAATGAAATTAATAAGAAATTAATTTGGAAAATATACAAAATTCAAAAAATAAATACTTGCAAGTATTTACATTTAATTTGGTTTTTTTTTTTATGTTTTTATTTTTTGTTTTTCATTGTTTTTTATTAATTTTCGTTAAAAGTAAAATAAAACGAGGAAGAGTGTAGTAGAGTAGACTGTGTCAACTCTGGGATACCCGTATGACCGTAACATATACATTATATCATCCGGTTAATTACTTTTGGCAAAATTTCAAACATTCAGCTTTATTAGGTGTAGACTGTAGAGTAATGCTCATATAAAAGAGGGAGTTGTATGGCAGCTACTCGAACCCTTTGCAGTAGACCAACCAAATTTTGCAGTAACTTTGGCCATTACACTAAACTATTTTTGGCAAAATTTCAGACACCCACCTTCATTTGCTGTAGTGTAATCCTCATATAAAAGAAGGAGTTGTATGGCAGCTACTCGAACCCTCAGCAGTAGACCAACTAAATTTTGCAGTAACTTTGGCCATTACATTAAACTATTTTTTGCAAAATTTTAGACACCCAGCTTCATCAGGTGTAGTGTAAAGCTCATATAAAAGAAGGAGTTGTATGGCAGCTACTAGAACCCTCTGCAGTAGACCAACCAAATTTTGCAGTAACTTTGGCCATTATACTAAACTACTTTTGGCAAAATTTCAGACACGCAGCTTCCATAGGTATAGAGTAATGCTCATATAAAATTAGAAGTTGTATGGCAGGTACTCGAACCCGTGGACCAAAATGGCTGAATTTTAAACTCGATTCCGTTTTTTGCATAAAAACGAATTTGTGAAAATTTCATAATCCTAGCTCCTTTACTTTTTAAGTAATCGTGATTACGGACGGACGGACGGACGGAAGGACGGACGGACGGACGGACGGACGGACGGACGGACATACATGGCTAAATCGATTTATTTTTCGATTCTGATCCGATCTATACACTTGAGTCTATATCTACCCCCCCTCCTTCTCTGCGTTACAAACGTAATGGCAAATTTATTATACCCTTGGACTATATAGTCATACGGGTATAACAAGTAAAGGGTTCTTAGAAAAAAAAAACATAACCGATATAATATGAATTTTACAACCCTTTAAAACACTATAATATTTCTTTTGTTTTGTTATTTTTTTTTTTAAGTTTAATTTTATTTGTTTTCTTGATTTCAAAGTTATTAATTCGTTTTCAAATACTTTTCAGTTTTTCCCAGGGATCCAGTGAAAATTGAATTAGATTTTAAAAAATCTTTTAAGATTAAATTAAAAGGGAATAAATAATAAAAGCAAAGAAATCTTAATTTTAAATTAGGTACCTACAATATGTTTTAATACTTTATATGTATACTAGCTAATACCCGGTGCGCGTTGCTGCGCCTCTCAATTTAAGTTTATTTTACTGCAAAAAATTAACACAAAAATTAAACATGGTGTAAATGCTATTATTGAAATGTATTAAAGCAATTATTTTAAAACGATTTTTCTAGGATTATTCTATAATAATACTTTCCATATATGAACGTAATTTACTTTCAAAAATTTTTTTATCAATCGTAGGACCGAGATGTATTACCAAACACTAAGCCTGTTAACAGACTCAAATCCATTTTCAAGGTGCTTCACGCATACAAAATTTAGGGTGAACCGCTCAAATCGTTTCTAATTTAGAGTAAAGTAAAAATTTATAAAAAACCGCTGTGCTGCAATGGATTAACGGAACTCAACAAAACATTTTATGAGACTTTTTCTTTAGCCAAAGCCATACTGCGCAAAATTAGACATGATTTGCTTCCAAAATTTTTTTTTGACAATCGTTGGGCCGGCATTGGTTAATGAATTCCAAAACCGTTAATAGCGTCAGCTCAATTCTCAAGGAGTATCACGTATGCAAAATTTGAAATGAATCGGTCAAATTGTTTTAATTTTAGAAAAAAAAAGTTTAAATACTTGCACCACAGCCAAAACTTAGCGGTCCGTTAGAGCATACCCAAGAACCTCTATATACAAATTTTCATGAAAATCGGCTGAGCAGTTTAGGAGTCTCATCGCTACATACAAACAAACAAACTTTCGCTTTTATATATATAGATTTAAATGTTGTATAACAAAACTTTTCTTAAAACACTTTAAAACAATTTACGGCTTTATATTTTATGATCCTAATTTTTCAATTTTAACTCTCAATTTTTTAATAGCTACTCTTTTTTTCAGTAAAATATATTCACACACACTTCAGATCAATAAAATTAAAGTTAAAGGTAATTTGATACGATTTAATGTATCTAACCTAATTTATTGAGAAAAACTTTAAAAATCGAAATTTAATACTAAACTATATAGCTACAATATAATAGATATAAAAAACAACCCTTATTTCTGAATGTCGTTAAGAATTTGTTTTTTTTTTTTTTATTCAATAGTCTGCGTTTTTTGTTTCTCTTTTTTTTATTAAATTGTTAAAAAAATAGCCCTTAAATTTATTCGTATCTACACATAATGGCTATTTAATGAATATTTAATCAAATAAAATTGGGTTAAAGTGCTAGAAAGAAAACCATATACGTATATATTTAATGACAAGGGTTAATTTAAGTGTAAAAAAAACGTGTGTATGTATATGTAAAATCAGTTTTTAAATCAGTAAAATAAGTTTTAAATTAAAAAAAAATTTAAAAGATTTTCCTCGGGATTTTCATATATTTTCATTGTATTAAGCTCCATACTTCTGATTGCATTTTTGTAAATCGTATGCTACATTAATAAATCACATGGGGCTTAATAATAATTAGGTTTTTTTCTGATTGATAGACTTAACTTTGAGAGAGATCATATTGACTGTGCTGAATTAAAGAGATCATATGGGGCTCGATAATAATTTTTAAACGAGGATCATGGAAAGTGTCAAAAACAACCCATTGAATTTGTGTGCTGTTGGAATCTGTGTGCAAACGAGGATCATTATGCTATATTAATAAATCACATGGGGCTTAATAATAATTAGGTTTTTTCTGATTGATAGATTTAGCTTTGAGAGTTTTCCATACTCTTGATTCCGATTATTTAACCTTATGCTGAATTAAGGAGATCATATGGGGCTCGATAATAATTTTTAAACGAAGATCATGGAAAGTGTCATAAACAACCCATTGAATCTGTGTGCTGTTTCTTTGGATAGTGTGTGACTTGGCACAACAAAATGCTATTCTTTTAATACTAAACTTAAAAATAGGCCCTTGAAACCGAATGGACAGTGTTGTTCTGAGAATGAGAATTGGAAAAAGAAAGTTTAGAAATTGGAACTTTGTGCTATTTCTTTTGGTAGTGTGTTACTTAAAACACTAAAAGCCATTCTTTGAAAACCAAACTTTTAAATAGTTTGTTAAATAGGTTTAAAATAGGTTCGTGGATTTAAATGTACAGTGTGGTTTTGTGGATAGGAATAGGGAAAGGAAATTTTAGTAATTGGGATTGAGATAAAAGATCATGTACGACAAATTGGAAATTTTGAGCGAATATTAAGGAGAAGGACCTTAGTATTTTTCTCACTTCTAAATTTGATAAGTCACTCGAATCTCATCGGTGGCTATATGTGAAAGTTCCATTCTCAAGAGATTCTAGTACCTATATACTTCAATTTCATTCATATGGGAATATTAAAATCATGAATCAAGATCACGTACCAAAAAAATTTTTATACTCTTTCCCAAACATTTACTAAATATTTTTCCCTCACATAAAATAAATAATGTAAATTTTTAGAAAATTGTGTTACCATCTAATGGGTCGAAGAAAACTAAGGGAGAATATTTTATGATTTAATAAAATAATATTAAAACAATTTTTGTTTTTTATCATTTAAAACTTTTTCGCCATTATTACAATTTTACAATTTCAAAAGTATAAAAATTGAATGTTCTTGTAAATATTTATATACTATATTATGTATTATCTATATACTATTTAAAATATAAAAAAAAAAATAAAAATGTAAATACATTTTATGAAAAGTATATTCATTTTGCATATATAAATTATGATAGAAATATGTGTAATATTTTATTGAAAAAAACTATTCATATAAGTTTAAATAAAAAATTTCCAGGGTACATTTAACTTTTTCTTTTTTTTATTTCAAATTTTTTACCTTTTGGCCATTTTATGGTTTCCATTAGTGTTTTGAAAGAGCATCGTATTTATCTCTTGCTATTCATACACAATTTTTATGAATGCAATAAAAATATGTTATATACCTAATGCAAAATATTACAAAATACTATTCCGTATATTATGAGTTATTTTAAGAAAAACATTTTTTAAAGTTTTTAATGTATAGGATCTCATGTTTTACTTGTATTTTCTTAAAAATAAAATAAGCTTTGTTAGATTTTCGGGATCTTCGAAGTTCCTGCTATTGTCTCTTATAAAAGCATAGAAGTATTAATTATAGAATACTGAATATATCAATTCTAGCAATATTAGATTAAATAAACCCTTAATAGATTATTTAATAATTTAATAGAATATTCAGCAGAACAAATTTTAAAATTATTTTATTAAGAGGATTTTAGTCATAATCTTTGTCATAGTAAATTAGAAATATGTAAAGTAAATATGTTACGACAAATACTTTAATTAAATTTTCAGAATTTCTGTGAATTAGAAAAAATCGACAATTTTTAATAGTATGTTGTTTTTGTATTGGGTACATACTAAGTGGTTTGTGTATTAGATATAATTATATTTCACAAATCATTTCAATTGGAATTTAGTAATGTTAAATGAATAAACCAAGTTTATCATAAAACTACTGAGTACTGAAAAAATTAAACTCTGACAAAAATATTATTAAAAGAATTATATATGCGTATTTTTAAATATATTTTCTTAATATAAATATGAATGGAAAGTCTATAAAAGAATATAATAAAGAAAACTATTACATATAGAAAAGATAGCATTTTAATTAAGTTTTTTTTTTTTAATTTTTAAAATTCATTCAAACTAAACAAATAATCTTAATTTAAATGAATTGAAAAATTTTAAAAAACAACAAAATGGTTCTAATTAATTCTATTTGGACTAAATGTAACAAAAAAACAAGTAAAGAAACAGTCAGTCGGTGCAACCGACTTAGAAATACCCTACACCTATTTGGTTCAAATTTAAGGACATATCCATAAGTCATTTTAACACCATAGAAGCTGTTATTAATTTGATCGTAAGACATAGCTAACTAAATTAACTGTATAATACTAAAAACATTTTCTAATTACCCTATCTATTAAAAAATACTACAAATTCTTACTAATTTATCTATTTAAAAATATTAAAAAACAAACAAACTTGAAATAAATGAAAATATATTTATTCCAATTCAATAACAAAATGAAAAAATTCTAATTATTAAATTTTGTGATAAAAAGATAATCAAAGCATAATATATTTAATAATCCAAATTTTTAAAAATTGCAATTATTTTATAATGGTTAGTTTATATACCTAATAGAAAAGCTTATAAACGCAAAATATGCAATAAATGTATTTCTAAAATACAATTAAAAATTTACACCTTTTCATATAATTCATTTAAATATAAAAATAAATTTTACATAAATGCAGCAAGTACCTTTGAACATAGCTGAACCACTACAATTAAGTCTAGATTTCGGAGACACATAGGACATAGAAAATATATTCTTTGGTTTCGAAATTAAACTCGACCACAACCAATTCCCATGGTACTTTCATTACTAGTAACCTACTGTTAAATTTCATCAAAATACCGGCATTATTTTTTGAGTTATGGTGTCTGTAAGATATATGTTTGTTAGTCCTTGAACTTTTCAAGGGTTCCAGGACCCGAAATTATGGTACGATTTCGCCCATATGCAGTCCCGTCATACTTTCAATACTAGTTAACCCTTGTACACAATTGGAACGCTCTATCTTAATTTTAAGTTACTAGTTTTATTAATTTCGATGATAAGCTTTTACACATTGGGGGGTCTAAGAGAGGTTCTGAACCACCACTCCAATTGATCCCAAATTAGGGGGGCACGGAAGAAATAGTAAAGAACACCCTTGTGGCAAATTGGAAGCTTCTACATTTGTTTCAAGTTACTATCTTTATTAATTTCGAAAATATGCTTTAAGGGCCTAAGAACTGAGTGGCTGGTCCCCGATCCACTACTCCAATGGGGCCCAAATTTCAAAGACACTTACGAAATAGGAAGGGACACCCTGATACCAAATTTGGAGGTTCTATCTTCATTGGTTTCGGAATTATGCTCGTTTGGCCTAAATTCGATCAAAAAGTTCTAAG
The DNA here is from genome assembly GCA_963082915.1 of Dolichopus griseipennis. Classification (NCBI taxonomy): domain Eukaryota; kingdom Metazoa; phylum Arthropoda; class Insecta; order Diptera; family Dolichopodidae; genus Dolichopus; species Dolichopus griseipennis. The sequence continues at coordinate 21,674,386 of OY720444.1, forward strand.
TTCCGAACCCATTGTCCAATCCTCACCGTACGTAATCACCGCCGTAGTTTCGCTGCCAATAACCTACAGCACAAATTTCATGAAGATAGCCTCATTAGTTGTTGAGTTATCGTGATTTTTTATATATGTTCCTTAGCCCTGACAACGATTAAAAGGTCCGGAATCCGAACCGTTGGGCTGATTTTGCCCTTATATAGTCCGCGCTGTACTTATAGTACTAGTTAACCCTTGTACACAATTTGAACGGTCTATCCTAATTTTAAGTAACTATTTTTAGTAATTTCGATTATAAGCCTTTAAAACTTGGGAGGTCTGAGAGGGGTACAGAACCACCACTCCAATTGATCCCGAATTAGGGGAACACGCAAGAGATAGTAAAGAACACCCTTGTGGCAAATTGGAAGCTTCTACATTTTTTCAAGTTGTTATCTTTATTAATTTTAAATATATGTTTTAAGGTCTTCGGAAATGTGTGGCTGGTCCCCGACCCACGACTCCAATGGGACCCAAATTCACAAGACACTTAGGAAATAGGAAGGGACACCCTGATACTAAATTATGAGGTTCTATCTTCATTGGTTTCGGAATTATGCTCGTTTGGCCTCAATTCGATCAAAAAGTTCTAGGTTCCGAACCCATGGTCCAATCCCGACCTTACGCAATTCCCGAAGTAGTTTCATTACTAGTAACCTACAGCACAAATTTGATGAAGATAGCGTCATTAGTTGTTGAGTTATCGTGATTTTTTATATTTGTTCGTTAGCCCTGAAACCGATTAAAAGGTCCAGAATCCGAACCCATGGGCCGATTTCGCCCATATGCAATCCCCGCCGTACTTTCAGTCCTAGTAACCTACAGTTAAAATTTCATCAAGATAGCTCCATTATTTTTTGAGTTATCGTGCCTACGGACGGACGGACGGACGGACGGACATGGCTATATCGACTAAGGCGGTCACGCTGATCACAAATATATATACTTTTCCATATCTAGCTCGCTTCCTTTAGGTGGTTACAAACACCATACCAAAGTTAATATACCCCTTTACCTATTCTATAGGTGTAGGGTATAAAAAGTTTTATAAATAGATTTAATAGAAGAATTTCTATAGAATTATATTACAAGATACAAAAAAAAACATCTTTTAGATATATATGCATTGTATACACTTATGAATTATAAAAAATTATGGTGAAACATTTTATATATTTTTTATAAAAATAAAAATAATATAAAGTAATTAATTTATGTGAGAATTTATTTTTTCCCCAAAACTTTTATTATTTAATATAATATAATTCATATATAAATATAAATGAATTGAAATAATGGCTTTTGAATTTTAAAAGCTGTTTTCTAATTATATAAAAATTAATCTGGCCAATTTTTAATATTATAATTTATTCATTTATATAATATTAAATTCTCTTTTTATAGTTCAACTTTAGAATTTGAATAGAAATTTTTTATAAAAAATATGGCTTTTGAGCTTTTAAAATCAAAATAAACAAATATTACTTTTGTTAAAATACTTTCATGTTAGACTGTTAAAATAATTTTACACAAAACTATATAGAATACAGTCTTGTATAAAATTATTTTAACAGTCTAACATGAAAGTATTTTAACACTCCCCCTTTCGATATTGTTTTTGTTTTCTTTAATTTTAAAGTTCTGCAGCATGTCAATACAGCTTCCTTGTTTAATTTTATCTAGTGGCTTAGTTAGAAAATCTGCAATCATGTTAGAAGACTCAACATATGAAAATATGACGCTGCCATCCTGTTGTTTTTCTCTACAATAGTGATACTTGATATCAATATGTTTGGATCTGCCGTGGTTTATGCTATTACTGCTCAGCTTTATCGCACTTTGATTGTCACAGTTTATGACTGTTGGTTCTTTAAAGTACGTTGTAAATGAGAGTTCTTCAAATAATTTCCTTAAGTAAATTACTTCTTTAGTTGCTTCACACATGGCAATATATTCTGCCTCCATTGTTGAAAGTGCTACGCATTTCTGTTGCTTTGATCTCCAAATGACTGGTGCATCTGCAATCATTATTATGTAACCTATTCGTGATCTTCTATTTGAAATGTCACCTGCCCAATCCGAATCGACATAACAGTTTAATTTTTCATTTGATTTCTTATAAGTAATTTTAAAGTCTGGATTATATTTGAGGTATCTGATTACTCTTTTTGCCGCATTCCAATGAGTTTTTCCTGGGTTTTTGCAAAAAATGCTCAGCGTACTGGCTGCGAATGCTATATCCGGCCGTGTTGTATTGGCTAAGTATATCAATCCTCCTACAAGTTCTCTATAAGGTTTTTCTTTCATTTCTAAAATTTCTTCTTTTGATGTAGGACATTGATCATTTGTTAATTTAATACTGTTATTCATGGGAGAAGTCACAGGCTTTGAATCCACCATATGGTATTTTTCAATAAGTTTTTCAACGTATTTTCTTTGTGTGATTTCAATACTTCCAGTATCAGATGTTCGACGTACAGATATCCCCAAAATTTGGTTAACATTTCCCAGATCCTTCATTTTGAATTTACTAGCTAATAATCGTTTTGTTTCGGTCAATAAGTTTAAGCATGTTGAAGCTACAAGTAAGTCATCAACATAGACTATTATTATAACCATCTTATTTTGTTTGTTCATGAAGTATAAACATGAATCGGCAGAAGATTGACACATTCCAATATCTTTCAAATAACTATCTAGTTTTAAATGCCATTGATGGCTGGCTTGTTTTAGCCCATACAGCGGTTTTAGCAGTTTACAAACTTTGTTGCTCAATAATTTATTACCAGGAGCTTTTGGTTCTTCCATGTAGATTTCATCATGCAAGTCGCCCTGGACGAAGGCTGTTATAACGTCCATTTGGTGTAAATGCATCTCTTTGTTTGCACAAATCGCAAAAATTGTTCTAATCGTCTCGTAACGAGCAACTGGAGCATATATTTCACTGAAATCGAATCCATCCCTTTGTTCGCATCCTCTCACAACTAATCTCGCTTTGTATTTATCGACAATTCCATCATCTTTATATTTAATACAATATACCCATTTATTCGATAAAACTTTCTTATCTTTTGGACGTTCAACCAGTATCCAAGATTTATTTTCATTTAAGGATGATAGTTCATTTTCCATAGCTTGTATCCACTTCTCACGATCAGTACTTTTAATTGCTTCCTCAAAAGAACCCGGATTAGTATCATTTTCAATAGCTAAATTTACCTTTTGAATTTTGCATTTCCGAGGTCTTCCTTTCTTTCCAGTCCTGATAAGTTTTGGTCTTCCTCTTTTTTCCACTCTTTCAGTATTCTTTCCTTCATCTGCTTCATCCTCTTCAATACCTTCATTAATTTTCGCTCCATAATCTAAACCTTCTTCATCCAATTCATCAGCACAATCCGAAAAATATTCATCAGCACTTTCGAATGACACCTCTTCCTCATCTTGAAATTCATCTTTAGCATTTAGTTTGTCTGTTTTTTCATTATTATCTTGGTCCATATTGTTATTTTGTTTTTCCATCTCAGTCAAATTATTTTCAGGCTCGTTTATTACCCCAGTTTGGATATGAACAAAATTTTTTTCATTAACAACTTCTAAGAATTTTACATCTCTACTTTTTATTATGGTGTTATTATGTTTATTCCATAATCTGTAACCTTTCGATTCCTTGCAGTATCCAACAAATATGTACTTATCTCCGCGTGCATTCAATTTTGAGAAATTTGTTCCTTTCCTTAGAGCTATAGCTGTACAACCAAATGTTTTCATAAAGCTAACGTTCGGTTTTCTTCCTGTCCAGATCTCATAAGGAGTTTTTCCTTTTATAAAACTTGTTGGGCACATGTTTCTAATAACTGCAGCTGTATTTATGGCCTCGGCCCATAAACATTTCGGTAAGCCTGTTTCCATTAGCATGCACCTACACATGTCAAGCAAAGTTCGGTTGAAACGCTCCGCTATGCCATTCTGTTGTGGCGTGTACGCAATTGTAAGTTGATGTTTGATTCCATGTTTTTCTAAATAGTATTTGAATTGATTTGACAAGTATTCTTTCGCATTGTCCGTTCGTAATTTTATTATTTTCCTACCAGTTTCACGTTCTGAATATGTTTGAAACTTTTTAAAGGCATCAAATGCTTCACTTCTAGATTTTAGAAACATAACTTCTACGTATCTGGATTTTTCATCTATAAATGTGATGAAGTATCTGCAACCACTTAGTGATTTTTCTGCAAAAGGGCCACAGATGTCAGAATGTATGGTACCTAGTAATTTTGTTTCTAAATTCCTTGCTTGATGATATGGTTGCTGAGTTATTTTTCCCTTTTCGCAAATTAAACATTTTAAATCATCCTTTTGAAATTTTAAGTCAAGTCCTTTCACTAATTCTTCATTATTTAATTTACGCAAATCATGAAAGTTTAAATGACCAAACCTTTGGTGCCATTTCTTTACGTCGCTTTTATGATGATTTGAGTACAATGATACATCTGATATATTTTTCACTATATACAATCTGTCTTGTTTTTGAGCTCGTAAAATTTCCAACCCAGTGTTGTTTTCTATAGAAGCATATTTATTTCGAAAAATAACCTTGAACCCATTTTCTACTACTCTGGAGACTGAAATTAAATTATATTTTAATTTTGGGGCATATATTACATTTTTCAACAAAATTCTGTTACTATCATATTTATTTAATTTTAACAAAACATTTCCACAACCAATTGAATTTATTATATCACCATTAGCAGTTTCAATAGCGAAATTATTTTTATTATCCCAATTTACAAACATATTTTTATTGTTACACATATGAGAACTAGCTCCGCTGTCTACACACCATGTATTATTGTTTAGTAAAGTTTCTTCAGGAGCACACAACATTGCAGTATCTTTGAATTTCCTTACATTTTTCTTATTTCTGCATTCATTTGCCTTATGACCCCTTTTGTTGCAAATAAAACAAGTTCCCATAAATTTTAATTGTTGCTTTTGATGGAAATTTTCCTTTTGAAATTTATTATAATTGTTGTGTTGAGTATACTGCTTATCTTTACCTTTAGAAATTAAAGCGTTTTCCATTTCGCCAACATTACCACTTTCTTCGCCTCTACGTTGATCTTCTTCAATGATTTTTATTTTTAAAGATTGTAAATCTGGAAGATCATCTCGTGCCTCAACCGCTATACGGAAACTTTCATATCTTTCAGGCAACGTGTTAAGTAGCATAATCGATACAAGTTCCTCAGGTATTTTAATATTTAAATCTTCCATTTTGTCCACTGTTGTTTCAAAATTTCTAATATGCTCTTGCATAGGTTCTTCAGGATTCTTTTTCATTAAAAATAATCTTTTGTATAGCATAATTTTCTTAGCTGGTCCTTTCGACTTATATAATTTTTCCAAAATCGCCCACGCTTCTTTAGATGTTTGAACTTTCTTGATATGATGAAGTTGACTTTCTCTTACATATAGAAATATTAAGGCTAAAGCCTTTGCGTCCTTTGAATTATATTCCTCTTCCTTTGATGCTTCCTTTTTAACTTTTCCATTTACGTAATCCCACAACTCATTACAAATCAGCACACTCCGCATTTGCAGATGCCATGTTTCATAATTTTCGTTATTTAATTTTTCCATGTTTACACCAACTTTATCCATAATTTTTATTTCCAAAATTTGAAAAAATAATTTCCAAAATATTTTATTGCTCCAATTTTTGTTTCCAAAATATTTTATTAATCCAAATTAAAATTAACCACGTGTTTGTATTCCAGAATGATCTATTTAAATTCTTGCTGTGAGCATCCTGGGCCTGGGCCTAGTTTGAAATAAACTCTTAAAGTTAACAACTTTTAGCTGTCAATTTAAATTAAATTTAATTTTAAATTATTTAACTTTGATTTAATTTTGATTGATTGTACTTTCATAGCTCAATTTTAAAATTTTATATACGATTTTATTTATTTACTTTATTTAATTATTCAAAATTTACAAGGACATGCAATGCGATTATATTTAAATAACGAATTACCTAATAATTGTAATCAAATAATTAGAAAATAAAAGTGATTATTCTTAGATTATATTTCAGTAATCAAAAATAATTTATATTTTCAAAATATAATTTTAAATAAGTTACAGATTATTTTTTAATACCGGCAATTGGGGCTTAGGTGACCTAGTGGGTAAGCATTTGGCTTTCTAACCGAGGGGATTTTATTCCCGTACAGATCATAAACTTTTTTTAATTGAAAAAAAATTTCCATGGCAACCCAATATAATTTAAAATATACAAATATATAAAATAAACAAAATAAATAATATTCCTTATAAATTGATAGAAAGTATTAAAAGGTGCACAATATTAAAATATTAGTTCTAAATTTTATAAAAAATCAAAACTTACGTTCGACAGGCTTTTGACCATGTAAACAACATAGGGATGGATGTCCGCTTGTAGGCGATTTAGCTGATGTCGAAGGAAATCCAAAATTGGTTGTTCCATAATTGTTCTTAAATTCACTAAAAATTAAAAAAAATTTTATTAATATTAAATCTCTTAATTGAATATGTAGTTAATCAATTATTTTAATAAATAAATCTAATTAAAGAAAAGAATATAATATTTGATATTCATTAAAGGGAAGTTAAATATATCTTATACTATTGGGTTCTTAATCTTTGCAGCTTCTACTAAACACTTTTGAAGATCACCTTTTCCTGGTTTTTATTCAAATATTGTCTTATTACTTCAGAGAGACTACAAGATATTATAATATTTGCAATTCCTAAAAAGACTTACATAATTGTATATACATTTCCCGCACTTGCATTTATATACTATGTACATATTATGTATGTACATTTCTCGTACTTCCTGAGGAAATTAAATCAATACCCACAATTAATTCGTCTCATTAAATCACAAATCAACCTATAAAATTTCTAATCAATTTATTATTCTTAAAAACTTAAATGTTCCTTCTTTTCATTAAATGAATATCAAACAAAAATAAAAGGTAAGTCTAAATTAATCGAATCACATTAATATTTTTCCTGTCCTATCAATTATATTTTTTTTTTGTAACCACCTCTGTTATTATACTAGGTGCCATAAAATAACGCCATATGAAATAACGCGATATTAAATAAAACCATAGTGGTTTTTTTCGATTTTGTAATAGAATAAAGCCAAAACGTCAATTTTTTCGCGTATGATTTTATTTCGCATATAATTGCGAAATGAAGCCGTATGGCTTTTCCAATTCCACTACTTTAATCACTTTGTTATCGAAATAGCTAGGAAGAAGTTTTAGAGTTGAATTCAAAATGTGTGTTATTCGTTTTTCCAGAATATTTATATATATGTATATGTGAGATTTTGAATTAGGAGAGACTTGAGAGTGGGATTCAAAATTGGGATTGTTCTCTTTTCCAGAATATTTAAAATAGTTGCGTGTGTGATATACTGATTGGTAATATTTGTCGAATAAAATGGACATGTAAAATGCTCATACTATTTTTTTCATTTTAGTATTGAATGCAAAATCTACCTTCTATAATTGAGTTAGCGGGGGTTCGGCCCACGTGGTGGGAATATAATATTTTAAAATTCTTTTTTTTTCACTTTGTTTAATATAAAACTAGAATATGTACCAATTTTAATATATGGTTTTATTTCATAAAATTTTAGAAAATGATATGGTTTTATTTAGCATTTCAATAGGAAATAACACCATATGCGAAAAAATGTGCGATATGGCTTTATTTCTCATTCAAAAGCCAAATAGAACCATTATGGCTCTATTACATATGGCGCTATTTACGGCACCATTATACTATAACTAATTGTTTATTAAATAGGTAATAAGACCAATTAATAAATACATATATATATCTAATAAAATTTTATATAAAAAGTTTCTTTACTTTTGATATTTGTACATATAAATTCCATTACTTTATATACATTTTATGTATATAAGTATATTCGATTAAATAAATATTGTTAAGAAAATATATCGATCGCTAATCAAATCAAATATTATCTAGTAATCATTATGACACTATAGCATAAAATATTATTTCCTTAATTATAATGCTATCAATGGAACAAATACCAACAAAAGTAAAGGAAATAAATAAAATTATGAGTAAGGTAATTCTAAATAGAGCGCTGAAAAATGTTTTCCTTTTTTAAAACTAAATGGGTAAATCATTATTATAAAGAGTCCTTGATTTAAGTGTATTTAGATTCCATTTAGATCAGAATAAAATTAGCAAAAGTAATAACCCAGATGTTGCTCATCTATTTTATATACTCATCTTCTTTTAACTAAGTGCTATATATGAAATATAATAAGCTGTAGGTATAGTTTTTTCATTAAAAATTGGAACCTGAGATTTTTGCAAATATGTATTGCTTTGAAAACCCAAAAAAATATTGTGTCATTTTTGTGATGTCTGCCTTTGGGTGTGCCTCTTTGTCTGTCTGTGAACGCGTATACACCTACTACTCATGTTTAAGGTTTTAATGTTAATATCTTGAACGGATAAGATTTTTGAGAAATCGTTTTACTCCAAGTATGTATTGAAATTGTTTAAGAATTTCAATGAATATTATTAACACAATAACGAGTTACTTCACTTTAAATTAGAAGCGATTTTAACGTTAGATAAAGTTTGGCGAGGTAAAAAAAATTTATAATTATTACCTTTTACTTATATTGGTTTGATAAAAATTATTACTGATTTAAGTAAAAAATTTTAGAAAGGATTTTGACATTACGCTTTTCCTATGAGAGCGGTTGGTTCTGTGGTGGACTCAGCATATTTTTTTTTCCTCTGATATGTAGTTCTTTTTGACGGAAAAAACTCTAATTGCCCTACCATTATTTTATATTATAGGACTTTACTTTGAAAAATAACAAGTAAAAATTAATAGCATTTTTATCCATGAGAATTTCACATTCAATAATCCCACTTGGCTCCCATTCATTATAAACGTTTATTTAAAATCATCCTAATGGTTTTTTACAGGTTATTTTAAAATTTAATTTCCAATTTATGAGTTAATAGCTGATTTTTATGAGATTTTCTGTTTAAAACCATTTTTTTTGATATAACAACTAGGTTAAGGAAAATATTTAAATTTAAGACCTTTAAGACAGCCACAGATTCTCGGAAACAATTTTACGAACCTTGAGTTTAACATTTGCACAAACAAAATTTTAAATATAAAAAAAAATTGATTTTTAAATATAATTTTATAATTAATATTTTATTTAATAATTAGATATATTGTTATAAAACTTATATTATACTCCGACAACTCTTAATTTTAATGATCTACCCAACCAACCATAGAAACCAAAATCGGAAGGATGATAAGTTAATTTTCATTTTATATACTTGTAAATGTACTTACTGACATCAGAATAATTTAAAAGACAGTAAAAATAAAACTTTTTTTTTTCTTTTTTAACTTTTTATTTTTTTTTTTCGTTTTTTTTTTTTTTCTATTTACTTTATTTATTTGAACTTATTAACCCCTTTTTTTTCAAAAGAATTGTCTACCAAATACCAGTACCAGCTGAAATATCACACTTTTTTTTCAGTTGAATGAAAGAAAAATAGAAAATAAAAGTATGCACTTACATTTCCCTCTTTATGTTCCTTTTTCTAAGTTCCTTTAAGTTTCCTTTTTCTTCTTGTCTGTATTTTTCGTTTTTTTAAATGTATATTTATATATATATATATATATGGAGTATGTATATATATATATGTATTACATATTTTATGTTTACATTTTTCTTTTCAGTTCATTTGTTTTATTTACTTTACATTGTGACGTAATATGAGGTTAAGAGCGGAGGGTTAAAGTAGAAAGAATTTATATTGTTGAAACTGGAAGTTAACCTTCGAACTAAATGTTGGTATCTAAAAATATTTTATTGTATTGTTGTATACGACAAGGTAACAATTTTTATAATAGCAAAATAAATACTTTTTTTGTGCAGTCTAAGAGGTTGATGTCAAATTTTTGATTTGAACATTCAGAAATTGTTTTTTTTTTTTTATTGATTTCTTAAACCAAGACTTTGGAGTTCTGTCTCCTTGTTATCTAAGATAATTTGAAATTTAAAGCTAAAATACTTTTAAGTTAATTGAATTATTTTTAAATATTGAATTAATTAAAATAAAATTTTCATTTCAAGTAAATTTTTTTGTGTATTTAATTGTATTTAATGACAACTTAAGAAAAAGGGTAACCCATTGTTTTAGTAGAGTCAAGTTTAATACCTGAGTTTATAATTCAATAACAAAATTTTTGAAGATATTGGTTAAACAAAAATTTGCTTCAACCTCTTAGAGTAATAAATCTCGATTTGTTACAAAATAAACAATATTTTTATTTTTAAAAAGGAAATACTTGGCTAATTTTTATTTTCGTGGTTGATTTTGCGAATTTTTTAAGTTATTTTTATTTTGTTTTTTGTAATAATGGTGTCTTTTCCTCATTTGAAAAAAATTAAAAAATTTGCAAACCCCCTTGAAATGTAAATTTAATGACTAAGTCTAGAAACATTAAGTTTCTATTCTTTTAAGCTGTAGTTTAAAGACTAAGTCTAGAAAGATTAAATTCTATCCTTTCAAGCTGTTGTCAGACAATTAGTTGGAGTTCACATGAACTCTCTTTTCTGATTTTAGGTAAAGTCTAGGACTTAATTCTTGGGTTAAAAAATATTCAAATATTTTACTTGTATGACTAACCCCTAAATATTGACCCCTGACTGTAATTAACCTCTACAAAAACAGTAAATTTTCATTAATAAACATAAAGAGGGTTGCGGGAATGAAAACAAAGTGGATCGTACTCTATTTCTTGTTAACATTATCGCACTCTATTTTAAAGAGTATTTGATTTAAGTGGTTATTAACTGCTGAGTGACACAGTGGTTTGAGTGCCAATGTTTTATTCGAGAAGCTTGGGTTCGAATTCCATTAGAAGTGGGTAAAGGCATTATCTGATTATTTACTTGTCACTCACCTTATATTCCTCATTGGTATCTAATTCATGAATTAACCTTAATAATCAATAATTATATCTATTTAATAAAACATACTTTAATATAATATAAACAAAGACAATATATAAACAAATAATTTAATTGAATAATGTAACTCACAGATACGGAATACCGCTATAACTCAAATACTAAAATTATTAGAACATAAACTAAAAAAATTTACATCTTAAATTTGTTGGTATTGTGTCCCTTCTTTTCCAACATGTAGAATAGTATACAGAGATTTATTAGCCTAATAGTCCAACATTTAGAACTTAAAAAAATCGTTGACATTATCTAAAGGTAACTGATATTAGAAAAACTGCATTGAAGTGACACATTATTGATTTTCTTGTTTTTAAACATAATTAACACTTCATTCGCTTAGTTTCACTAATAATTAGCAACTACGTAAAATCCTTAAAAAACATTAAATGACTTTTCATTCTATTAAAATTAAAAACAATATCTTAAAATATTCATACATTCATAATTATATTATCACCTAGTTTTACACCTTTAAGGTGAAAACAAAACAATAACTTATCTATTTTTTTTTTTAAATTTCCCCTATAAATAGAAAATTTTTTTAAAAGTAAATTTTAAAAAAAATTTATTATTATTTTATAAACCTAGTATCATTTATTTTTTTATTATTTAATATTTATTACGATTGTCAAGTTAAACAAACTGTTTTTTATTAAAGGTTTTTCAAGTTAGTTGTATACCTACACATATTTATACTCATATTTATTAATGCAATACGGTGGTATACAAAAATTATCCGTGTAGGCATTGAATATACAAACCCCCCAAAATATTCTGTACATTACTTTAGGAGACCGTAATAATGATGACATTTTTTTATTTTTTAACAGAATGACAAAGTGTCTAGCAACACCACTGACAATTCTTTATTGTAAACCAAAAAAGGACATAAATAAAAATGAACAAGAATCAATAAAATAAGTAAAATTATTAACCGGTATTATAATTACAATGTAAAGTTTATAATATATACATTCAGGAAAATCTATATATTATATAAAAATGAATGTATGATAGTGTGCAGGATGTAGATGTTAAACAGTCTTAGCATATTATTTTAAAAATTTGGATCTAAAGGTTTTTGGGTACGGGAAATATTTCTGAGCTAACTATTTTGCTCCGACTACGAATTTGGAGCTGCTGTAGAAGTATTTAAATTGTTTTGTCCTAAAATACAAGTAGCAAATTTTTAAACTTTTTTGCCCTAACGATTCGACCGATTGACTTCAAATTTTTCAAGTACGCCTTGCTCTTTGACAATTGAGTTGACTCTTATTACAAACTTAGAATTTTTTAACCTTTATCGGCGACGACGATTAATCTAAAAAATTCTCGGAGTGAGTTACGTTCAGTTTTGCGAAGTAACTAGCACGAATTTCAATTAAAAAGGCGCAAAAGTTTTCAAAATATCAAGCTAACGTTAAAGAATGAGAAGAGTAAGTATACTAAGGCAAAGCTAGAAATTCTTAAAAATTTTTATGAGGAACATAACATTCATCTGCATAATATGCCCTCAAGCTTCTTAATTTATCCAACATAATTCCTCATTTAAATTTGATATACAAGTTCCTTTCCCTATTATTCGATCTTAAAAACCAAATTTGCATATTAGGTACATTCCAAGTTTGTTTTTAAAAAAAGAATTGATTCCTCTACCCAGAGAAACTTCATAATATTTTTCTGAGTGACTTTAGATATTAACTACCTAACCACGTAAAAAAACACAACAGGTGCTAGAAAGTAATAGTATTGATTATAGAGTACTTTGTTAATAACGAATAATTGTCGCAATTAAATGTTACAGTACTGTTCCGACATTTTTGTCAAATTTTTTCAATTTGAAAGAGAATATCATGAAAGATAAACGATTTCTTAAACATGTGATTTTATTCTTACAGAAGTGAGGAGTGAAAAAAAAATATAAAATTGAACTAAAATAAAATATTGAAAAAAAAAACAAATAATTCATACAGGATTTGTCCATTTTTTTTTTTTTTTATTATTATTATTTAACCCATATTGGGATTCAATATGAATAATTGAGTACTTCAAGGGTATATGTTAAAATAACTTTATATGAATGTATGTTCATTTAGTTTGCCTCTTTTTAATATACAATATAAATATATGTATGTATAAATGAAGTTCGTTCAACTTTTAAATAAATTGTTGAAATATTTTACAATTTGACATATTCATTTTATTTTTATTTTTATATTTTTTGCAAGTACTCAGGTTTGTACTTAAAATCATCAATGTATTCAGATATTCAGATACTTTTAATGCATTAATATAATATTATATTTTTTTGATATTATATAGTCAACTAAAAATATGTTTAAATATAATATTGAATGAAATAAATTAAATAAAAATGGATATCGCATCAAAAATATATTTTTGAGGCATGCTATTTGGATCTATTGAATATGAAATCATGTGATTGATATTATTCAATTTCTTGTTGATGTTAATCTTCAGAGTTTCAATATATAAAAGATTACGACAATGGTGAACTTAAGAAAATGCTACTTGGCTACATGTGATTTTAAAGAAATATTGTAGGTAGGTTATCAACTAATAATAAGTATCTTGAAAGATTAAGTTTCGTGGTATGACAAACAGATTTATATACTAGAGATCTGCACAAATATATTCCTTTATAAAAATTATCGAATGTATTCAAATACAGTATTCTAATTCTATACACTCCTTCTAAAAGCTTTAAAAACTAATAGAAATGTATTAATCTATAATGTAAAAATATTAGTAAAGTAAAGTTTGAGGGGCCTAAGCTCAAACCCCGGTAAAAGTAAATAATTTTTCTGTGGTTTTTGATTCGACTCAGCTAGCATTTTCCATTGGATTCAAATTAACATGGTATAGCTGACAATTAATAATTATAATTCTTTAATAAAAAATATAAATAAATCCAAAATATAAACAAATAATTAAATTGAAAAATATAACTCACAGATACTGAATACTGTATAACGCAAATAAAAAATTATTATAATATATAACTAAAGGATTGTATCTATTGAAAATTTAAGATGTTTCTACGTGTTATAAGTCTTAATACTCATGTTTAAATTCTATGTGGAGTTCATTAGGATCAATTCTAATAAGAATATGATATGCCACACCAGATTCCAATATTTACCTATATTATGGACAGGCTTATTAGTCTAACTCTTGAACAGTTGCTATCATAAAAGTTTATCAACTAAAAACTTAAAGCGTTTTTTACCTCAATCTATTTCTCACTACCATCAAATTGTGAACATTTATTTTCAAAATTTATTACATAAGCAATAAAAGTAAATCCTTCAATTCTTAATGTTACACTTAGACAAGTTCAAATCCAAATCGATAAATTGTATGTATGACATGTAAAAAATTTATAATTTGATTTTAATTTTTTTTTAAGTACAAATAAGCGGTTTTCTATTTCAAAAAATGATTCAGCAAATAAATACTCCTTATATTTAATTTTTTTTCTATATATTTCTTATAAAAATTATTGGAGCATATATTTTAAAGATATACATATACATATGTATAGCTTAAATAAAATAGTAACTAAGTGGTTTTTTTATTATCTTATTTTTTTTTATAAATTTTATTCCATTTCAAATGTAATTTTTATATTATTTAAGAGTTCTAAGGTGTGGTGAGTTGTAAAAAAAGAGAATGAATCTCAAACTAAAAGAATGAGTCACCTTTCTTTAATCTGTATTTCCTCTTATAGTATAAGTATCTCAGTTTTTAGGAAAAAATATACCAACTCATTAAAAAAAGTTTAAAATGGCTTCATACAAAATCTTCAAATAGCGTTATGAAATCATTATTTTAATAATGACACAGCATATGTTAAATTTTTACAATTTAATTACATTTCAAATGTAAATACCTTTTCAAATAATATTTTACAAATCAAGTAGATATATATGTAAATCAAGATCAACTAATGATCTAACATTATCCGCCTTGCACAATATATTTTATATTGATTTATCAAAGTTCTGAAATTTCCAAAATGTATTTTAGAAAGGCTTACAACTTTTCTTAACGGATCATTCAAGCTTGAATTATTTAATAGATCTTTGGTAATCTTATTGCAGCTTAATGTTCCTCAACAAAACCAAATTGATCTCATTTAAACCTTAAATAGTCTGAAATAAGTATTCCATTCACCGAAGTGATACACAACGACGATAGCCCTAGTACTTATGCTCAATTTCAAGACTGACAAGGTTAGGCACTTAGGTATTTAGATATTCGATTTAAAATAATCGATTAAAATTAAAATTATTTTTCAATTTTTATCACCAATCAAACCTATTTCTAACATTTAATTCGGTTCTTTAAAAACACTTCAGTTCTATTAGTGATTCAATATGTTCGTACTGATTCAATTGTCAATCCAATTATATTTGTCATTTTTAACCCTAACCTCTTTAGTTATAAAAATTTGAACTGAATGAATCAAATTTCTGTTAAACTTTTGAAATATTTCTAAATTAAAGAACCATTTCAAATGCATAAAATAGCACTTCTAAAATCAGTGTTCGAAAATGAACTCCATCTAAAACAGTAATACCATAAACCACATAATTCTAATTACACACTCTTATACTACTAAATCTATTTTCTCATATTAGTTTTCTTCAAATACTTCTTATATTTCATCTGAACACAAGAAAATTCAACACCTTTAGAACTAATTAAGAAAATTTTAAATTAAATTATATTTTCATTTTTTTTATTTTACAATAAAGTCTTTATTTCAATTTTCTTAAAAATCTTAACATTATAATTCTTAAGAATTTATTTTTGGTATTTTATTTAAAACGAAAATAAAATACAATGGGTAAAACATATACAATGCAAAAAAATAAAAATTATACTTAAAAAACATGTAAAAGATACCAGAATCTGAAGTTAATTTGAAATTTTATAAACAATTCAATTTAATTTCATTCTCAGATTTCTTCAAAATGAAAAAAGTGTTAAATAACTCAATCGAATCAAAGTATATTTTTAAAGAGCGTTATTTTAATACACATTAATTACTTTTAAACTGAATTTAATATAATTTGATTATATCTTAGAGCATTTTTAAATTTTAATTATTATATTACAAATTTGCTCAAATGTTTATGGCGTTTTTAACTAAATCATGTTTTACTCTTACACACCCCAAATTTAAAGAAAATGTTCAATAAATTGAAAATTTCAATTAAATTAAAGTTTATCGCGCCTAAAAATATGCAATTATCTGAAATCACTTTATTTTAAAAAATATAATTGTAGTTTTAATGTTAATTCTCCAAAAGATCAAATAAAATAAATTTAATTATATTAAATTACATGTATATAAGTAATAGTATTGATATAATTTTATAATAGTATCCAAACCTCTAAAGGTCTCAGTATAACCGATGGATTAAAGATATTGTATTGTACATATCATAAGTATGTAATATTAATAAATAAAAAAATAAAATGTACTGTAAATAAACGAACCGCTATTACTGACACCCAAAATTAATTTAAATTTTAATTTTAACTTTAACAAACTTTCCCATATTTTAAAATTGTGAACACACCTAGAGTGGAAAGTAATAAAATTTTTTTTAAAAAAATTAAAAATTTTTCTTACTTTATCATTATTTTGCACTTGATTTCACTTGCTATGCACTTAATTTCACGCTACACATTACATTCCAATTTCAGTACTAAACTTTTACAAAATTTTATTTATATTTAAAGTTTTTCTTAATTCTCTAAATTTCAACTTATAATTTCATTTTGTTGTTATTAAGTAGCAAAGCTAAGTTAATATTATCCACTTTTATCACTTTTGTCTCACCTAATTTATAAAAATCAGAACGCATGATTCATTAAAAACAAATTATTTACTATTTGTGTTTTAAATATGTAAAATTTTCTACTGTTTTTTTTTTAAATTAAATTTAATAATAAATAATCTTGTCAGATAAAAACTGAAATTTTATGATTGAACTTAAATAAATATGTTTTATGTGTTTTATATCTAAATAAGAACTTACTGATTAGCAAAATAAGATCAGAATGCTTCTTGCCATGAATTTATAACCGATAAGCATTATTATCTTAGAACAAAAATTGTAAGTAATGCCAAAAAATAATGAAGAAGATGTTTATTTTGTTTTATGATATAGATAAGAATATTCTAAACTATGAATATCTAACAAAAAAAAACAAAATATTAGATAAGTTGGAAAATTATACTATAGAAAATACAACCTTGAAGAAAATGTAAATTATAAGAGTTCACTAGTACCTACATATTACGATTATGTCTTCCAACTTTGGTTTTTCAACTTTTGCGTTGCAAAGTCTGTGATAGCCGATGGGTTGATTTCTACCTGATCACTGGAAATTACATATTTTGAATCAGTACCATCACTTGGTAATCATTACTTTATAATTCTTATTAAAAAATTTTTGAAATTTTACTTTGAGGATTCAATTACCAGTAAAAACAATTACGTATTTACTTGATAAATTCCTAGAAAGTAATTGAAATTTGGGGGAACGTCTCAAAATCCCAAATCACAAAATCCCAAAGTAACAAAATCCCTAAATTTCAAAATCCCTAAATTACAAAATCCCAAATCACAAAATCCCAAATTTCAAAAACCCAAATCACAAAATCCCAATTGAAAAATAACAAAATTAGAAATTTTCAACCTAAAAGTTTAAATTGGTAATGCCAACTAGCCCTTGAATTCACCAATTTCTAATATTCATCATCATCATCATCAAATGGCGTCACAACTCGGGGTGAGTTTTAGCCTGATTTACTGCTGCCCGCCATACTTGTCGATTTTGTGCTGCAACTTTCCAGTTTCTGATATTAAGTTTTCTTAAATCATTTTCTAAGCCATCTGTCCATTTTAGCCTTGGTCTTCCTCTGTATCTATTTACAGGTGGAGCAACATCTAATATAAGTCTTTGTGACCTATTATTTGCCATTCTAGCAACGTGTCCAGCCCATCTAATTCTTTGTGCTTTAATAAAGCGGACCACGTCTTCATTATTTATTAGTAGTTGTAGTTCTTGATTGTTTCTGTGCATATATTCACCGTGTAGATTTTGTTTCGGTCCAAATATTTTCCTTAAAATTTTGCGTTCAAAAATTTTTAGACTATTTTCGTCTGATATTGATAATGTCCAATTTTCCGCACCATAGGTCAATACTGGTCTAACTAGGGTTTTATACATACACAGTTTTGAATGTCTAGATAAAAGCTTCGATTTAAATAGTTTTTGATGTGCATAGTAGCATTTGTTGGCCGCTTGGATTCTATTTTGTATTGAACAGTGCATGCTGTTGTCGTTGTTGAGCAATACTCCCAAATACGTAAAATTATCTACGCCTTCGAAGTTGTATTCTCCGATTGTTATGTTTTGCGGGCTGCGCCTAGTGTTTGAGCGTGATAATATCATATATTTTGTTTTATTTTCATTTATTCTTAAGCCAATTTTGATAGCTTCTGCTTCGAGTTTCACGAACTGCTCAACCATAGCTCTTTTGTTTCTGGCTATTATAGCAATATCGTCAGCAAAAGCGTTAATTTGTGATGATTTGTTGAATATATTTCCCCCTCTATCTAGATCTTTCGTTACGTAATGCAGCATGAGGTTGAAAATCACTGTCGATAATGTGTCGCCTTGTTTTACACCTGTTTTTATGCTGAAAACCTCTGAAATTTGGTTTTGTACCATGACGCTGCTTCTGGTGTTATTTAAGGTCATCATTGTAAGTCGAATTAGTTTTTCAGGGTATCCCAAATTGTGCAAAATTTTCGGTATTTCCTCTCTTTTAATGCTGTCGAAAGCTTGTTTGAAATCAACAAATAGTATATGCAAGTCAAGATTGTATTCGTAGCATTTTTCCATGTTTTGCTTTATGAGAAAAACTTGGTCTGTTGTTGATCTGTTTGGTCTAAAACCGCATTGATACTCAGCTAAGATGGTTTCTGCTTTCTCGTTTAGTCTTTCGTATAAAATTTTGCTAAAAATCTTATATGCGACATTTAGTAACATGATACCCCTGTAGTTACTGCAATTGAGTTTATCTCCTTTTTTGTGGATAGGGAATATGGTACCAATTTCCCATTCCTTCGGCATGCTTTCATTCCTCCATATTTTACACATTAATCTGTGTAAGTGATGAAGCAGCTCTTCACCTCCTTTTTTAAAAAGTTCTGCAGTAATACCGTCTTCGCCTGGTGATTTTCCGTTTTTAAGTTTATTAATTGCTGCTGTAGTTTCTTCAATTGTCGGCTCTTCGGTATTAGGATTTCGTTCATTATCTCCTTCTATGTGAAATGAAAATGTTACTCCATCATTATTGTTATTGTCAATATTGAAAAGTTCTTCAAAGTACTGTTTCCACCTATCTATAATTTGGTGTTCGTCAGATAGAATAAAACCATTTTTATCCTTGCAATTTGTCAATTTAGGTTGGAAATTTCTTGTTTCTTCTTTTAGTCCTTTGTAAAAATTTTTTATGTCTTTGTTGTTGAAGTTGGATTCAATTTCTTCAACACGTTTCTTCATGTAACTACGTTTTTTTTGTCTACAAAGCTTAGTGGCATATTTCCTTTTCGTTTTATAGATCTCCTCGTTTCTCCTTGTATTTCTTTGTATCATTTTTAGCCTGGCTTCATTCTTGTCTTTAATTGCTTCAGTACATTCTATGTCAAACCATTCTTCATTTCTTCTATACGTCTTTATGCCTATGGTTTCTTGAACTGTTGAGTTTATTGCACGTTTAATGTTTAACCAGTCTTCTTCTATAGTTGTTAGTTCTGTAGTCATATCTCTTAGGCAATTCAGATTATCTCCAAGTTTGGTTTGATAGTTTTCTAATACTCCTGTTGCTTTTAGTTTTTCTGTATCCCATTTCTTTTTCTTTTCTCCCCTCTTTTTTGCGATGTTTGAGATTCGTTGTCGAAGTGTTACTTTGACTAGGAAGTGGTCACTGTCGCAGTTTAATCCGCGACATGTACGTACATTCATTACTGAGGACATTCTTCTTTTGGTCACTAGGACATGGTCAATCTGGTTCGTTCTTCCATTTGCTGGTATTTTCCAGGTACCTTTATGTATATTTTTGTGTGGAAAATGACTACTAGCGATGTATAAGTTGTATCCTGCTGCAAAGTGACACAATCTTAACCCGTTTGCTGATGTTTCGTCGTGTAGTGAGTTCATTCCACCGATGCCCTCGATAAACGGCTCTTTACCGATTTTAGCGTTGAAGTCTCCTAAGACTATTAAAGTGTCATATTTCCCAACCGTATCACACGTCCTTTCCAAATCATAATAAAATTCATCCTTAGATGTTTCTGTAGCGTCCTCTGTGGGTGCGTAGGATGATATCAGAGTTATGTTGTTAAATTTTCCTTTAATTTTCAGCGCGCATATACGATCATTTATTGGGGTGAAGCCTAATATTGAATTTTTTAGTTTTTTCATTACGATGAAGCCAGTGCCATATTGTCCAGTTCGCTCTTGGTTTCCACTATATAGTAGTGAGAAATCTCGTTTGTCTATTCTGCCATTCCCTTTCCATCTTACTTCTTGTAGAGCGATGACGTCTAATTTGGCTTTTTGTGCTTCTTGGACAATTTCTTGCATTTTTCCAGGTTGCAGCATTGTTCTAACATTCCAAGTTCCGATGTTCCAATCATAATCCTTTTTCCGTTGCATGGGTCGTATATTGTTTAAATCCATCTGTATCCGAGGCTGTAGTAAATCTCTCGTAACAATGCTTTTTTTACGGGGTGGGTTGTTAGCCCGACGTCCAACCTCCAATTTGTAGGGCCGTGTGTTTCTCATCTGGTCATTTCCACCAGAGGATTGTTTACTATGGTTATACCGCCAATACTCGGTCGTCAGAGCCTCGTCTGTTAGTAAGCGGGTTTCACCGCGTGAAGGTGAGGTTGACTGTTTCTAATATGACCAATTTCTAATATTAAAAAGAATTAATATTTTATAATAAAAACAAAAGTTTTCTATATTTTTTTTATATTATTCCATATCGTAAACTAAGAAGAATTTTAGAGTTTGATGCAAAATTTGGATTATACGCTTTTTCCAGAATATTTATACATATGTCTACGAGAGATTCTGAATTAGGAGGGATATTAGAGTTGGATTCAAAATCAGGGTTTCAATAATTTAATTAGCGGGGGTTTGGGGGCGGCAGCCATCACTATTAAATTTTTATTTGTTGAAATATGCATGTAAAAATAATTATGAGGGATTTTACAGTTGATTACAAAATGACGCTTTTTATATGCACATGAGTTAAAATGGATTGTTTGAGTATACACAGAAAATTGTTTTTTTTTTGGAACTATGAATTTTATTTTTGGAATTATGGAAGTATGTAAATGGTATTTTGCAAAAGAAATTGCTTTTTCTGTATTTCGTAGCCAACCCTAATAAAGTTTCGCAATTTGGGATTTTGTAATAAGAAGGAAAAGTTTTGGGATTTTATGATTTGGGATTTTGTGTTTGGGATTTCGTGATTGGGATGTTGTGATTTGGAATCACGTACCCAACCCGAAATTTGGATATCAATTACTTTTGTAATTATTTTTTTAAATTTAATTACTTTTAAATTTATTTTAAATGCTTAAATAGCTTAAATTTTTAAAATTTCAGATAGTCAATTACTTCAAAATAATTAAATACTAAAATAAATATTAAATAAATAATAAATAAATCAATAAAAATCATTTAATGTAAAATAAATCAATCAAATTCACAAAAAATGTTAAAAGCAATAATTATTCTAATAATGTTTATAATTAGTACTTTTGATGATTTAGTACTTTTTGGCATTTAATTATTTAAAAGTAATTGATTATTAAAAATAATTACAAAAGTAATTAAAATTCAATGTTTACTACTTTCGGGAATAAATCAAGTAAATACTTAAATCTTTTTAATGGAAATTGAATGTTCAAAGTATCATTTCTATTTTCTTTTAATACTTGTTAAGAACTAATGGCACTTAGTACAATATTTAAATACCAATTTCATCATGTCATCATAGGTCTGTTTTAAATTAAGATTAGCTACAAATCATTCAAACGACCTTTTATCAAAGTATTATATTCGAAATATTACATAAAGTAATTTATACTTATAAAGTAAGTACATAAAGTAGATTTATATTACATTAAGTAATAATCCTATAACTACCTCAAAACTTCTAAAACATTTTTTAAACTTTTTGTTGTTTTTTCCATACTCACAGAAGAATTGGTGATTTTTCCTTTTTTCCAGACAACTTCCCCATATTAATTGGTGATATTTCGTTTTTTTCAGGCATTTTTCCCAATTTATTAATAAATAAAATATACTTTTTCAAAAAATTTTACTTTTAATAACTTTAAATTTGGAATATTTTACATTGAGAAAAAAATATACTAATAAATTATTATATAACGTTTTGAAAAACACTTTGTAGCACGTGATAACTTTTATCAAAAAAATTAAAAAAAATTTATAAATATTTCCGTCCGATAAATTACAGATTTGACACACTTTTATCTGTACTCAATTTTGTGCTTTTATATTTTGATATTTTTTAAAAAGTTACAAGTTACACAGTAAATTTAATACTAAATATATTTTTACATTTTTAATTTTAATTATTGTTATAAATAATATTATACGTACATATCTTAAGATATAAAATTTTTTTTTTATTATCTAGAAATAAAAATGATAAAAAATTATTTCATAGATAAAGATTAAAAAAAATGACAAAAAATTAAAAGATGCTCAAATATTTATTAAAAAAAATGTCAAAACGTTATCTTAACGTGTACAGATCACGTAGCTCATTTTTTTTAAACATATGATAAATGTAATTATATTATAACAAGTGACTAGTATATAATTGAAATAATAATATAATACACTTCAATATGACGTCATTGAGTTATGATTATTTTGTATATTCACATAATGTAAAATATGAGTAACACATTTTTAGTATTAAATAATTTCTTCCAGAAAGTTTGAAAAACGTTTGTTTGATTATTTCTAGAACTTGATTTAAATTCTATAGTTAAGATAACTAAATTGTTATATGCCTGTATTTCATATGTTTGTTGTGTCATTTACCTGTATTTCTTGCTCATTTGACTGTACTTCATTTTCCTGTGCAGAATTATTTTAGTGTTGTATTAACCCTGCTTATACGCCTTTTCCAGAATATATATATATATAAAAAGGTATATGGAAGAATCTGCATTTGAAGGGACTTTAGTGAATTTAAAATCAAAGTTATGCACCTATTACAGAATATTTATATATATTTATATGTGAGATTATGAGTTAGGTAGTAGAGATTTTAGAGTTAGAGACAAAATTAGGGTTCTAATAACTTGTTTAGCGGGGTTTTGCGTCCGGCAGTCCACACTATTGGAGTTTCTTTGCAGAATTTATTTCATTTTTTATATTCATAAGAGTGAAAATAATTCTGCAAAATAAAATACACCCACTTTCAGATCTATATTCCAAGAATATTTTGGAAAAATCCATTTTATAATGTTTTTTTAATATTAGATCTTTTTAATAGAATTAGAAATTTGAGACAATTTTAGATATTATATTTTATAAAATAATTTAAAGCTAATTTTACTAAATGTAGTTTTTGTATTATCTAATATTGATTGTGTTTTCCCATTTTAGATTTTGCTCGATTTTTGATTTTCATTACATATAATTTTAATTTTTCAGGAATTATTCAAATTTAATACTAATTTAATGTTATTTTAATTATCTAAAATCAAATTTTGTTTTAAAAAATAATGATTGAAAGATTTGAAGAATTTTGCAATTTAAACTAATTAACAACATTATACGCTAATTAGTCTCCATTTTTAAATCACTAATCAACAGTAATTTAATCAATTTATTTATTATAAATCAATTTATTATAAAATAATTTTAATTTATAAAAATAATAGTAAAGTACAATTATTACATTTTTGAATTGCATAATATTATCATCAAATTATCTAGCAATTTAGAAAATTTTTTAAATAAGAACCGTTTAATTTTGAATTAAAATAAATATTATTACCAATTAGTATATAATAATTATGTAAATTAAATAAATACATATTTTCAAAAATATTTATTTTCTAAATCAATCTAATCAATCAATTTGATTTAAATCATTTATTTTTAACAATAGAAATGTTATTTTAAAAAAATATTTCAATATTAAAGTGAACAATTTCCACGTTATCGTACAAAAATGAAAATGATTTAAGTTGAAATATTATTTCCATAAATAATTTTTAAAAATAAAATTGTATTTATTGATACATTAAGTCCTAAATTATTGCCAACATATTATTAAATATTTAATAATTAAAAAAAAAATCTGTAATTATACTTACATTTTATTAAAAACTTTATATTGCTGAATATCATTACATCTTTCTAAATTAATATTATAACACATTTCATTTATAATTTCATGTAATTTATTATCAAATTCATGATATATTATTGGATAATATTTTGACGAATTTTGATAATTATTTATATTATTGTTATTGTTATAAAAATTATTATAATTATTTTTATATAAATTATTATTATTATAATCTAAATCTATAATTCTACTTTCAATATTAGATTTTTTCACTTTTATATTATTAGGTAATAATGTACATTTCCAATATTTAGTTTTATTTAGATATTTTTTAACTTTTGTCATCTTTTAATAATAAATTATGTAATTATAAAATTCACACAATATTTTAATTAAAAAAATTTATTTATTTATATATATCAAAATAATTAATTAATAAAACTAGAATTTAGAAATATAATAATATGTAATACAAAGTTTAGAAACATTCCCAATTAATAAATTTAAAATTATTTTAAATTTTCAAATTGTATATGAAATTAGTATTTAATAAGAATTTAAAACACGAATGCGTTTTAATAATTTATTAAGATATAAATTTTAATTGTTATATAAATAAATTTTTTTAAATATTTTTATTATTAATATAAATCCGAATCATTTAATTAATTAACTGAATCATTTAATTAATTCAATACTTTTACCTATTTTATTTTAAATAATATACTTTTTACTAACTATATTTAATAAATATTATAATATAAGTATTTGTTGTATATTTAATACTAAAAAAAATAAAAATAAAAATTATAATTAATATTTTATTAATATTATTATAATCACTAATTAATTTAATTTTAAATACACTTAATGCAACTTATCCCTTTTTGATTCTTTTTAACGATATTTGGGATTGAAATTAATTGACTTAGAGCAGAGATTTAAACTACAATTCTATAATTAAAAATTTAATATATTAATTTTATATTTTTATTAAAATTCTACAATTAGTATTCAAATTCGAAAATTAAACTGCACTATCTTTAAATGCAAAATTAAATTATTTCTATTTTCTGAAAAAATTTTTTACTAAAAATAAATATTCGAAAGATCCCAACATCTGATTGCATTCAAATTTATTTTAAAACTATTTTATAACAAACAAATTTTAGTTTTGTAAAGTTTAAAATCAATGAACCTTTTAAAAAAAATTTTTTTATTTTGTATATTCACTTGAACATTGCGGCAATTAGTGAAATGTAAAATATTGCACGTGCCATTAAAAAAAAAATAAAAAGTTAACACTAAAATAATTTATAGCATACGTAATAAATCACAAAAAAAAACTTAAAAACTTAACACATATTCTTTTGTTAAAATAAAAACTTTGTTTTTAAGAAAATATTATTAATTATAATTAACAACTATATTTAATTATATTTAATACATTAGAAGCAAAGTTTATAAACAAACATCTATTGAATAATCATTCGTTGACATTTAGACATTAAAAATTGATTACACCCGTATAATATTGAATGTTATAACACCTACTTAATTACTGTTAGATTATAATATAAAAATAAGTAAATAAAATTTAATTAATTAAAATTAAAAAAAAATTTTAATTGTTAAAAAGATAAAAATTTTTAAAACTAAACATGCATGCTATTTAATTTAAATTGATTAATTTTTAATTACATTTGAATTTTATACGGTTTATTCAAATATTTTTTAAGTGTATTAAAATATTGATGTTCCATTTATAATGTAAATCTGTCCTACATTAATAACACATTTAGTAATATAATTGTACGTTTTATTAATCGAGTTTAGGTTTTAAGTAAATTAGGGAGGTTTAGAATCATCACTAAACTTAATTTATAACAACATAAGGTAGTAAAATTAAAAAAAAGGTAATTAAAAAAATTAAACATTAATTTAACATGCTTTGTTGGATATGGATTGCATAAAATTCACTGTAAAACAGTGTTTGTTCACACAAAAACAAACTAATTTTTTTTTTTTTTGGTTTTTTTATTTTAATTTTTACGATTGATAAGCGTGTTAGAAATGGTAATTTATATACACTTACATTTATAGGCACTTTATATATAGACATATAAAACAATAACTTATACACTTAATTGATAAACTATGTAAACTAAAAATAAAAACGTTAGTTTTATCACAAATTTAACGAACTTTTTTCTTTCGTTTAGTTTAATTAACACATTTAATATTCATATACTTAGATTTTATAATATTGGATTTGTTAATATGTAATATAAGTGGCATAAATGTGAAGGTGTATTTAATTATTTATTTAAATACAGACTCCTAACACACTCATTGTGATAAGTGAATGAATCTGCCTGGGTTTTTCAGGTGTGGAAGTTAAAGTTATTTTATATTATGATATAAAATATTATGATATTAATTATAAAATATTATTAAATATGACCTGACAAGAATTTGAACCAAAGACTTTTCGATTTAAAAGTAGCCACTTTAACGACTGAGCTATCCAGTCAAATGAAGGTGTATATACATTCAAAAATAAAATAAATACAAATAAAAACAAAATAAATTTTTTTATCTACTCAAATTTAAATTAGATTCTGTTTTTATTATAGTAGCTGAAGTTAATCAGCAACTAATTACATTCTAATTACAGTTTAATTAAATAACTTTATGGGTTAATTACAAAAGTTTTAAATTACTTTACATAGTATTATTTAATAGAAATAGGTAACATATTTGTATTTTTTTTTTTTTTGATAAGTCGATCTATCTAAAACAAGTGGTAAAAACCAAAGTATTAAAGTTAAATTATGCTTAAAGATTTATGGTCGGATGTATGAAGTTTAGCTTAAGCTCACAACTAGCCTTTTTGAAGGAAATTTTATTGATTTCAAAATTTTTTTTTTTTTTTTAAATAAAATTCGAGATCTAGACTTCTAGCTAGAAGTTTAATACATTAGATCATATGCCAAATGCAAAAATTCTCATATACAAACTTTAATACTTATTTTAAATTTTTAGAAAGTAATAAGATTTTAAATATTTTGATATATCTGGTTTAAGTGTCTCAGCTTAGGAGCTTAAAAATATTTGGTAACAACTAAATCAACATCAATAAAAAAACGGAGAGTAGAGTAGAATATACCAAAATAATATAAACCTTTGGTCGAATGCATTAAACAGAGCTTGAACTCATAATTCGGCTTTTGGAACAAAAAATAAACTTGAACTCATAATTTTGTTTAAAAAAATTAAATTTCAGTTAAAGCTCAGTTTTATGCATTCAACTAACTATATTACCTGGTTAAGTACTTATAAAAACTTCAAATACCCACCGACTTATATTCAAAATATGTTATAAGTTGCTTAGCAACTATTCGAACTTCTTGCATTTGATCAAATATATTTTCTTGGACGATAACCATAAAATTACACTAATTTTGCAAAATTTCATACACTCAGCTTCAGTAGGCATATAGTTATATCCATATAAAAAGGAAGTTGTATGCAGGATACTCGAACTTGTTGAACAGCCAAACTAAATTTCAAAAGCTAAGACAGTTTTAGACAGGCATACAGACACAAATAGCTAGTAAGTAAGACGGTATTTTTCCATACTGATTTGATCCATAAACAAGAGTCTATATCTCCTATCTATTCCTATTTCTCCTCCTATAAACCTGCTATAAAACTTAGTCTCAAACTTAGTTCAGTCGTGCCTAAAATATATTGAAATTCGGAAAAAAATATAACGAACTTCTTTTATTTCTTAAATATTTAATTCAACTTTCACTTTCTTATATATTAAATTTATTTTAAATTTTAAAATTTTTTTTTAAATAAGAAAATTTGCAAATTAACTCTTAAAGTCAGAAAACAAAAGAGATTTTTTGGTAAAAAAATAAAAACAAAAAAAATATTTAGATATAGGAAAAAGGGACGAATTTTTCAGGATGAAGAAAGAAAACCATTTTGTTTTTATATATTTTTTGATAAATGATAATTCAAAAATTATTTCTTTCTTTTCTTTTTTCGATAACTTTTTGATGACAATTTTAAGATCTATTGTACAGTTTTTTTTAAATATCATTCAATTTTAGCACATTTGTACCACTCATATAAATTTTTTAGTATAAAACAGGAAAATTTAACGGAACCTACCCTTTTTTTTTATTTGTTTTTGGTAAGTACTAAGGGTTTAACTGAAAGGCCTGTCTATACAATAGGTACATGTTGGAACATGGAGTCATACTATATTTATTTATAACCAACCCCTGACTTCATACAACAAGCTTGATAAGGGAGTCAAGAATGCTTTACCTTTTCAAAAAAAATTATAGATTTATACATAGCTCAGTGCAATATTGTACAGCCAAGTGCTTCTAACGAATGGGGTATCGGGTTCAAACTCCGGTCAGATCATATCTTTTACAAAAAAATATCGTAAGAAGGTATATCGTAATAGTTTATACCGTAAAATAAACTAAAACTTATACCCAAAAAGTTAGAACTCCTAAAGTTAGTGTAAGATAAACAGATGGCGATGGCGTTAGTGTAAGATAAACAGATGGAGTAAATTAAGCTTTTGTGTATTTATAATCTTCTATAACAGCTACAGCCGAGTAAGCAACGACTTACTGAAAAAAATGGTAAATGAAACTGAAGCTTAGTCTAAATGACTTGGCGTATGTCCTGAACTCCCTAAAGAAATGAAAAAGCAATAAACAAAAGTGCAATATTGTCTGCCAACCCTGTGAAGAAGAAATAAAAAAGCTGGTTTTAGTTTAAATAATGTTTGAAATTTAGTAAAACCATAAAAAAATATTAACGCCTTAAAATATGCAATTGTTAATATGTTCAATATTCGTATTCCAGTGCCCCATCTCCTAACTTTATTTTTAAAAAAAATATAAAAATGACTGAAAATAATAATGGACTTAATACTAAAATTCTTAAAATCATTTTTTAGTTTAATCTACTAACCATTGTATAACTTTATGTTACTGTCTTTCCTTTTCCTACCCATACCTTTTTTTTTTATATTCCTTTCTTTTTGATGGTTTTCTTTTGCCTTTTTATTTCTTAATAGTTTGATTGATTTTCTTTTCTATGTCATTGTTGAACGATTTATTGCTTGATGAATCTATGATGACGATGGGGTGACATTTTGACAAAATCATGATGTTGTAAAAAAAATAATAAAACATAAACTTACAAAAATAAAATATAAAAGTTCAACATTACAACAATAAATAAATAGAAAAAACAGAAAAAGAAAAATGGTTTACAAAAATGAAAAATGGAAAAATAAAAAAACGAAAGTATTTTCTAAAATGGAATTTTGTTTTTCTTAAAAACTTTCTAGTGACAAAATTTAAGAAAAAAGATGAAATGACTATATAATCCGCAAAGATCAAATTTTTTGTCTAAAATAACAATCCAAAATTTTTAAATACAGGATGGACCCTTTAATTGTTTAGTAGTAAGTTTCAATTTTTGTAATTCAAATATTGAAGGAAACTTAACCTTAACCCAATTTTAGTGATTTATGAGTATTAAACATCAAAGAAAGGTTGTGTGTGATTTATTTATAAACGTCGGTAATCATACTTTAAAATTGATAAATTTTCACTCCGAGAGACAGAATATGGCTTCCATTTGTTATCTCCATTTCACATCTTTGCCTGCTGCTGTTTTTACATTCCCCCATGTGAGGTTGCATTAACTAAGTTCATTTAGTACGGTTCGTCTCCAGATATTATTGGGCATCTTCCACCTTCCACTTCTTGGGGGTTCGATTACAAAGCCATAGGACTTATATTGTTGTGATATTTTCTTAGTTTATGACCTATCCCATATAGGCGATGGCATATCCTGGATCTGGATAGACCATACGCTAATTGTTATATAATTTATCAGTGTTAGATTATTGTAGCTTTTAAGCGTGACTGAACTGAACGAGTATTAGAGTACTTATTGATTTAGAAATAAGTAATTATATATTTAAATATATATGTTTTTAGCAACACAAAATATGTTTATAAACATTTCAATATAAATATGTATAAAATAATTTTGGGTATTAATAACTCTTAGAAAAGATTATAGGATGGATTTCTTTGGGTAATTGGAGATTGTTTGTAGTAAATTCAAATTTTTTGATAAAGAGTTCATTATCAACCGAAGTTTTATTCAATTCGGCAAAAATCTGATTCAATGAGCCCCGATTTTTATTTTAATGAAGCTAAATATTCTTCAATTTCCGACTATCCATTTGTTGATCGAATTTCAATAAAACCAATGCTTAAGCAACATTTTTCAATTCTCCATTTTTAATGGACGTTGATGATTTTCAATTTAAAATTTCAATTTGAAAAATTTCAATTTAAAATTTTTCAATTTTCATTCAAATAGGAAATTGTTTTTTGTGTTTTTTAATTTTCATTTTGCTCGTGGATTTTTTTTCTTTTAAAGTTTTATAGAAGAAGCGAAAATTTCGCGAATAATGATTAAAACTTTTTTTTTAATTGTTCATTCATTGGTTTTTTTTTTGTTTTAAATTAAAGCAAAAAAGTTTTTATTTTATCTTGAAACTTTCCTAATTGTTTCGCATTTTCCGCAGATTAATTCGTTATTTTAACGAAAAGTTTGAAATCGGGAAAATTAAGTTTCTATTCTAGTTTTATAACATACAATTAACCTGTAACAATAGGCATCAATTAAGAAGCAAAATAATAAACATATTATAATGTGGACTTTATAAATATGAAAATTGAGAAATAAGATTAGATCTAAAATAGGAATTGGATATATTCAAATTTTACATCTCATCTTGGTTAACATATCATAATGCTTACATTATATTATGACCTTAATTATTTCAAGCTATTAATGGATAAGAAATCACCGAGTCTAGTAAGTCTCTCAAATCAAAATAGAACACTTTAGATAAATTACTACAAAACTATTGAAGCTCCTATTACGGCGCTGCAATATATTCATAAAGTGAAAAAAATAACTATTCGTCATGGTGAAACGGAGTCTATCTCTAACTCCGTCAAATAATTGAGTCTACTGGCCTTGTTTATGGAGATATATTGTAGGGACTTATAATATATTGTTAGACCCTTCAACAAATTTGTTTTAAATTAATTAAAAAACTCTTTACTCAAGCTTTTCCAACGGGAAACAAGGAGGGTAACAGATGCTCATATCTGGCGAACTTATGGAAAATTGATTATCATACTCTTATAGCAAATATGGAACCCTATCCCATCAAATATATTCCATAAAATCGGTTATAAATATGTAAAGCATTTAGAAAAAACTTCCTGAACCCAATTTGCAAAAAACATCATATCCTATGGTAAATATATGAAAGGAAAGCTGTACATTTGTATCACAGATCTTATCCTAAAGTTTGGTTCAAAAAGGGTTGAAGTTTTGGTGTTACAGTCGTACAATACCAATAAGAACTACGCAAAGCTTCAATTAATAGTTTTCGCAGCCTTTAAAAATATCTCGTTTAAAAAAAAGTTGAAACAAAGTGCAAGCGTCCTTGGAAATGATTAAAAACCTATCAGTTAAAATTTTAAAATAATTTCGATTATTTTGAGTTATACTCTTCTATATTTGTCACAGAAATTAAATTTTTCTAAACTATATACAAATTTTGTATCTTTTAAAAAAGACCGCGATGATGGAAATATTTAAAATAATTCAAATAAAATGTACTTAATGAAATTTCAATTTTACCGAATTTTTATTTAAAAACGTGTTTTATTTCTCCCAAAAATAAAATTAATTTTTGAAATATTCTAAATAAACATATTGTCTTCTTTGATGGTTTCAAAAATCCTAACTCTATGATCAAAATTCGTTGGTTAAATTGGAAATTCTTTAAACGTATCCTTTTATTTTTACATCAAAGAATAATTTTCAAAATAATTTTAACAGTAGATGCACAGCAATATAGAATACTTTTTAAAATTGAAAAACTTTTAAAAATATCCAGCAATTTCCGGGAAGCATATTTTCAAGGTTAAAAGGAAAATATTTTGGTCCCAAAATTTAAATTTGAAATTGTTTTTTGAAAAAGGACAACAAAGAAGAATATTGCGGAATAAACGTGGAAACATTGAATAATCCTTAAAATAATTTAATTTTTAATATAAATTTATTTAATAAAAGACAAAATAAAACAATTTTTAAAGTGGAAAATTCTTTAAATAAATTTTTTTTAAAAAGAATTTTTGTTAAATTTTCATGAAAAATATCAGTTGGAAAAATTAAAATTTTAAAAATTAATTTTTTTTTTTGAATATAAAAGTTTGAAAATATTTTTCTACACGCGATTTTTAAATTAAGAATGTCGAGAATATATTTGTAATTTAAAATGGGAAAATTTTACAAAGATTGAGGACAGTTATATATTTGCAAAATAATCTGAAAAATTAGATGGTGTTTAAACTTCAAAAATTGGAGTAAAAGCTAGTGTCATAATATTTATCCAGTTCTGGAAGTTGGTTCTCAGACCTTAGAATTTTTTAATTTTATTTAATTGTTAATGATTTGTAGAATAATTATCACTAATGGAAGTGCGGAGGCATGTATACAATTGGCTGAACAAAGCAAAAATAGCTTAAAATGATTGTACTCAGTATGAAGAAACACACAGATCTCCAGGAAAACAAAACTCAAGATCTACAAATCTTATGTAAAAATCTTTCTTATTTATGGCAGCGAAACATGGCTGATATCCATGGTTGACATCATCAGCCTCAAATTGCAAGTCCATTTATTTGCAAAAACTCATCATATGCAGAATATTCTGCTCGAAGTATTGCCAGAATAAGCTACGAAGATCTATAAAAGTTATGAAGAATCCATATTAAGGCAACAAAGAAAGAAAAAAATAGAACTGCATAGGCTATATGTTAAGAAAAGGTCACAATAACATTAGTACCACAGCCTTGAATTGAAACCTTTTAAGTAAGACACATTCAAATAGAGCATTCAATTAATGAGTGGAGACGCACTTTAATGAGAATGTAAGAACAGCAGTCGAAAATCATGCGAAATGAAGTTGCCAAATGTAAGCCCGGGCAAAGCTTATTCGTGAAATGACATGGAAAAAACACAAGATGGTAAATGGATATTTAGCAGCGAAAATTATAAATTTTTCTAAAATTGTGTACCAAAAATTTCAAAAATTATTTCCAAATAAAATAATTCCAAAATATTATGGAATTTCTTCCAAAAACAAACAAAGGTATCTATCTGATTTATAGTACTTATGCATTTAATTTTAATCTCATATATTTGGTATGCGATTATTTTTATTATCTCATGTTAATTTTACTCTATACTCTGTTTCCACGATGTTGCAATTTTTCAAATAAATTTTCTAATTTTCAAGGTTTGAAATAATTTTTTTTTTAGTTTTCAAGGTTTCAATGAATTACCAATTTTCAAGGTTTGAAAATAATTTTTCCAATTTTCATGGAATAAAAATAATTCCAATTTTGATGGTATAAAATAATTTAAATATTAAATTTATTTCAGGAAAATTATTTATTCACAATATTAGTGATAATTCTAATTCTTCTGAATACTTTTAAATTTTTAATTATTAATTTGAATCCTAGATATCTGTTAAGAAAATGCTAAAGTTTAATTTCGTATACGTTTAATAAATATATGGAGCAGTGTAAAAAGACCCTGCGAAATAATCTCCGCGGTGCGCTACTTCACATTGGTAAATAAGAACTAAAACTCCGAGGTTTTTATTCCACAATTGATGAGATTTTGTTTATTTTTAATTTAGGATTGTTATTTTTCCTTTAATTTAAAAATTTCCATTTCGAATTTTTGAGAATTAAAGCCTCGGGGTGTAATTTCTTCAGAACTCAAAGTTTGATCTAAATGATCTAAATTTCACCATATTATGAAAATAATATGGTGAAATTCTGAACTAGGCGAGATTTTAAAGTTTGATTCAAAATTCTGGAAAAGCGGATAGAATCTACCCCTCTTGAATCTAATTTTAAGATCTCTCAAGAATTGCATCTACATAAGAGAATGAGCATCTCAGAGCTTTACTTTACAAAAGGTCGATACTTAAATTAAAAGATAAATAACAACCTAAAGGCTTAATTCGCAGGACTTTATTTCACGATTCCTAAATATATATATACGTATATAACAAATATACAAAATTTATTTTTATATTTACCTATTAAATATATCGGAAAATTAATAAATTCGGATATATATATATACTGTGTATTGTGTATATATATACTGTGTACGTGTATTGTTACTTCACTACATTTAAATACTTTTAAAAACTTAAAGTCTTAGAAAATTTGATCTTAAAATCAGAAAAACAAAAAATTTTTCTAATTTTTCTAGAAAAATACGTAAAATTAAAACCACAAATATTTAAATACCTTTTGTTCAATAAATTCCTTCAGGAATTTATATAGGAAAATACAAAATATAATTGGAAAATAGGATAAAAAAAGGATGAAAATCAAAAAGGATAATAGGAAAAATAAAATAATTTGTGTATGGTGGAAGTTGTTAAATTAAAATACGATCAAAATAAATAAATACTATATTGAAAGAAATTTAATGGTGGGGTTAGAATTAAATCTAGGTAAAAATTACCTGTAATTAATTATGATATCGAAAAATGTAGTGAAACTGAAAAAAGGATAGGAAAAATTTTGGGTTTTAAATTTTAAATATTATTTAGAGTGTTTTCATAAGAAGTACTTTTAACCCCTTTTCGAAATTTTTAAATAAAAGATATTGTAATGTTATTTACGTAAACATATATTTAAAGCTATAAATTACATAGGGAGGAGTATTTTTTAATATGGGGGGGAGGTTTTTATATTTCTAATATTATAGATTCAAATATATAGATTAAGTTTAATAAAAAATTTAGTTGTGATGAACAATTTTCATGACTAAAAATTCGAAATTTAAAAAAAATTTATAATATACGGAAAATTTTTAGAATTCAGAATTCTATTAAATTTAAAATAAAATAAAAATCTTTCTGATATGTTTCCCTTAAAGAACGCATTTAATCCGGAAATAAATCATATTTTTCGTAGAATTTAATTTTTAATACATTCAAATTATTATTTTCTATGACACCCCCATATATAATTTATAAATAATATGATTTCCCAAAATCACATATAAATATCAAAGTTACCAACTCTTAAAGAAAATTTAGCACAGATCTAAAGTTTTTTAAACAAGTATGAATTTAAATAATTTAATTTAACAGCTTATTATGCCTTCAAATTTAACTGAATCCCATTTCATGTTATTATTGATTTTTTTAGTCGAAATTTCATTATTTGTGGATCCAAACATATATTATACTCTTTTCACATGAGCTTGGTTCTTTTTTCCATGAAATTTTTTCATGTTTGTTTTTTTTTTAAATCAATTTGGTCCTTTTAAAAACACTCCTGCGTCTCGGGGTTCAGGCGAAAAAAAGACCAAATTAATTTGAAAATAGAAAAATTTCATGTGAAAAAGCAAACAACTTCACATGATAATATTATATATGAAAGTGGAAAATTTTTTGATAAATTGAGGAAGAATGGCATCCTTAATAAGCATCTATGTTATACAAAAGAACATGGATTTTCTAATTTTAATTCTGATTTATTTGAAATCATAATATCACGTCGTAATATAATGATAATTTAATGCTTTATACTTTTTCTTATTACAAGTTTAAATTACGAATATTCGCTACAAGTTAAATTATATTTATTGTAAATTCATATATTTAAAATATTTATACAATACAATATAAATCTAATAAATCAAATTACCACCGAAATTAAGTGTCACCAAAATAAAAAAGTGTTTTACATATAAAACTCAAAAAACGATCAAATCTATGTCAGAATCAGTGTAATGAACGCGGTTGTAACATTATATTAATATTAGAATTTGTTTAAATAATTTTTTATGTAAATTTATTACATTCTTTATTTCATATATTTTACATAAAATTTTAAAATAAAATTCTGAGGTACAAATTCACTCTCAAACATTTTAATGACACACCTTTAGTATCTTTAATTAGTACATAATATATAATTCATTAAAACCAATTTCATTCAACTGATTTTATATACCAAAAAAACAATCATTAATTTGTATTAAATTATAAGCTAGTATAGAACGAACAATTTACAAATCTAAAATTATTTTTAAATGAAAATTTTTATAGTGTATAATTTATTTTAAGATTAATGATACGTATTAAGTCCACCTTTTTACACTTAAAATTTTAATTACATTCACGTAATATGTACCTACACACAAATAAATTTTAAAGTTTACAACAATGATTATATATTTAAATACATACATATTAAATTTTAACTATAATTTTATTGCAAAATAATATTGGATACAGTGACTACCCAAAAATTAGCTGAGCGTAATTAAAAATTTAAACTACTTGAGATAACAAAAAAACAGTTAGTTTCATTAAAAATATCTTCTACCAACTTTCGAATTCCGTATTTCAATAAATTAAAAATTGACTCTTTTTTTTTTGGATTTAAAAAAGTAGATCCGTCTAAAATCGCAATTGTCAAAATAGAAGAACTATTAATAGAATAACTAATTATATAAAATTTAAGAACCCCACTGTAACTACTTCAGGCATATCTATGTATATCTATTGTATGCTAACTATATTATTGTAACATTATGTTTGGTAACTTCATTACACTGTTGACCATATGTTGGTAATACTGTTAACATCAATGGGTAAAATAATTAAAAAATGTTTGTATTTTTAATGTGGCAATATTAAAAAATTGTAGGTCCTTCAAATATTATTTCGAAAATCTTAAATAGTAAGTACATGCAAAAATGTATAATTTTTCGGAAAATGGGATCTTTAAATAATTTTTGAATAAACTGAAGAACCTCTAAGGAGCATTAAAAATAACTTTTAAAAACAATTAAAGATGCTTCTTTGGAATAAAAAATCAGTATGAAGTAAATATTTCTAATCCGTGCTTTGCAACTCACAAAATGAAATAAGATTATAGAGAAATAAAAAATTTTTTATAAATTGACTTTTATATGCCAACAACATAAAGTGTTTCTTGATTCATATTTTAAACAATTAATTTTAAATCAGACTTATAGAACATAAGTACCAGAACAATTACTAGAAGCATTAGTTTATAATCATTATTTCCCACATAATTACAAATAAAAAGTTTTTGTAAAGGAACTTTCAAAATTCCAGTAAAAAGAATTAAGTTTTTAAATGATAATTTGTTAAAAGTAATTGAATTTGAATTAAAATTATTTCTGTCATTATTTTTGAAATATAATTACTTTTGTAATTACTTTGATTTAATTTTTTAAAAATACTTCTAGTTCTTATAATAATCTAGTATTTTCTAGTATTAAGTTATTTTAATATAATTAATTATTAAAAATAAATACAAAATTAATTTAAGATATCACAATTAATTACAAAAGTAATTAAATTTTAAAAATAAATAAAAAGTAGTTCAAATATAAATTTTTTGATTTTCTATGAATTATCCAGTAAATCTTTAATTATTTTTACTGGTAAATGAATTTTCAAAATATCAATATAACAATTTTTTAATAATATATTAGGAAATAATGATTACCAAGTAATGATTCTTAACACAGTATTTAATAACAATTTTAATCATTACTTTACAGATCTGTTTTATATTTAATTATTTTATAATTTTGATATTTCACAGTAACATTATTATCGCTTATCTTTAATTTAAGAAAAAGTGACAATAAATATATAATAATAACTGTAATACAATAATATAGTATAGTAACAATAATAGTAATAATCACTTATAATACTAACAATAGCAATAATAGTTATAATAATAACAATAATCTTTAATTATAATAACTTAATGTTAAAGTTGTTCATTGAATTCATTCAGAAAGTGTAGAAAACTTTACATAATATTTGAAAATAATTATAGTTAATCTAATTTATTTCTCCTTATTTATATATGTATATATTATATTGTACATACATTCATATATAAATACTCTATATATTATTCTATTTAACTATTATTATTATCTTTAACTCTTGTATGTCCTTTTTAATTTAGTTATGTTTCAATATGTATTAATAAAACTGTATACAATGGAAATAATTTTCTCCCATGCGAGAAATGATAATATAAGTTTTATTTTAACACACACAC
This sequence comes from Dolichopus griseipennis, assembly GCA_963082915.1. Taxonomy (NCBI): domain Eukaryota; kingdom Metazoa; phylum Arthropoda; class Insecta; order Diptera; family Dolichopodidae; genus Dolichopus; species Dolichopus griseipennis. Next base: position 21,713,307 of record OY720444.1, read on the forward strand.
ACATTGTATAATATACACGTGAATAGTATTATATACAATATATAGAAATTTTTTAGTATCTATAAAATTTATTATTCGCATGAATATATGTCTATATATTTCTATTTAGGTTATATGTTCTTTAACACTTTCATAGAAACTGTTAAAAGAATAGAAACGCAAAAATAATGGAAATTAATTATTTAGAATTGAAAAATGAAAGAAACTACGAAACTATATTTAGATTTATAAATTATTATTAGATTTAATAATATATTAGTTGAATATCAAGTGTGGTAATTATTAATACGGTCTAACAGTTCGATAAATTTGTGGTAAAGAGGAAATAAAGGATTCTTAAAATAGCACTCAAATAGCATATTTTTAGGGGTTGGTGTTTTTATGGCTGATGTGCAATTTAATGTTGTATTGATATAAAATTAATATCTATATAGTATTTATAGTTTATATTACATTAAAAAAATTACAAAAGTTTTAAAGTTGTTTTATGAAATTTCACTTTCAAATTGAACCAAACACTAATTCTGTTATTTAACATAATTTAAGATTTAATTTATCTACCTTTAAGATTCGATTATACTCAGACATATGAAATTGAAGGCCCTGCACAAATAGCAAAGTAATTAGAATGTAAATAAATTTTGATTTCAATTACTTTTATAATTATTTTTTGGATAATTAATTACTTTAAAATAATTAAATATCAAAAAATACTAAAATATTAACGTTTAAGAATTACAAGTATTTTTGAAAAATCAAGCATTGTTTTTTTAACTTTTTGCACTTTGAAAAAGCGGTCCATAATTTGTATCTGAAAAGAGCTATCTTTAGTTAGGTAAAATTGATTGATTTATTTTGATTTATTTTAAATTGCTTAGTTTTTTTAAAAATGTACTTGTATTTGTTATATGTACTTGTAATTTATAATTTTTTTGTTATCTAGTTTTCTTTTAAGTAATTTATTATGAAAAATATTTAAAATTAAAAATAATTACATGAGTAATTAAATTTCTAAAATAATTACATGAATAATTAAAATCTTAATTTAATTACTTCTTCATTTTTTAATTTAATTACTTCTTCATTACTTCTTCTAAAATAATTACATAAATAATTAAAATCTTAATTTAATTACTTCTTAAGAATCATCAAGGAAATATTAAATACTTAATTCTTTTTACTGGCAACTCTATTTTCAAATTATAATTAAAAAAAAATTTTATAGTAATAAGCATATAATGATTACCAAGTAATAGTACTTGCCACAATTTCTAAGTACATTTTTTATAATTATTTTACGGGGCTGCTTATATTAAGAATAATTGTTAAAATTTAATGGAAAAATTCTCCTGTTTTTTTTATTTAGTGAACATGTCTAATTGAACTGAACATTAGTCGAAATGTTCCATGGAATTGGTTCCAGGATATGCATTATATATGATTAATATATCTACCAACGTTTGAATAAATAAAAGCTGGTGTAGTGGAAGAGGTTCACAGAGTTACCTTTGGATGGTATAATGTCGATATTACGATCATACGAGAATCCCAGAGTTGACACAGTCTACTCTACTACACTCTTCCTTTTTTACTATTGGTTTTCTCTATGAAAAATCGTACATCGAATAAGACAAATTTAAATCAGTTTAATTGGCTAGCAATTTGTTTAAAAACTAATAATTAAATTTTATTAGCATTTTTAAACAAAAGAAATTGGGTAAAGGTTGTTGACCATAAAAGAACAACGGGTACAAATATATTTTTTTCAATTTTCAAAAAAAAATTAACTTCCGAAAAGTAAAAGTGCAATCTTAAATATAGTTTAATATTTATTTTATACATTTTTTTCAAATCTCTAAAGAAAAATCATGTAACAATCAAACATTTAAGAAAAAGCGATCAAATGATATTTTTTTATCATTTTCTATATTTTTAAAAAAACTTTGCTTCCATTTTTTTTCTCAATTCTTTATTATGTCAATTTGTTCTATCAAATGCTAATAGAAGATGTAAAAATGAGACAGATAAATGATATTTAAAAAAAAAGAAACAAAAAATAATCTGATGAAACAAATCTTAAATATTTTCATAGATTTTAGTTCTAAAGGAATTTATTGTTTTTTTTTTTAGGGATAATGCAAACAAAACAATGACATAAACATATTGTTCAACAAATTTGACAAATTTCTAGATAATTTAAAAAATATAATTTTTTTTTTCACTTCTAGTTTTTTACTCAAGCTACGAGTATATAAAGTGTAAAAAGTTACTTTCTATAAAAAACGACAGAGTAATATGTCATTCATAAAATGGAGATAAATGATTTTTTAATCATGATATATTTTCAAATTATTTTGATGTTTCTGTCAAGACTTTTTGCAACTAAATCCAAATGTATGTGTACTCTATAAATGAAAGCTAATGTTGCAACAAATGTATATGTTTTATAAATAATGCAAAAGAAAACCTAAATTTAATGCATGCATGCATATTAGTTGATGTTGAACGTAAAAGAAGAAAAAATTTAAGCTTGTTGTTTTAATATTAAAGGAACTCTTGTAATAAATTGGAAGACTGAAATCGGGAATGGTAGAGAATTCCCAAAATCACAAATCCTGAGTAAAACTACATTCCCAAAAACAAAATCTCCAAAACAAAATTTTTTATATTGAATTATATACGCAAAATTCCGAATCAGGAGGGATCTTATAGTATTTTTGTTTTTTTTTTAACTACTAACAGTTAGAGTTATAAACATGTCTACACCAAAGGTTCTTGTTTAAATAAAGGGCGGGGGGATTATTATAATCTTATTATTAGAATTGATCTTATTGATTTTCACATACAATTTAAGCATGAGGCAGTACTAGGCTTTATAACATGTATAATTATAACATCTATTAGAATTGTAATAATTTTGTATTGGATTATAAGGTATTTTAATATCTGTGAATTATATCAATTTATTTATATTTTTTTATATTAATATATTTTTGAATGATATTTAATTATTTATTATTGGTTATTTCAATAATTTGAATCCAATAGCGAATTATATCTGAATGAATTTCGAAAACCAGATAAAAGTTTTTTTCACTTTTGCCGGGAATTCAACTCGGGCTGTTCGAAAGAAAAGTCGACACTCTAACCACTGCCATCCAACATATAGATTCATTTGATCACAAAAAGGGGATCGTACACTTTTCCCAAATTATTTATGTATGTCCACAAATGATTCCGAATTAGTAGGTAATTTTTTTCTCAAGCTATTAGAATTTAATAGATTTTGGAGATAAATTTTTGGGGATTTTTTCTTAGGAATTTTTTACTCAACCCATTGATATCATATGGAAATTAATATAATTAAGTTTTTTGATTTATTGTAACATGGATACTTTCCGGTTGTTTGGTCTTCCTATTATTACAAATATTTTTAAATAATGAATCTGAATTTTGACAATTTTGGCATTTTATTGAAGTTTGAAATTTGGATTTAAAATTACGTATATAAATTGAAGAAAATTAAAAAATCACATTCGTTGTACATAAGTTTTTTGGATCCTTTTTACTTATATCCTTCTTTACGACTAGCAGTCATATTTAAAAATTAACTTTTCCCTCACAAATGAGTGTATTGTACTCAGACTTTTTGAATTTTTTTTCTGAAAAAGCTAATATTTTATCTTAAAATGCTTTAAATGAACAATTAGTAAACATTTACATGTTGGTTTAAGTAAATTACATACATAAATATATCTTGACTTATGTACATCCTCAAACTCTAATAACACATGTATTATAACTTTAAATTATTCTACAAAGCTTCTTTAAAAACCGAGAACTTTAAAATAATATAAACATAGTATAACACTCATGTTGTCCTTGTACCAATTACAATATATTTATTAATAAAAATATTTTTAATCCTTATACAATTGAACGCACACATATTTTTTAATACATTTTTATTACTATTCTAACATTTTTTTTTAGGTACCTACACATACCAAATGTATATCTAACGTCAGATTTCCCACACTAACTATTTAAAACAATAACAACAATAATGTAATAGAAAACAAAAATAATACGACACTTACATACAATTTTACTTACATTTATTTAACAAATGAAATTCTTCCAAAATTTCAGTTACATTTATTTATATTTAATAGGTCAGTGTTGTACTTTAGAATTTTCAGAATATTCAGATTCTAAAAAAAAAGGAAAAAAACAAAATAAATAGTAAAGAACTTATATCCATAAAAAAATTCTTGAAAAATCCATGTTTACATCAATGTTCCAGATTTTTATGAGACAAAATAACCTACACAACTACAATGACAAATTTCCTTTCATATTAATTTTAGTTATTTTTGCTTGTTACATTGAAAGTTCTGACAGATAAAAATATACTACCACTGTATTAAATATTTTTATACTTCTTATATCCTTGGAAAAGAAAAATAAATAAAACAAAGATATCTGTATCAATTTTCAGATAAAATCCTGTTGTGTTCAAGGACGTTCAATGAAACCATGAATATTCAATGATGTCTAAAATAGAATAAAAAAAGCAAGATAACTTTATTTTTAAGAATTCAAAATTAAATTTCTTGAAAATCAAATAGAGTGAATGATGTCTGTTAAATCTCTGATACGAATATAATTTCTAAGAAAAAACTACTTTTATTTTTCCATTTTCTTTATTTATATTTATATTTATTGTACTTCACCAACGAAAATATAGATCCAAGTATATATATAAGTTCTTATTGTAATTAAAGCAATATTTTATTTTACGTTTCCTTCAAATTCATTTAAAAATTATTAATAAAAATTCCAATCAGAGTAGATTTTGTAACGATTTCATATTAATTGCAACGGGGATTTTTTTACATGATAGTTTATCTTGTATACAGAACTTGTTTTAATTTTTAAAAATGTACAAATTACGTATAAAGATGCCCTTATTGTTTTTAATTAAAAAAAAACTCAGACAATATTATAGAAATTCTCCTTGAAAAATTAATTTAGATATGTTATTATTAACTAATTGAAATAAAAGCAAAAGTATTCTATTAAGTAGATACTTTGTTTCACAAGTAATTTCTAGTACTGAATATTGGTACCCAATTGTATCTGTTGAAATTCGAACTACTTGCTTAATTAATTATCAAGTATCTATAATTAGCAGAAAGGCCGGGAATATCAGATAGGCGTCCTATTGCAAAATTAAAATCAGATCTCTAATGCTACCGAAGGATATTTAATGAGACTCATGAACCGGTTAGGTTAGGTTAGTGTTATGGCTCAAGTTTCTGCAAACTTTGGTTGGGCTAGCGTGGTGAGTTTATGATATTTCGTTTTAAAAGCTTAACTTTGTACCAAATAAAGCTAGGTGTCCGAAATTTTTTCAAAAGTAGGTTAGTTTTATGGCTCAAGTTTCTGCAAACTTTGGTTGGGCTAGTGCGGTATGTTTATGATTTTTCGTTTTAAAAGCATAACTTAGTACCAAATAAAGCTAGGTGTCTGAAATTTTATCAAAAGTAGGTTAGTTTTATGGCTCAAGTTTCTGCAAACTTTGGTTGGGCTAGTGCGGTGTGTTTATGATTTTTCGTTTTAAAAGCATAACTTAGTACCAAATAAAGCTAGGTGTGTGAAATTTTGTCAAAAGTAGGTTAGTTTTATGGCTCAAGTTTCTGCAAACTTTGATTGGGCTAGTGTGGTGAGTTTATGATTTTTCGTTTTAAAAGCATAACTTTGTACCAAATAAAGCTAGGTGTTTGAAATTTGGTGCAAAGTTTGCAGAATTTGATGCAAAGTTATGCTTTTAAAATGAAAAATCCTAAACTCACCACACTAGCCCAACCAAAGTTTGCAGAAACTTGAGCCATAAAACTAACCTACTTTTGACAAAATTTCAGACACCCAGCTTTATTTGATACAAAGTTATGCTTTTAAAATAGAAACTCATAAGCCCACACCACACTAGCCCAACCAAAGTTTGCAGAAGCTTGAGCCATAACACCAACATACTTTTGACAATATTTTAGACACCCAGCTTTATTTGGTACAAAGATATTCTTTTAAAACGAAAACTCATAGAACCACCGCACTAGCCCAACCAGGGTTTGCAGTAACTTGAGCCATAAAACTAAACTACTTTTGACAAAATTTCAGGCACCCAGCTTTTTTTGGTAGAAAGTTATGCTTTTAAAACAAAAATCAGAAACTCACCACACTAGCCCAAACAAAGTTTGCAGAAACTTGAGCCATAAAACTAACCTACTTTTGACAAAAACAGACACCTAGCTTTATTTGGTACAAAGTTATGCTTTCAAAACGAAAAATCATAAACTTACCACACTAGCCCAACCATAGTTTGCAGAAACTTGAGCCAAAAAATTAAGCTACTTTTGACAAATTTTCAGACACCCAGCTTGATTTATAGTATGGTGGCTTTATGAGTTTTCATTTTAAAAGCATGAAACCTCTATATATAATATCAATTGTTAGTATAGTAACTTTATTCATATGGGCAAAATAGTGATCATTATTCAAGCTTTTAGAAATTAACAATATAAATGGTTATGATGCTGGCCTTTGAAGTAAAAGGTTTCAGGTTCAAATCCCCTCAGATCATATCTAATAAAAAATTATCGTAAAATTGTATAATTATATATACAATAAGACGTTATAAAAATACATATTATATGTAAGACAAAAAATGACGCACAACTTAACATTAATATACATATATTTACAATCTTATACAATAGTTTCAGCCGAGTAATCAACAGCTTCGTAAATATAAAGATTAAATAAAAACTGAAATTTTATTTAAATGAATTTGTGAAGGTCTAAGTGCTTAAATGATTGGAAAATAAAAAAATATAATTGTTAGTTATAACTTTTGTAATCTTTTTGTAAAACTTAAACAAACTTTCAAAATATGGCAATCATACTTATATAAATTTATTAATTTATATTTCCAAATAATATCTAAAACTAGTTTCCTTTATGGCCTATTTGACGTTATCTTTACAAATTTTCCAAAAATTCAAGTATTGTACTACCAAACATAATTTATTTATAAATAAATTTTCTGATAAAACAATTTAAATTCTAAAATATATTTATTGCCAATTTTCAAAAAGGAATCTTACCTTTTGTAGTCACCATTTTTTGGAATTTTTTTGCAATTTTATTTATTAATCAGGATCAAGATTCTAAAACAAATGTCTAAAATTTAAAATAATGTCAAGATGAAGAAATGGTACATGATTAAGTGGAAAAATACATCAAACAATGTAAGTCATGCCCAATATTATAATTCTATATAAATTAATATTATACAAGATAAAATAGAGGAACAGTATAGTTATCCTAAATCATTATTGTTTAAAAATCAAACATTTAATTTTTATTAATATATTTCTATCATTAATATTCAAAAAGGGTATATAAAAAGACGTGTGGCATATAATAGAGATTGTTGATAACTAGTAAATATATCAATCCAAATTTTTTACGATAAAAATTTTCCTAAATTTCTTTATATAGTACGTTTAAGACATTTCAGAAAACATTTCTGATAATATTGTTAAATGATTTTGAAATGTTGACTTAATCTTTTTAAAATATCCTCATCAAAGGGTTAAATAAATTTAATCTCAAATAATGATAAAATTGTACATTGAATTATAATATAATCGAGGTTACCCAATATACTATAGACATATTAGATCAACTAATTTCTTTTTAATCAATTAAGCTGTGCAACAAAGTCTTCACAGTTTTGATATTTCAACTAAATTGGTATATCTCAATTATTGATATTTCCTCAATTAAATTACTAATTTCTAAATAATTATCAAGCTATTAAAACCCTTGTAAAACTGAAATAATTCATATTATACACTCTTTTCACATAAATTTGGTCCTTTTAACCATCGTTAATTTGTCTATTTTCAAATCAACTTGATTTTATTTTAAATTTTCAAATGAAAAAGGTCTTTTATTAAGTCAATGTGATCCTTTTTTTAAAAACATCCCCATATCTTAGGACCCAAGAGTTTGAAATGACATACTTTGAAAAACCTAGACCATGACTCTGCAGAAGAAGCTGAAAAAGGAATCTAAGCTCAGTCCTAAAACATGGTACCTAAATTTTTGAAAACTATTTTTTTGGACGGTCTTAGAAGTCGTACTTTTTTCAATTTTTCTTTGCGTATTTGGGTTCTACTATCTGTGAGTATCATTCTTCCAATATGTTGATCCATCTGCTGAAACCCAAGAAACGAGGCTGATTAAAAGAAGATCTACCTACTTTAAAAGTTCAGGACTATTTGAATTTGAAAAAAGACCAAATTCATTTACAAATGTATATAAAAAAAAACCAAGTTCATGTGAAAAGAGTATAATAATTCATATATTATTTAGGAATAACTTTAATTCAATAAATATATATATGTATTGGAAACTTTCGAAATCTTATTGGAAATTATTAACATAATAACGAGCTTCTTCAGTTTGAATAAGAAAATATTGTATTAGATATATACATTTATGTGAAATAAAAAAAATTTTAATTATTAAATGAAGGTATATTGTTTTTGATAAAAATTTGTACACATGTAGGCAAAAAATCTATTAAAGAAATTTTACATTAAGCTTTTCCTGTAATAGCGGCTGGTTCTGTTATGAACACAGCATTTTTATTTAATTTTATTTTGGCATTTAACAGATTTGCACAGAATTTATTTCGATCGTAGTAATTGAATAAAATTATTATTTCTTCAATCGATTTAATTTAATTAATTCTATTTTGTTGGACAACTTGATGGCAATAAATTTTTAAATGTTTTGTAATTAATAGGGGAAATAATTCTCTTAAATTTTAATTCAATGTGTATAATGTGGTGCAATGCAATTGCAATGAATTTGTTGATGTCATCAAAGTAAAAACAAAAGAACAAAATCAATAATATTTAAAGTCATCAACTGTAAAATGCATATAGAAAATTTTAATTTAACCAGAAATTATTATTACATTTAATTCATCGTTTAAAATTCTACTAGTGAATTAATATTGTTTTTTAGTCCATATAGTGTCCTTTACAATAATGAATATCAGAAAATCTGTCGTTATTTTTCCTTGTAATGAATTAGTCAATTTGGGGATTTATTTTAAATTTGTTTTAAATAGTTTAATAGTAGATTATAAAAATAAAAAGTGTAAGTGCATTTGAAAAATAATATGTGAAAATAAGCATTGATTAAAATCAAATTAAAATAGATTTATAAATTTAATTTTTACTAAATAAATAAATTAAAATTATTTGTAATATTATAATATTATTTGTAAAATTCAGTTTGAAGGTTCATTGTGATGGATTTAATTTCAAAATTTATATCTTTGTACCCGTATGACTATAGGTCAAAGGGGTATACTAAATTTTCCATTACTTTTGTGACGCTGAGTAGACGGAGGGGGGAAGGCGGGGGTAGATATAAACTCAAAGGTATGAATCGAATCAGAAAGTAAATCGATCTAGCATTGTATGTCCGCCCGTCTCCACGATAACAAAATAAAGAACCTAGTATTTTGCAATTTTCACAAATGCGTTTTTATGCAATCGCCATCATCGTCATTAAAATCCAGCCAGCTTCCTCCACGGGTTTGACTACCTGCCATACAACTTCATCTTTTTATGAGCATTAATTTATACCTAATAAAGGTGGATGACTGAAATTTTGTCAATAGTAGTTAACTGTAATGGCCACCATCTGAATAAAATAAAGTTTGTGTAGTGGAAGAGGTTCGAAGATATGCCTTTCAACTTACATTTTCTTTTGTTCATAACTGAAAGCCTAATAAGTTATGTATTTAAAATTTTGGCAAAAGAAATTCACCGGATGTTACAGTGTCGATATTACGGTCATACAGGTATCCCAGAGTTGACACAATCCACTCTACTACACTCTTCCTCGTATTATTTTAATTTTCTTTTGTTGGTTGGATTCGGGAAAGCCTTGAAAGCTTTTGCAAGGCTGAGGGCGATGCAGATATGCAGACTTTCACCCTAACAATAACCCGTTTCCAGTTTTGTGAAACTAAAACCAGTCACGAAGACTAACCATTAGTTGCGAGAAATCCCGTTAAGAGACACTCGTATAGGTATAAATGTGAGGAATCGTGGAAGAACCTGCATTTACCGCTTTGATTTTTTTTAGTCTTTTACGTATTCTATCGAATATAGAAGTTAACTGACTTGTACAATATATATTCCCCCCTAGTCGGGGCTTAAGCTTCATTGCATAATTTTTTATTTCTTCCATCGTATTTGGAATATTTAAGTCACCATGTAAATCTCAATTTCGTACATACGAGAGAGCATCTTGTTCTTCAAACTTTATGTTGGTATGTTTGAATACGGTGTAAAAAGTTTTGCTTTGCAAACTCTATAGTTGTATACCATATAACCATATTGTCTTCATTATCTAGTTATAAAATAATCGTGTTTTATACTAAATTGGTATTTTGTAATTTCGATTTAGAAAATTTCTCTGTATTAGAACTATTATTAATTAAAATATTTTAAGCTCAAAGTTTCTTAAATTTTGTTACTTCCATTCCATTTATCTTGAAAAGGACGGATTTTCTTAATGACTTTTTTAGAAAATTTTTTAATTTAAAACACAAAATAACTTTTTGCCAATGAATACTATCTAATGAATACAATAAATGTTGCAAAAAGTTTTTTGATTCTTTTAGATTGATGCAAGTAACTGATACAAATTTTTGATTCAAATTACAAAATTCAAATTAAAATATTAATTTTGTAATATTTTTGCTTATGTCAAAAAATCATAATAACGATACCATTTTTTTCAAAATTCTATCATTATCTATTCAACTAGTATTCCTTTTATTTCATAACTGTAAATGGAACCATCTATAATTTCACAAAACCTTTTTAATAAATCTTTTGTTTAATATTTTGAAAAACTTTTCTTTTATAAAATTTAAACACTTTAAAGTTAAAATCAAAAAAAACAAGTAAAAATGTAGTAGAGTAGACTGTGTCAACTCTGGGATAATCGTATGACATTATTAAAAACATATAATGCAGTTAATTACTTTGGCATTTTTTTAAATATACAACTTATTGGACTTTCAGTTATGAACCAAAGAAAATATAAGTTGAAAAGCACTTCTTCGAACCTCTTCCACAACACCAACTATATTTCATTCAGTTGTTGGCTATTAAAGTTAACTAATATTGATCAAATTTTAGAAATCCAGAGCTACTCGAATCCACTGCACTACCCCAATTAAATTTTGCACAAATTTTGGCCATAAAACTAAACTCCTTTTGGAACAATTTCAAATATCCAATTGGGTGGATTTCAAGAGCGATGACGTATATTGCATAAAAACAAGTTTGTGAAAATTTCAAAAACCTAGCTCCTTTATTTTTCGAGTTATCGTGGGGACGGACGGACATACATAGCTAGATCGATTTACTTTTCCGATTCTGATCCGATCCATACATTTGAGTCTATGCCTAACCCCACTCCTTTTCTGCGTCACAAACGTAATGGCAAATTTAGTATACCCTTTTTACTTAAAGTCATAAGGGTATAAAAAAAACCAAAGTCAATTTGAATCTAACAATTAAAAGTTAAAATCCCATAGCTGCAAAAAAATATTAAATGTCTCAGTTCACTTAAAAAAAAAAATAAAATAAAAAAAAATAAATAAAAAAAAAAAAATATTTTTTAATTACTTTTGTTGACGTAAATTAAACACTTCAACAAAGACACTCTTGCGTATAAGAATGTACTAAAAACTATTCTATTTTGAAACATAACTATACAAAAAAGGGAACAATACATTTTTTTTTTTTAAAGCAGTTTCCTGAGTAATAAAAATTTTCTGGAATACAATTTCCTATATTCTTTTCTTCCATGATCTCAAAAATGTTATCTATATCATTATCTTTTAGATACATCTTAAGTTCTCTGACCCAATTTTTTTTTTTTTTGTTTTTAGCACATTTTCAAAAAATTTTGTAAAAATGTGCCTATATAGTTTCACTCTGTCCGTCCGTCCGTCCGTCTGTCTGTCTGTCTGTCCGTATGTTTACAAAAACTTTTACACCGTTTGATATAGAGAAAAATAATTTTAACCACGGGTAGATATTACGAAAAAAATAATTTCGTAGAAGAATTTTTTTCTGTAGCCCCACCCGTTACGGAGATACAGACCTCCAAAGTTGGAAAAAGCCCTATTTTTAAATTGTTATAACAAGAGTTCTGTTAAGTATATTTTCAATCTAAAAACGGAAAAAGATAGCTGGTTTTATAAGCTTCATAAATAATTAAGAGCAAAAGTTTAGGGTTGTCATACGGTACTAAAATTTATAATTATGCAAAACTCAATTTTTGCAAAATTTTCGGCCCCACATATCTTCTAAACGGTTCAAGCTAGGGTCTTCAAATTTTGGGAGAATATAGGACCTCCGAAATTAGCAGGAGTCGGTTAACAAAATTTTTTTGTCAAGCCCCCCGTTTAGGAGCTATAAGGGCTCGAAAATTGAAATTTTGGTATATTCAAACACCTGTAGCTTGAATACCTGTTAAAAGTTTTTTTTAGTAATATGGTAAATTGAAAGATCTATAATTATATTTCAACACGTGTCAAAGGTTTTTCTTAATATTGAAAGGTGCCGAAGTTACAGCCCCCGAAAATTTCAAAAAAGCCCTATATTTAAATTAGTATAACAAGAGTTCTGCTAAATGTATTTTCAATCTAAAAACGGGAGAAGAGAGCTGCTGTTATGGGCTTAACAAAAATATAAAGCTAAAATGTATAGGGTTGCCATACGGTACTAAAATTTACAACTATGCAAAACTCAATTTTTGAAAAATTTTTGCCCCCACATATCTTCTATACGGTTCAAGCTAGGATCTTGAAATTTTGGTAGAAGTTAGACCTTTAGAAATTAGTAGGAGTCAGTTAATAAAACTTTTTTGTCACGCCCCCTGTTTAGGAGCTATAAGGGCTCGAAAATTAAAATTTTGCTATTTTTAAACACCTGTAACTTGAAAACCTGTTCAAATTTTTATTTACAAATATACAAAATTTACAGCTGCAGCATTATGTTTCAACATATGTTAAAGGTTTTTCCTAAATTTGAAAGGGGTTCTTTAAATTGAAGAAATTGTCTCTTAGTTTTAACTATTTTTGCTTAGATAATAAAATTTTAGGTAAAATTACAAATTTTGGTGGAGTTCAAAATTTATTTCCCCAAAAAAAATTGATGGGTGAGGACAGGAGGGGGGTGGACAGATCCATCATAAGTTTATTAAGCAAAAATTTGGGAACCTTCCTCATTGAAGGGCTACTAGGTCTTAAAAATTAAAACTTTTATGTTTATATAAAACAGTAACTTATTCACCAGTATAAGTTTTTTTCCAAAGTTAAACGTTATCATTGAAGCTGCAACATTATTTTCCGCACTTATTAACAGGTTTCCTTGAGTGCATTGGGGCTATATTCTAAGTATTTCTCTATTAGTCATATAATTAATAAGTTAATGAAATAACTAAATTAATATTTTCGAAAATATTCAGTAAGAAACCGTATATAATTTTGTAAATGTGCTTTTTAAAAACCCTTGGTTTTTTTCCTTACTTGTTTTTTTTGTAATAAAGAGTTGGAGGGAGGTTAACTATGCGGAATAGAAAATAAGTGAACTTTATAATTCTTTATTTGTTTTGTTTTAGTAAAGAAGAAGAGGAGAGAAAATATTTAAAGATATTCATTGTACTTTTCATTCTTATTTCTTCCCTTTTTTTTTATTTCCCAAACAATTCTTTGTCTTTTATTATCGCAGGCAGAGCAACTCTATAAAACAATGCATATAGTATTGTAAGATTTTATCTTATCTAATGGTATTTCATTGCATCTCTAAAGACAACAACAAATATGTTGACTATTATAACATTCAATAGAAAGGATTTTGCATTCTATATGTGTGTGTGTGTAAACAACTTTTAACTTTTCTATACAGTATACACTATTAGAATTACACTAGATAACACTAGATGTCTAGTATACCTCAATACTTAAAAACTACAGGAAGAAACCCTTAAAAATTTTATAAGTGAAGGAGGGATATTAATTCGCTTACTAGTTTTTTTTTATTAACGATTAATTTTTACAAGAGTTACAAATAAACGTTATGTAAGGATTTCTTACAAAAAAAGATCAAGAAAATATTTGAAAAAAGGAATAAAACGAAGAAAAAACAAATGAAATATTTTTAAAATGGCAGAATATCAAAGAAACCAAGAGAAGAAATTTTTGAAATTATTTTTCAAAACTATTTGAAAATGCGTAAAACGTTTTTAACTTCATTTTATTCTATTTAATGCAAGACATACATTTTGTTAAAGTTTTAAAATACATTCGATATGTTGTGCGCCTAAAAGTATGCAATTTTTGTGATATCATTCGCTGTTCTTTTTCATTTGCAAAAATTTTAACGTAGATCTCACAGATTTCAATAAAATGTATATCAAATTTTGGTTTTTGAAACAATTTCCCAAAAATAACTAGTTGTAAAAAAAATTTCATGTAAGAAATTCTTAACAAATAAGAATATTCGTAATGTTAATTCATAAAAAAACTAAAAAGATTAAACTATAGTGTTTAAGGTTTTAGTCGTAAAATAAAATTAGAATAAATATTAGTTTTGTAAGCTTTTTTTACTAATTGTAAATTAAAAGAAATGAATAAAATAAAAAAAAGTTAAAACAAAAAAAAATCTCACAGATTTCAAAATGAAGCACTATTATTTAATTATTTTAATTTATTTTTTTGCTTTTGGGCCAAAATATGTTAAAGTATTTTATTTTGAAAAAGCTAGTTTAAACTATCTCAGATGTTTTGGATAACTTCTTTAAAGTTAAACATGAGCCCTATTTAACCAACCAATTATCACTAATCAAATAATCTTTTTTTTTAATAAGTGAGTGTTTTTACTAAGCAAACTTTATTGATTTATGGTTTTATGGAAGAATGTTAATTTTATAATTTGATTAGTGAAAAGTCATTGGTGCAATAGTGGTTACAAACTGAAATAACTTATTAAAAAGTCAAACGGAGCAATGTCCTTTTTTATATGTTTTAAACCCTTACAAAAATCCATAAACCTTTTAAATGTTTCCTTTAAAATTTTTTTAGCTTTTAACTTTACTTAAACCTATTAATCTCTCAATTTTTATTCTATACGTTATATGACTTATAATCTTGTACACTTCTTCATTAGAATATAAGAACGTAAAAAAAAATTAAATTAATATATGCTATGTTAACTATGTCGCTTGTTCTGTATTCAAGGATTAAAAACATTTTATAGGAAATCCTGTTCCATTTAATGGCTTTTTTTTTACAATGCCCTATTTTCTTATGTTCCTACTCTATGAATTTAAATTTATTAAAAACTGTAGAAAAGAACACTAAATCATTCACCTTAATCCGGATTTTGATAGGATTTTTTTCTTTGGTTTCAATTATCTCGAAAAAATCAAGTTTAAAAATAAAATGTTAGATGAAAACAAAAATATGTATGTAAGAAATTAATTTTTATGGAATAGAAAAATATCACATTGTTGATACACGTTGATGCACTTTGTTTTAATGCTTTCAAATGTGCCCTTTAAAGAGTTGACAATTTATTGTTCAGAAGGGAATACAAAAATAAAATATACTATTTTAATGACCATGGTCCTTGTTCACATGAAATTTGTTCTTTTTTCATTTTATTTCGGTCTTGTTCCAAAATAAAATTGATCGAAAATTTTTTACATGAAATTGATCCTTTTTAAAATCAATTTCGTCCTTTCTTTAGATATTTAAACGTTTCTTGAGACCCGGAAGTCGAACTTACGTTTTTTGGAAAATTTTGGTCATACGGTTAAGAGACAGGACTCATCCACTGGTTCTAATTAATTTACCATATTTATTATTACAAAACTTTATTGACCTAACTAGATATCGAAAGCTGGGTGTACCAAATCATAAAGTCATATAACTCGATTACTTATCTGTTTATAAAAGGTAACTTTAAAATCATTTTAAGGCATTTGATTACAAAAGATTTTGATTGTAATGAATATTAAAAATTTGTTCAAAAAAATATTAAATTCAAAAAGACAAAATATTTATAAAAATTGAAAATAAAAATGCATTTAAAATGCATTTCTATGGTTAGGTACATTCTTTTTGACTTTATGCTCTTAATGTAAATTCATTTTAATGCCAAAGTTAACAATTAAATCTATTGTCTTTTAATTCGATTCTTTGCCTTCTCCACTTTATATTTTATTTTTTTACTTCCAAATTGAATTCTTTTTTATTTGATCTGGAATATATTTTGAAAGATAATTACATTTTTGGCACTCGTCCATATTGACTTTGTTTAATTCTTTTAATAAATAGATTTAGTTTTATATATTTATTTTTTGTATTTGTGCAATCTCAGAAAAGCCTAAAGTCTAGACAATTTTTGATTTTTGTATTTTTAAGACAAATAAAAGTTAAAGACTGCTATTTTGAATTTGCTTTCTAATTTAAAATAAACATAAAATAAAAGTTTTAAAAACATTATTTTAGTTCAAGAAAAATTTTCAAAAATAATTCCACCATTTTCTTAAAGTGTAAGGATATTAAGCCTTGAATCTTGGCTAACAGACATTGAATCTACAGCTCCCCATATTATAATAGTATGTGTCTAAAATTTAAATATACAAGACAACATCAAAATTGCATATATTTAGGGGTAATATTTAAAAGTAGTTAATATTTAATTATCTTGCCAGCTTGTTAATAGATTTTATCAAATATTTTTTATATGATTACCAAAATTTGATTACACGGTTTAACGTTGTCTTGAGCGTTAAGACACTGCACCTTCCTTAAATATTCTAAAAGAAATATTAGCTACTAAAACTCATATATGAGAAAGAAAAATTAATGAAATTCAAGGAAGAAGAAGTATTGAAAATGCAGTTATAAATGTCATAACTGTGCAACATTCATAAATGGATGCGTATTACAAATTTCAGCTTTCTTTCGATTTAATCTACTCAACAACTGATTAAAACCTTTTTGAAGACTAAATGTCCAGAATCACATCACCACTTACATTGAACAATGAGTACGTATTAAAAGAATGAAAATTACATATCCATATTAAAATTCAAGCAAATACATTTTTTTTTTATTTAAATTTTGCAATAATTTTAAACTAGTTTAATATTATTTAAACATATTTTCTAATAACTTTAATATAATTTCTTTTTTAAATTAAAAATCAAAGTACCTTTTTTTAAAGCCATCCTTGACCAATATTTTCCCCTCTTATTATCCATTTTTCTTAGTCCTTAATATAATATGTAAAATCTGCAAACAATGTTATTTCTTTTTAAACTTGTAATAATAAAATTTAAAAAATAGAAAATGAAAAATTTTCTAAAAAATAAAATACCCATTTTTGTTTTTCTTCTTATAAAATTTCCTTTAAGGAAAATCCTTATTTTCTTGGAAGGAAACCGGGTATCCTTTGTAAGACAAATACAAACTTCATAAAAAAAACAAAAAAAAAAAAAACGAAATTGTCCTTTCTTTGGAAAATATTTCAAATGGTTGAAAAATAGAGTATTAAAATATTTGTTTTGTTATAGTAAACTATTGTGATTAAAATGGAATAATAATTAATACTAATATTATATATATAGCTTAGAAGATGGTTAACACTTGGTAAAACTGCAGATTATAAATAAGAACAAATAATTATACTATAATAATGATGTCAGTAGATGTATGTCAGTAAATTTTCAATTTATTGTAATGATAGTTATTTATTTTTTAATTATAGTCGTTAATCTTTTTTAGTAGCTCTGGACTTTTGTTCGAAATTATATAAAAGGGAATATATTTTAAGATAAATATTAAATTAATATAATAATTATATTTATTAAAATTAAATAAATAAATTTTAAATTGGAAAATATATTTTATCTGGCGAATACAGGAATTTTCGATATTTATAACAGTATTACTAGATTATTTACAAATAGGTTTGCTATATTGAAGTACTTTTCCAACTACCCTTAATCTTCCCTCTCTCTTCCAAATTCCAATATAATTATGTATTATATAGTCTGAAAAATATTTTGCAGTTTTTGCAGTACTTTACAATTAAATTGGAACTTCTAAAAGTTTCACGTGACTTTCTTAAAACTTATGTTATAAAAATTGAGAAGGATAAAGCTAATATTAAAAAAAAATGTAGGAAATTATCTATAACACAACATGAATTTTCAATACAGTATAAATTTCAGCAGGAAGCTAAGAGATCTTATAACAGAATTGGGTTAAGTCCTAACTCCCCTGTACACTTTGTTTCTCTATTTCATAATTTCCTTTAAGTTCCATCTTAAATATGTATCTGCAAAGCTAATTTACTTTTAAAATCCTTCAACTAATACAAAAATTCTTTTTATTAAATTTCTAATTTTTCTGAGAAGCATATTACTAATTAAAGTCCAATAACTTCTGTAGTTCCAAATCCAATTGAATACTTATTGATTTTCAAATGAAATATTTTTTTTTAAATACCTTATAATATTATTCGTATAATTGGTATTCTAATATGAAAATACTTTTTAATAACCTTCAACTATTTTCAAGAAATACGCCAAGTATTTATATTAAATAGGTCAACAATTATTACAAAGTAATCTAAAATCTAATTAAAAAACACTCATCATTCTATAGTATTTATATCTAATTTTTTTTAGCACAATCATTTTTATCTTTATCATATGAAAAGTATAGAAACCTTTACAATAAATCATGAATTTTATATCAAATTTTATATACATAAAGTGTTAAATTAGTTTCTTTCAAAATTTAAAGGATCCTTAGATAATATTCTAGAAAGTAGTGGGTTTTAAAAATTTCCGAATAATTTTTTCAATAATATTTCATACAAATTCGATTTTCCAAACTTTAACAGTTGAAAAATCTCTTTTGTTTTGAGGAGATAGTAAAGGACTCAAAACTCAACCATTGAAGCCACGTAGAGTATTTGTGCATCTCTACATACTATAACTATTTCTTTTTTTTAGACAAAACTATACGGTTGAAATGTTGTTATTAATAATAAGTTTGGAATGCAGGATAAAGAATAATTATATTCAAAAAATTAAGGATTAAGGATAATAACGGAATTATTATATAATTAAATTTAACTAAATACGATACGTGTATAGCATCAATTTTCCCTAGACTGTATTGCACCACCTGGACCAATTCCATAAAATTATTTTACTAGTGTACGTGCAAGCCAATAGGTCAATGGACTAAACCCTTTAAGTACTTCTTCCTTTTCAAAAATTTTTAATTAGAAATACCAAAATAAATCAAATTTTTTTTTTTAATTTATTTAATTTTTTTTTTATTTCATAAACAAATTTTTAGTTTCTTATTAAAATAAATAATTAGTTTCAACGTATAAATATTTACCAACGAAAAAGTAAATAAATCAAATTAATTTTTGTCTATTTTCAATTTTTATTTAAATTTTCACTAGAAAAAACTGCAACAAGTAGCAAAATAAAATAATTAAACAATAAAATAAATAAAATGAATAAATTTATTTATTCGCAACATTTTATTAAAAAATGACATAAATTCTCAAAGTTATATCTACACAGTATAAAATTTCAAAATAAAACCATTAAAAATATCTACCATTGCAACTAGTAATTAGTTAAATTAAGAAAATTAATATAATAATAATATATATAATTGAACAAAGTATAAGTTAGAATTAAGAATAATAAGACTTCAATATCTTTAGTCCTGCTAACTTTACGATGACGTGTCAAAATACTCATGGCCACAATTCTTATAAGATAATATACGGTTGAAGTTCTTGTTTGTTTAAAAGGGCTCAGGAAATATAAATCTAGCTTAATTTTGAAATCTGTAAGCTCAACGTCACAATTTTTCGCACATGACA
Source organism: Dolichopus griseipennis (assembly GCA_963082915.1). NCBI lineage: Eukaryota > Metazoa > Arthropoda > Insecta > Diptera > Dolichopodidae > Dolichopus > Dolichopus griseipennis. Next base: position 21,733,412 of record OY720444.1, read on the forward strand.
AAAAACAGCAAATGATATTAGAAAAATTGCATACTTTTAGGCATATATTAAAATTAATGTTTATTAAACTCATAAAACCCTTACAAAATGCATGTCCTGCATTAAATAAAATTAAATTAAGTTCAAAACTTTTAAAACATTTTAAAAAAGTTTTGAAAAATAACTTCAAAAATAGCTTTTCTTTTTTAATTTGATATTCTGGCATTTTAAAATTGTTTCATTAACATTTAAAACGAAACGATGGGCAATGCTGTTTTTTTCAATATTTTGTGTTTTAAGATTTTATTAAGTTAAATATTTCACGCTATTCGTAAAATTTCTATAACTTTTGGAAACGAAAAGCATGGCTTACTTAAACTTGATTGAATTCCATCGAAAAAGAATTCAAAAATATATTTTAGAGTATTTCCTTCGTTATAGAGTGACAATTTCTATTGAAACTAATCTAAAGCTACCCATGTATTAAAAATACATAAATATTTAATAAAAAAAACGAAAACCCCTGATACTTATGACCGAACTGTAACATTATAACTTGCATTACAAACGGATTTTAAAATTTATCATTTAACCATATAAAATCAGATTTTCTTGAGTTAAAATTACATACAAAATACAACTAAAAGCAGAAAGTTAAACAATTTTCTTTTTATATACATATACTCTTCTATAAATAATAATAAAAAAACCAATTCATGTTGTTTTCTCTCTCTAGCACAAAAAACAACAAAAAGTAAAAAAATAAAATTCAAAAACTTTTCCAAACTGTTTTAAAGCAAAAAAAGAAATTTAATTAAAGAAAAACAAAAATCTTAAATAAACAAGGTTACAAAACAGATTCTAAAATGCAAATGTTCCAGTTATGAGATAAATTTTCTAGACTTTAAAAATTATGAAGGTTATTTCAATATAATTTAAATAGGGCATTCTTTTTGTTTTTTATGAATAGAAAATGTGTTTAGTATAAATTCTTTAATATTGTTTTTATTTTAATTACTTTATTAAAGTTTTTTTTTCTTTTTGAAAAAATAAAGGGTTTTCTGACATTGTACATTCCATCGTATGAAAGTTAATAATTCCATATAAATTATTTTTATAACAAAGTCTTGTGTTTTATATCAAAAAGAAATTAAGTTTTAGAATGTTTCAGGTTTTCTTCTAGAACTTTAATTGGTATCAAGGATATATTAAGGACATTTATATTAATCACATCATTTTTCGGACTACTTAAGACATTTTTCCAAATGCATAAGATAGTACTCAAATCGAACTTTTTCAAATCATGTTATGTATGTTTTCTTGGTAGAAGATATTTTAAAAGAATTGGGACATTATTTCATATTAATTTTGGCGGTTATTTCACATTATTGCATGAATAAGTCATTGTGGATTTGAAGAATCATTTCATAATGAAAGTAGCCCTAATTTTTTTAGATGTTATTTCCGTTTATTTTGGGTTTTTTTGTTTTTATTTGGTGGATTATTGGAGCTATTATCTGGAGCCTAACAAAACAGTTTGTTAAAATTTGATGCTACTATAACAAACTTACCTTTGACCTTTTTTAAATCTCAGGGGATTTACTGCAAAACAAAACTGTTTTTACTGACACCGAGACCTAAACAAATACATAAATCTTATATCCTAGAAATTAGTATTTTGATTAAAAATTATTTTCAAAAAAATGTAATTCTAAAAATTAGATGTTACAAATAATTCAATTAAATAATATAACTCACAGATATAGAATATCATATAACTCAAATTCAAAATTATTGCAATATAAACCGCAGATAGAATTGTAACTATTGAAAATGTACATGTTATAAGGCCTAGTACTATCACATGCTGAGCTTGTATGTGGAATTGATTAAGACCAATTCTAATAATAAGAATATAAAATTTTTAACCTTGTTCCAAAATACTATATAGACAGGCTTTAAGATTACAACAGTTAAACAGTTAATACCAAAAAAAACCTCCACCTTCTCTTTTATTTGTACGAAAAATTGATTGATTTTTTAGAATTTCCTTTACTAATTTTTTTAAAATCAACTTATTTTGAACCATTTGTGTAAATAATAACAATTTAACACTGACAACCCTTTCGAGTAATGTTAGTAATGTAAAAAAATCATCAAGCCTTTAATTTTGTCAATCAGTTAAGTTTTAACATTTAAATAAGATGAAGATGCCATACTTTATCCCTTATCCCGCGTCTGATAAAAAATTTTTTAAAAAAATATTAAATTTTAAAAGAAAACGCTTAAAAGAACATGAAGAATACTTTTCCTTCGTATACAAAATAAAAAATTAAATATATTAAATAATTAATCAAATACATCTTGCATTGCCTCCAGGACTAGAAGGTTTTCCCAAAACCATCAAATTAGTAAAAGGAGAGTTGAATGTGCCCTACAAAAACAGGAGAAAAATGGCTGAGAAAAAAGAATATGAAACATGAAATGAAAATGTGAAAAAATTTTAAGCAAATGACAAAAAACAGTATGATAAAAAAAGAAGAAAAAAAAAATTAAGTGTTTTTCTTTAAAGACATAGCAAATCAAAGTTAGTTCATTTATTATGCCATCTATTTATTTTTTTGATTTATTCAAATACTAATTTGGTGAATTAAATTCGCTAAGAGAATATAAATGAATTGAAAAGATATTTTCTTAGCTTCTTGTTACTTGGATTAATATAAGTATACTATAGGTCTTAGACTCTAGAGCAATCGCTTTTCTTATACTTATAAAAAAAAATATAAAAACTATGATTAAGAAAGAATCCGGTTCTGATTCCAAAGACACTTAATCCTTCAATAATGTTTCTTAACGCAATTTGATAATGAACTATTTTTCTACTATCCAAAAATATGGGTAAAATCAATATTACTGCTAATTCGTAAGAGTTGATCATCAGTAGCCTTGTAGTATTAAATTGCCTAGAAAAACTTTTGATTGAACTATGATTGATTTCCATAACTTATGGGATATTTTTGTAAAATGTTCTTTTGCTCCTGCTAAAAGAAAAAATTAAAAAGAATTTATATAATCGGACTTTAACTAATAAAGTAAATTATAAATTTAATCATACACATTTAACAATTTATTCTAACAAAATTGTAAACACTCTTAAAATAATACTTATGACTTCCTAAAATTAAAACAAATTAGCCGCAAGTATGGTAATAAAATATAAAGCGTTTCAATTTCTTTAAGAATGCGTACACCATGCATAAACCATATCACCATTATTCTGAAGGGAATACATTATACCATAAAAACAAAATTGCAATAAAACGAGGAATATTAAAGTTGTCCTTGTCAACTTTTAGATTCCAGTGTAAAGTTACTATTGTGTTTGAAATAAAACAAACCATTATTTGCAAAACCGTTAAATATGATCCATGTATTTTAAAACTTGGCAAATTGTCATATTAAGTTATATTGCATACGCACTTTAATTTTCAACCTTCTAAAGTAATTTTTTGATATGTACTCTGTTTCAGCAGTCTATATGGCAACGACTCTTAGTTTTGCCTCGAGAAATTCCCAAAATTCTTTTACTTGTTTGCCATACATACTACTTTACTTGTCTACTTTTAAGTTCCACTTCTTAGTGTAATTGATTCTGAAGCTATGTAAGCAGAGGAGGGTTCTGCTTGTATGATAACTACATGAAACTTGTGTGACAACTACATGAAAATGAAGACCCAACATTTTGAGACTTCACAGAAGTGCTTTTTCTATTATATACTTTACCCTGTGCAATTTTCATCCTCCCAGTGTTATTAGTTTTCTGGATATTCATATTGGTCTATATTTATCACATCTAGATTGATATATTACAAACGGAATAAGAAATTCAATTCACATGTTACCTTTATAGACACGGGTATAATAAAATAAAAAAAAATTAACATCATAAAAATAAACAGGTTTTAAAACAAACATTTTCTATAAGTAAGCCAAACATATAAAATTTATTTTCACATACTTGATGCAAATGTTATTCCCACCACACCCCATAATAAAACTTCACCACACCACAAAAAAATCACAGGAGGTGTTCAGTTTCTTTGCATCAAAAATCAACCAGCGAAATCTTTTTATTTACTTTTATTTTAACTTTATAATTTTCTCTTCGCATGATTTTCAAAAAAAAAAAAAACGTGGCAGTTATGGTTATTTTTAAGAAGTTCCTAAATTCTTAACTCACCACAGGAACGTGATTTGAAATTGTAAAAAACAAAGTCCTATAACAATAAATAAAAGCGGAAATAAAATTGAAAAAAAAAAACATTTAACTTAAAAGGAAGTTTTGCTTGGCAAAATATATATTTAAAAAAAAAAAACAACAACAAAAATGATAAAGGTCCTGTCCTTTTTGTACATATAAGTACCAAAACATTCAAACAAAAGTAATAAATGTCATAAAAGTGAGATCAAAAAGAAAAGTCACTTAAAGTTATTTAAAAACAAATTCTTCTTTTATATATTCGAAAAGGCAATGTGTGTTTCGAAAAATTGTATACGAAAATATTTATAGAGGTTGTAGAAAATAAATTATTACACACAATTAGATTTCTGGGCAAAATATTTAATAATACGGCACTTTTGAATCATGTTTATAAAAGGTTGTCTACCTTATTCACTGTAGAATTACGTGCTACGGCACTTTTATACCCAAGATGAAATAAAACTTTAGTTCAAAAATTGCAATGCAAATTTAGTATTAACATTATTCGAAAATCTCATTCCGAAATTAGTTAGAACTTTGAAAAAAAGAACTAGTTTATTAGTTGCATTTCGAAATTGTGGAACACATTACCTCTATACATCTTTCAAAAAAGGTGTTATCTGGTATCTTCTGGGTTTCCCATTTCATTCGTAATGGACATATATGAGCTACGGAGAGGGGTTTTTTTTAATAATCCTTGCTTCAAATTTTTTTTTATAAATTTCATTGCTAGACTTTGGGTTTAAAAGTTATGTCGATTAACAATGAGTTGTTTTGAAATTGTTAAGTAATTAATTGAAACTAATAATAAAATTTAACATACAACTTAAATATTTCACTCCATTCCGAAATATTTCTACTAAACTTACTTCAAATGCAAATAATTGATATCCTTCAATAGAATAACAATCTCCATTTAAAATAATAAAACTTCTTTTTGAAATATTTAATATTATGAGGACTGCTTCTAATAAACTTCCGATAAGCAATTTATCCTATTCTACTGTCCAATACTACTGTCCAATTAAAACCCATACAATATTAAATTTGTTTTAAATTTAGGAAGGTAATCGCCAATATCACCAAAAAGTTCACGCCGCATATTAAGCTTTTTCGAACTAGAACTACGCCGCATCCAACACACACCTGTAGCAAAAAGCAAACCAAAAGATGATTGATGTCGAGATCGGAAAGAGAACTTGATGATGGATTGGACGTAACTTGTGGAAACCAGAAGAAAACAGTGCAAGGCAATGTTTTGAATGGAATCCAGAAGGCAGACGACGAGTGGGTAGACCAAAGAAAACATGGAGAAGTACTATTTGGAGAAGTACTAAAGCAAAACCTGGTTACACCTGGTAGTTAGAACCTGGCTAAAAGGAATTAATAAGGATCATGAAAGGTGGAGAGGATTCTAGAATTCAGTAAGTAATTAAGTTTAAGCAATTTATTGAAACCCTTATCTTGTATCAAATGCCCAAATTATTTTTACAATATTGAAAACACTGGATTTTAAAAAACAGGATTTAAAAAATAAAGATTTATGAAACAGGATTTAAAAAAACATGATTTAAAAAAAAGGATTTTAAAATTCCGGATTTTTGAAACAAGATCAATTTATCCCCTTAGTAAATCTTCAATTTTCAGGAATCTATAAAAAATATTAAATGGGTTCCTGAAATACAAAATGTATTTCTTCTTCTCTTTTAAACTGCCTTTCTGATATCCTGTGTAATAAAATTAAACAGATCCTTCGAATTACAAAAAAAAACACTTTTGGAAACTAAATATAAGAGGATGAAAACAAAACTTTAAAAGCCAAAACAAAAAACAAAATATTCACATAAAACACTTTGATTGATTTTTTTGTAAATTATTGGGTTTAATTTTGGTAAAAACAAAATATAGGAAGTATTTAAAGTCCTAAATCCCATTAGTTTTAGAAAAAAAACTAATATTGTATATTATTCTATACTCTTTAAATATTTTGAAAAACTATTTATTGGTCTAGTTCATTAAAAACATAAATTATTACTACTATTTACTAAATCTAAAAAACAAAAAAATAAAATCGATTAGAAATGGAAAAATTAGGATTACATTTCTATTTTTTTTTATTTTTGTAATAAATGACTCCCAATAGGTTAGTTTAGTCCCATTATATACCTAGTTTATAATGATATAAATAGGATTTTGGTATAAAACATAATTTACTTTAAAAATTAGGTCTATTTGATATTTTTTTTAAACTTTAAAATTTAAAATTTATAAAAAAATGTTGTTTTAATTCTTTTTTGGTTTAATATATGTTTCTATAATAGTATTTGTGTATTTATTTAAAGTATATACAAAAGCTAACATACTATACTACACATTCTATTGAATAAACTGTAGGATTGTAATGTATTACAATATGAAACGTACTTAATATAAATTACCTACATGTTTTCTCTCTAAAATTTTATTATTTCTTTAAAATTAAAATCTTTAAATCTTTCAATCTTTTAATAGATTTCTATTTATAAAGTTTTTACAGTTCCTACAATATTTCTTCCCCTTTCCAATTTTCGAATGGAAGATTTTGGTTAGCAACATATCTATATATATATAAAAGCGAAAGTTTGTTTGTTTGTTTATATGTAACTTATAGACTCCTAAACTGCTCAGCGATTCTTATGAAAATTTGTATATAGGGGTTTTTGGCTAAAATCTCTTGGGCTAAAAATTTTGCTCTAACGGACCGCCAAGTTGGGTCCAAATTTTGTCCGATTTTACGAAATACTGCTTTTTTCAATACTTTACTCTAAATTAGAATTGGTTTGACCAATCGACTTCAAATTTTGTATACGTGATGCTCCTTGAGAACTGAGTTGACACTATTAACAGATTTGGAATTGGTTAACCCATGCCGGCCAACGTTTAACCAAAAAAAAATGTTGGAAGTAAATATTGTGCAGTACTGCTTTGGCAAAAGAAAAAGTCTCAAAACATTTTTTGTTGAGTTCCGTTAACCCATTGCGACACAACGTCATTTTTTAGATTTTTTCGTTACTTTACTATAAATTCGAAACGGTTTGACAGCATTATTCCAAAGTTTGTATGCGCGAAGCACCTTGAAAATGGAGTTGAGTCTGTTAGCAGACTTGGTGTTTGGTAACACATGTCGGTCCTACGATTGGTCAAAAACATTCAATTTGTTCAATTTTGGAAGGTAGTTAGAACTTCTTTGATTACAGGAACTTTAAAAAATTAATAGAATAATCCTAGCAAAATCATTTAAAAAGAATTGCTTTAGTACATTTTAAAATAACATTTACACCATGTGTAATATTTATGTTAACTTTTTGCAGTAACATCAACTTAAATTAAACCTCCATTGAGAGGCGCAGCAACGCGCACCGGGTATTAGCTAGTTATACATAAATTGTTTCAGCTCTTTATTATCTATACAGATTCCAAAATTTAATTATACATTTACCAGGTATTAATAACTTTGAAGTTCATTTGCTATTGAAGTTTTCTAAGAAATAATCTATTAATTGGACTTTCCAAGAATTTAACATATATATATAGTGTTTTACTTTAAGACTGAGTGTATTAATTATAATATTTCAATTATTGAATGATTATTCTAGTTAGTATAGATTTGTATCCAATAATAATTAAGTAATTAAATTTCATTTATGAAAATGAACTAATAAATATTGAGATATTTTAACAATTTTTTCAGTAAATTGTTGTTTATTATGGGGGATAACATTTGCCGCTATACTAGCACGTAGGCCTTGGGTTTGTTGGGCATTCCACTTCCAATACTTTCTATTAATTTCAAAGTAATAATATTTATTTTGTTTATGTTATATTCTATAACTTATAAATTAAATTATATTTGGTCACCAAGGTGATTTGTAAAGAAAAATGATTTTTCAATGTTTTTTTTCCAATTTAAAATTTTATGATCTCTACGGGAATCGATCCAGCACCTCCTTATTTAATAAGCTAAATGCTTACTCACTAACCCATCGAGGCTCCTTTTCAGTGAATTATACTTATCCAAAATTTTATCTTAAATTTATTCCTAATTTTTTTCTAATTCTAATTTCCTTCTAATTTCAATTCGTTTTATATTCCCGGTTCCCGAAAACCCAAAACAACAAATGTATTTTAAGACTTCTCCACGGGATCCTAATACAATTAATTTAGTTTCAGTTTTTTACACAAACCATCGTAAATTAAAAAAAAACAAGAATTTTCATAATTACCACAATCACTTTCCCGTAAACATGAATTACGATTACTTCTCAATCAGATTTACTCCTTTTTAAAAATGCTGAATCTAAGCTACAATAACCTTCAGTTATTAAAAAACAAATGAATTTGGTTTTAAAAAGCAGGAAATCTTATAGTTAAATAGCAAAAGCATATAAATCCAAGATCCAAGAATTTGATACACATTCCTATTAAATCTTTAAGTCCAACTTGAGGCACCTTAAACCTGTTACAAAAAAAACAAAATTATTAATAAAATATGTTCCAATATTTTTCTAAAATAGAAAAAAACCTAACAGCATTAAATATATTAATATATATTTTCGAATATCTGAAAATCACTTAGTAAAAGTAAATTTCTCAAAAAGGATCCCACCTTAAAACAAAACTGTAAATCTCTATGTAAAGATTCAAAAGTTGATCTGATCTATCTGTTTGGAATTACATATATATTAACATTTTCAACATGAGTTTAAATCTTTCTTTTTTTTTACATATTTTCATTTCTAAACAGATTGATAGAAAAATATTTTTTTAATTTTTTTTGTTTTTATGATTTTTTATCCTTAAATCTGAACTGAAGGAGTGAAGGATTATGATGGTAGAATATCTAAAAGATACATCAAAATATTTGTGAAAAAAAGGTCCTTAATACAAATAAAGAATCATAATATTTTCAAAAAAAAGTTTTTTTAACCTAGCATAATGTAAAATTTGTTGCTTCCAAAAAACCTACATATTATAATCTGGTAGAACTTAAATATATCAATAAAAGTACTTAGCTGCTTGTAAAAAAAAATTGATTTCAGCACCTTGAGATATTCTTAAGTTAATGTAAAATTTTTTTTTGCAGCATTTTTAAGAATAATCAGAAAATAAAAAGAGTCGGACTAAAAATTTTCAGATAAAAGTAAAAAACAAATTACAATTTACTTATGTTTATATTTACAATTTGTATTATTAACAGAAACATTGATCTTAAATAAATGAAATGAATTCCTCAAATCTCAGTTTAAGGCAGCATCAATTCAAAATTAGATTTTTTAAATATAATCAGAACAGCATAATATTTTGTAAATTGTACTTCAGTAGAATTCTAAGTACCTAATACTTATTACTTTGTAAAAATTCAGTATTACTTAGATTTCGATATACCTGTAAAAGTCTAAATAAAAGTACCAAGTAAAAATACTTGTAATTCCTAGAAAAAGATTAAATTTAGAGTTACATTAGTTTTGTATTTGCATTTTAATACTTAAGTATTTTTAAGTAATTAGGTATCAAGAATTCAATTATTATCCAAGTATTATAGTATTTTGCAATTATTTTCATTCATTTTTCCAAATTATCCTGGAATTTAAAATTATAAAAATTTCAATTAAAATCCATACCATATTAAGTCTTTAATTAAGTTTTTTATAAATTTTTGTTATAGTGTAATGCTGGTCCTTGAGAAAATAATGAGTACCAAGTAATGGTATTAGTAATTTTACTAGTACTTAAAATATACAAGTTTGAATAGAATTTTTTAGGCATTTGAGTTAAAAAAACACTCAAAAGCTCAAAACAGTCTTTTTGTGATTATAACATCAAACCCAGACCAATACTTTAAACCATTCGTATAAAATTGATTTTAAACTAATTTTTTAGATACTTTAATTTATTAAAGTAACCACAATTCAACTAAAATACATTTTATAACATTAAAAAATTTCATATCAAAATTTTTATATTATAAAAAATATTTTTACCTTTTAAATTAATCTATTCAAAATTAATAAAATTCAATGAATGAAATCATTTTCCAGTACGCTTACATTATAGACCAAAAACCTTTGAATTGGAATAGGGTTTTCCAGGAAAATTTTTTTATAGTATCCAAAAATTCTGACAGGAACCAATCCTGATGCATATGTTATAACTTTTAAAATCAATTTTAAATCTAAATTCTATGGAAAATTTCCAAAAATTTTTCAAATCCTAATAAAATAAATCTGTGACCTTAGTAACAACAAAACATCATGATAACATCAAATTAAAGTCGACATCCTGTAAAAGATTTTAGATAGGATCCTTTGCACAAAAAAAAAATAAAAAACAAAACAAAAATAATATTTTAAAATTAATACGGACGCATTTTAAACCTCAACAAAAATATTCCACACGTTTTTGATTTTTTTTTTAATATTTTGTTTCTATTTCGAAATTGCTAAGTATATTCTAAGGTTAAAGGTTATCTCAGTAGGATCCCAAATACAAATACAAAAAAAAAAAAGGATAACAACAAGGTTTTGATTTTTTTATTCGAATTTCTTAAGGAATTTTAATTTTAATACATCATCCAGAAATGGGATTCAAATATTACCACAACAGGGATTTTTATGAAAAAATTTATTTTTATACGAAGTTTTTAAAGGATAGAAATTATACATCGGTGTATGAAAAGTTTCTTAAAGTATTTTTAAAGATTTTATTTAATTTTATTAAAAAATTTTGATGTGAAAAATGTTTTTAATAACTGAATTGATTTAGACTTTAAATTGATATTATTAATAAGATCAATAATGAAGACTGTTAATCAAATAGAACTGAAATTTTTAAACGATGACTAACTTTAGTCCATCCAATTTTCATATTTGGTGTTTGGTTCATAATTGGTGTTTGGTTTGTTTAATCCTTCTTTCAAAATAAAATTGATTAATTGGGACCATCAAGTAATATTGATTTTAAAGTTATACATTCAAAGCTTCCCAAACTCAATAAAATCTTATTATAATTAAGATAAGCTGGGATCTTATAAAATATATCCCCATTCCTTTATTCCTTCAACATTTGGGCAGAAATTAAAGCAAAACTTCTTTTAAAGTAAAATTGAATTTACGAATCACTTTGAATGACTTTGAGGACTAGATCCGCAATATTATATATGGCTACAATCTTAAATTAAAAAATTTATATTTATAAATACTATATGCAGTATGAGTATACAATATGTTGTTCTATAGTCAAAGAAAAAGGTTGTCGCAAAACGCATAATTCTTATTTTAAAATTACAAAATAAACACTTATCATTGATTATAATGATTATAATTTAGATTTATCATTTAATAAATCTCTAGAAATAATTTAAACTAAGTGCAAGAAAATACAAGGACCTATTCTTGCTTTAACTCTCAAGAGTTCAATTAAATATAAAAGAAACGCAAATCAATTTAAAAGAAAAATTTAAAAAACAAATTGAATATCTTTAAAATTTAAATTATTTTAACCTTACTACACTTCTTATACATTTTTCATATTTTACCAATCATTTGTGTTAAGAAGGTCTTTCACTTCGGTTAGAAAGTGGTGGGAAAAAAGTACTGAATGAGTTTTCTTTTCCTTTAATATTAGAAAAATATATATGGCGCCGCACTTTCTTCAAGTTATATTTAACAGGCCAGACGCATCTTAGCGCGAAGAAATTGTGAAGGGAGACGTCAAAGCAGTGAAAAAGAATGGCTCAAATGCGGGCTCGAAAGCCATGGGGTTAATCAGAATACAGAAAATTGTTTAAACCCTGTTGAAAATATTCGAATCTTACAGTCGGCTAAGTTCGCGACTTTTTTTTCCTCTGCATAGTATGAATTGAAAAATACAGTGACACCGTCTAATCCTAAACATCTAATCCTAATAAAATAAATCTGCGTTACAGTGTCATCTCATGCAGGTAAGACTTCCCGCAAAATTTCGCAAAATAGATTTTATTTCTCAACTCAATTTTAAATTCAGTCTATTAGGTCCTATTGCTCGTATTTACCCCGCCTTAAACTCACTCATAAATTCTCTGGGAACAAATTCAAATAGTTCTTTCAACATCATATGCATATATGTGTAAAGAAAGAAAAACCCATTCAACTAAAAATAATCGAATCATAACTTTTGAAACATGTTCAAAACTAAATTTTTTTTACTTCCTCTTTGAATATAAAAATGCTCAATCATACATTTGAACGCTCATAATAAAGCACGACAAAATATGAAAACGAATTATACAAAAAGAAAAATATGAAAGGATACCGCAACACCAACAACATTATGCAGGAATAGAGGAAATATTTAGAGGATTGGAAAATAAAGGAATATCAAAAGGCTAAAGCATTTCCGTTTCACCCCTTCATTGTAATTTTGTTGGATGGCGTTCACAAAGATGAATGCTCACCTTGATTTTGAATTTATTTATATATATAAATATGTTTTATATTTTGATGCTAAAACCTTAAAAAGGCATTAAATTTAATTTTAATGTTTTTTTTTTTATTTTCATTCAGAAAATTCACTTTACACTTTTAGGTTCTTTACAATTTAAAATTTCGTATTAATTTTGTAAAAGAATTTTAACTGGGTATCGTTTGAAAAAAGTGACCCAATTACTTTATAAAAATTTAAAATTTTACTTAAAGCCCTTCAAGAAATGATTTTAATTATAATAAAACAAAATGCAATATTTTTAAACTATCAAAGGTTACAGAGAACCATTATAGGTTAGGATATTATTATTTAATTATGCTAGTATTTTTTATTATTTTTGTTTAATTGTATTATACTACTATTATAATTAATCGAAAGGGGGAACAAATCTACTTTTTCAGTAATATTCCTTGAAAAAAACCTACAATCGGAGCGGGGATCGAACCCACACTCCTTTGGTCGATACGCCAGGTATTTATATGTACAATGCCACCGAAACGCCCCGCTTAAAATTATTTATTTATTAATTGAATTTTACGTATTACACTGAATTACACAATATTGGTAAAGCCCTCGCCTACCAAGGCCATTGTGGCCTGATTCTAATTTATCTTAAATCTTTTACATCTTTTCTAAATTTGTATCTTAAAACTATTTTTATATTTCATTAAAATTTTTTAATTGATTCTAAAAATTGCATACTTTTAGGCTAATTGAATTTTATATTGTATTGACATTTACTGAAACAAATTACTGGTTTAATGAATGTTTTTAAATAAAATTGTCAAAAATTTTACTGTTATATTCAACCTTCAACTTCAAGGTAATTTCTAAATAATTAAATGATCAACACTAGAACTAAATCTTTTAATACAAATTGACTTAGTAATATTATTTCAAAATTTTGTGTAATATTTTTGAAATTCTTTTGAAAAAAAAGTATTTGTTAAAAATATAATTAGAACATGTTCATGAATCTTTTAGTTGTTCTATTCCATTCGAACATAATGTAAAAGCAATATTTGTTCCTGTTAAATAACATAATAATACACAAGTTTAATATTTATATGTTTTTTATATTTATTCACATATACCTTATATATTTAATCATATATAATTTAAATGATTTCACCGGAACCATAATGTATAAAAAAAAAGAACTCTGTTTCCGGTTAAAAATTTTTTTTTTTAAATTCTTATAATTTTGCTTTCATTTTTGTTTTTGTATTTTGTTCACTTGGAACTGTATTTGGTTTCTTTTAAAATATTTTAAAAATACAATGTTAACTTAACCTTTGACTACTAAGTTTTTAATATTTCAAATCTGTAAGAAACTTTTTAACCGACTATAGTTTTCTAGATAGGTAGCATTCTCTTTGTACCGTCTCTCCTCCAGATGCCTTTTGGCCTGCCCACACTTCTTCTGCCCTGGCGGTTCGATTATACTGCTTGGGTTTTCACGAATAATGCTGGGTGCCTTACAATGTGCCCAATACATTTCCAGTTGTTTTTCCTTATTTGCCTCTATATCGACTCTTGTACTTTAATTTTGGATCTGAGTTGAGTTCCATGTCGACCACTTTTCGTTCTCCTGTCATTGGTTTTTTTATGTTCTATATATGTTGTTAGTATGGTTCTCAAGTATTCAAATTCTGGTGACTTTTCAATTTGGGTATTGGGCTTCAATATTAGTGTTCGGTTGGTGCTATTGATTCTCATGCACTTTGTCTTATTTACATTTATTTGAAGACTTTCTGGATTACCATAAATTAATCTTCCTTCTGTTCTTTTTTGGGACATTGGCGATTCCTCTGAACGCCTTGAACGTTCTGGCAAGCCCTCACCGACAGCCGTGGTCTCTGCCCACACTTTGGTAGATCTCCCTCACAAATTTTTATTTTTATATGACATTATTTTTTAATTAATTAATGCTTTTTATACCTACAGTCAGGGGTTCTAGGTAGCCGTCCATTCTGGAACAGTCGGTTCTGGATTTTTATTTGGATTTTAGTGGACCCGCACCAGAAGTATATCTTATTGAGAGTATTTCTATTCGATTTCTTAAACCACAATCTTATAGCATTGGAATCAAATCTACTATTATTACAATAAAATTAAAATTTTAAAATTATTTTCTTAGTACAGTTTTAATTTCACAAAAATAGGATTTGTTGGTTACAAAAAGTTAAAAAAAGTTTACCATTTAAAGTACTGAACGAATTTCTCGACCAAAATCGATCGAATTAACAAAGCAGAAACACTTATCCAATATTAAAAAGAGCAACAATAATATATTTTTAACAAGTTATTTTCACCACAATAAAATATGCATTAGTTAAGCAGTTAAAAAAAAATTTCAAAAAATAGTAAATTGCAAACAAAGTAACAATATGATTTTTCGTTTTTATTTTTAAATAAAGTGAAAATTAGAAATAAAATTCATTTCACCAGCTTCTTAATATTAAAAATAAAATATAAATACAAAAATAAAAAATCCTAGAGAAAATATAAATGAATAAGCAGTAAACAAGTGAGAATTGAAAATACTTTATATTACACGGAAAAAATAAATAAAAATAGAACCTGCTAACAATAGAAAAATTGGAGTAACGGAGAGAAAACAAGTTATGAAAAATGCTAGATTTTAAAAAAGCTCATTTCTAAAACTAATCAATGTTTCATAGTAAGTTTTTGGTAAAGAAATAAGTATAAGAATAAATTGATTATTTATTTATTTCATCAAATCATTATAAATTATGAATAATAATGAAATCCATATTTATAATATAAGTCTAATGCATTCAAGCACTTGAAACCCTGTTCACATGTGTCAAAACATAATATTTGAGCTTCAACTTTAACAATGTAATCTTGGAAATATATGTATATCGACTAAGTTACCAATTTGTAAAAAAGGGATTTCTAAATTATTTCAAAGAGTGCAGAAGTCTTTTTAACATACGAACGAACTGACTGACGATCAGAGTGAAACTATTTTGGCACATTTTTTCAAAATTTTTTAAAAATGTTCTAAAAACTATTCGTTACGGTTAAGCAAAAACAAATCTTTAAGTTTAAAGGTGAAAAATATCATTTAAAATTTTAGGTTGGTTAAATTTCATTTTGAAAAATAAAAAAAAAAGAATTTTTTTTATATTGTGCAATTGTTATTTTTAAGAATGAAAAATTCACTTCGAATTACGAATTAAATTTTCTTCTTTCTGTTTTTTTGGTGAAAATACATTTTTCCTTAATTCTTATTTTTGTTCTCGGCAGGAGTTAATGCAACATTGCTTATTCATTTTTTCTGCTAGTGCTAAGAAGTTCATTTTTATATACAGTGAAAGCTCTCTTAGTCGGACGTTCTTATGTACGGACATCTCTTTAAGACGGACAGTTTTTTCAAAACCAATTCTTTTTTTAAATTTTCCATACAAAACCCATTCTTTTAACCGGACACTCTAATAACCGCGTACGGTGTACGGTCAATCATTCAATCATTCTTTAAATTTCAAAAAAATCTCCCGTAAACGGACACTTGTAATTTATGGGCAAGCTTTTTTTTATTTAACGTGAGTTATATGGTATTGGATGTAATTTTGTAGTATAATTTACTATTATATTATATTTAATTATATGTATGCATTCTAATTTTTAGAATTACATATTAGAATCTAATACACACATAATTGGATTTGAATAATATTATGTATGCCTAATACATAGAGGTACTTTTTATTGCTTATTTTTTAAAACGTTCTGAGCAATGAAGAGAGTATGTATTAGTAATCAGATGCAAACTCCCTCTCTTAAGAATCAAAAAATTTTACATTTTGTAAAAATAATACGTATTAGGTTTATTACGCATACGTTCTAGGTAAAGTTACACTAAAACCTACAATGAAGTCTTAAAAACTATTGATAGTTTAAAAAAAATTTTTAAAATTTTAAAATTTGCAACATTTAAAGAGGATCTTACAGCATTTCAGTTTATAAAAAACTTAAAAACACATTTCAAAAATAATGTTTTAAAAATTGACCAGGAAAAAATACGGCAGTCAAAGATTTCAAATTTTTCAAAAGACTACTAATTCTTAAACTCTGAAATGGAAGTAGTATGTAATATAACCAAATAATGTTAATCTGTATTGAATTTATTGAATTTTTGTTTAGTTTTTGTAGTAATTTTTATTTTCATTTGTTATTTAGTTTTTATATTGCTTTACCATTATAATTTTACCCTTGAAAAAACGTTATTAAAAAAATAAATAAAGAACTTAAGAAAAGTTATAAAAAAATTTGTTCTATTAACCGGACAGTTCTCAGAAGCGGACGAAAATTTTAGAACCATGAGTGTCTGTTTATGAGAGCTTTCACTGTATATATATATATATATGATATATAAACTTTTCATAGTTTTTTTTTGTTTCTGTTTTTCGTAAAATTTTAATTTTTAATATTAGTTTTTCATTTGACATTTTATTAGAGTTAAAAAATGATATTTCTTTAATCTTATTTGACTTTTATAATAGTAAGAATGTTTTTCTTTTGAAATTCAAAAGTCATATTATAATTATTTGGAACTTTTAATGCTGTCTGGAACTTTTCGTTTTTTTTTTGAAAAATAACAGAAAAATTAAAATTTTAAAAAAGGTATAAAAGATATTTATATTTTATTGAATTATAATTATATACATGATGAATTTAAAAGAAATAAAAAATTTAACAAATTATAATAAGAAAAGCAGAATAAATAGAAATAGGAGTAGCACACTATAATCGAACTAAATAATATATGTTAATGTAATATAATCTATGTTTATCTATCAAAAACAAATATATTTTATGATTTGGGTAGGAAATTCCAAAAAAACAATTCCATTTCCGAAATACCATTTACATAATTCCACAAAAAAATAAAAATTCCACAAAAAGGAAAGATGCCAAAAATATTCTGGGAAAAGCGGCAATTCTGAATTTAAATCCTATGCCTCATAAATGCCTCATAATTAAGAATCTCACATATCACGTACAAATCAATATTCTGCAAAAGGCGTATATACCTAAAGGAGTATTTGCTTTTAAATCCAACTGTAAAATCCCGGATAATTCAAAATCTCAAGTGAAATTTGTTTGTTTTTTGGAATTTTTTTTTCAATTGTCTGGAAATTTGTAGCTTTGAAATTTTTGTTTTTTTTTTTTAGAGTTATGACACCATTCTATATTTTAAAGAGCATACTCTTCGTCTCTCGTCTAGGCTAAATTCTTTAAAAATCCTTTCAACCCCATCAAGCTAGGTGTACATCACTTCAAATGTAATCTTTCTATTTAATGTAAATATTGTATTAAACTATTTTTATATTCCTCAGCTGTAGAACTATTTATTTATTCGAAATTTGGACATCTTATTTAATACACTATATTTTTATATTAGATATGATCTGACCAGAATTTGGATCTGAAACTTTTCGATTGAAAAGCCGCCCCTTTACCAGTGAGCTATCAGTCAAATAATGTAGAACTATAACAACTAAAACTATTCGATATAGGTATATTAGGAATATCAAAATTAATCACAGTATTTGAAATATGTCATAACCAATTTCTTTAATTGACATACGCAGAAGGATTAATCAGATTGAATTGGTTAAGCAAGACGTTTCTGCAAATGAATATGTTTTTTAATAAATTTTTTCTTTTTAAAATAATTGATTGTGAAGTTAATCAAATTACAAGTTTACAAAGAAATTCAATGGAACTCCTATGAGTTCTTCTACCACGTTTCTACTGCGAGGAACCCCAAATAAAAGATTTTTTCATCAATTCCAACACTAAAGTCTTTACTTTTGAACACAGGTATTAATTAAACGAATTAGGTTTTCACTTCACCTACATCCTCATTAATAAGACAGGATTTTAGTTAGTTATTAAGTTTTCTTATTAAATTGATTTTTGTATTAACAAAAATAATTTATATATTAATTTAATTACAATAATTTTATTAATTAAGCGATTTACTTCTTTTCTTTTCAGGTATGTTAAAGTACAAGTTCAGTTTTTAATGTAAGTTATTTTAAAGATTAATTTAAATGATATAATGTTGAATTAATAAATTTAAAATTTGTATTGTAATGTGACCTATAAAAATTCAGGAAGGTATTTATAAAAACTGGAATTTTTTTTTGGAATTATAACACAATCCCATATTTTATAGAACATACTCTCTGTCTCTTGTTTAGCATAAATCCTACCACAATTATGAATTTTAACTTTCTTTATAATTTTATTTAAATTTACTGTTGATTTAAAATAAAATTCTGAAAAATTTCTTTCATCCTCCATCAATTAAGAATATCTATTACTTCCGAAAATTATTTGTATCTCCCTCCTCGCAGAAGGATAAATCAGATTGAAGTGATGAAGCAGAAGCTTCCATAATTTAATGTGTTTTCAATAAATTTCTTCTTTTAAAGATAATTGATTGTGAGATAATTGAATGTTCTGTAAAACTGTGATATATTTAATTAAGACTTTATTTTAAATACAAAATTTTGCGTAATAGTTTTAATATGTTATGCATTTTTTATATTGAATACATGGTACATATCTAACGCATAAGTGAATAAAACCATTTAACATATAAAAATTTTAATCCATTTTTATTGACCAAAATAATTTTTCCAAATCAAATATTAATTTGTATTAAACTTTAAAATAAAAATAAATTTCTTTTATTTAAATAGCTGTGTATTAATAAAAATTAATGAATGATAACATTAAAATAATTTAAAATAATTAAAAATAAATAAAACAATTTTAATTAAAATTAATTAGTCAGAATTAAAAACAAATGACTTCTATTAATTAAAAAAAAAAATTGCAATTGTTTTTTTTTTTCAAAATTTTTATTATTAAATTGTAATTAATTTTATTATTTAATAAAAACAATATGGTATATTTTTAATTAGTCATAATTAAACAATAAAAAAAAAAAACATCATTAAATAAATGGCTCACCTTTTAAAAAAAAGGTGGAAAAAAAGTTATCACTAGATTAAACATAAACTAAAGATAAAAATAATCATTTATTTTAATAATTTTTTTGTTCAACTTTAAACTGAACTCTTAACTAAAAAATATACACATAATATTTAAAGATAGTCATTAGATTAAATTCAAATTAAAATATTCAAGATTATAAAATAATTACTGAACTGATTTAATTGGTACAGTATTATATTGATTTAAATAATACAGTATTGGTAATTTTAATATTCCATAATTTATTAATTAATTTCACATTTTCATTTCAAAATTCAGATGCAAGAGATTTTCCATTTTTTTTTAACCTCATATCAAAAAATTTATTGCAACATTCTATCCCAATAGATGCAATAAATTTTTAAATATCTCATACCTATATACTTAAATAATAATATCTATTATAAAATAAATATTTTACCAAAAATAGTTTAGTGTAATGGCCAAAGTTACTGCAAAATTTGGTTGGTCTACTGCAAAGGGTTCGAGTAGCTGCCATACAACTTCTTATTTTATATGAGCATTACTCTATACCTATTGAAGTTGGGTGTCTGAAATTTTGCCAAAAATAGTTTAGTGTAATGGCCAAAGTTACTGCAAAATTTGGTTGGTCTACTGCAGAGGGTTCGAGTAGCTGCCATATAACTCCTTCTTTTATATGAGCATTATATTTGAAATTTTGCCAAAAGTTATTAATGTTTATAATAACAATAATGATATAATGTTTATATAACGGTTATATGGGTATCCCAGAGTTGACACAGTCTACTCTACTACACTCTTCCTCGTTTTTTTTATTATTTCTGTTGAATTTAAAAAATAAAACAAAAAAAAAATTTTATCTTTAAAGGAAGCTCGAACTCAGATCTATTTACAGCATAAGCCACTTTGCTTACTACTGAACAATACAATTCTTATAAATTTGTGGTCAGATTACTAATATAAATGTATCACTAACTGACAGAATGAAAAATAAAGCCATAGACACAGGCAAGTTCATTTAAAAGTATATAATAATCATTTATTTTATTAATTTTTTTTGGTCAACTTTAAAATTAACTCTTAACTAAAAAATATACACATAATATTTAAAGATAGTCATTAGATTAAATTCAAATTAAAATATTGAAAATTAAAATAATTGTTGGACTTATTTAATATCAGTGTTTCAGTATTGGTAATTTTAATATTCCATAAATTTATTAATTTATTTTTTCGTATTTTCATTATTATTCAAATTCAGGTGTAAGCGATTTTCCATTTTTGTTTACCCTCATATCAAAAAATTTATTGCAACATTTCGTCCCAATAGATGCAATAAATTTTTAAATATCTCATATCTATACCTAAATAATAATATCTATTGTAAAAAACGACATAAATTTTCTCACCTTTTAACATATAACCTGTTAAAACAACATGAGCGATTAAAACTAAACCTCAAAAACAAAACAACAACAAAATAAAAAATTTAAAAAGGTGAAAATATCGCGAAAAATAAAAGACAAAGACCTAGAAATAAAATATATTAAAACGTGATTATCATTTATGTGTAAAATATATAATGTTATCTAGGGAGACTTTTTTACATTAAAGCTTTTTATATTTTAAACTTAAAAATAATTCTATTAGTATATTATGTATATAGACTTTTTTTTAACCTATATACAACCTTAATAAATGTCAAATATTCTTTAATATAAATTTTATCTATTTTGTTTATATGATTATAAATGGTTGCAGGGAACATTTTTCCTAAAATCAAAATTTTGAATTTTTATCTACTTAGTAAAACTCAAAATTTTCAAAATTTAAGTTTCTTATCAAAGGTATTATGCATTAAAGATTTTAAACTAAATTCATAGTGTTCTCTTGATTTATCATTTTATGAATTGAATTTATAATTGAATTAAAAAATTCCTTATAATTAAATTCACTTTTTTACTTGTCAAATTCCTAAATTTAAATTTTAACTCCATTTATTGTTAATTTTTTGTAATTAGGTAAAATATGTTTCGATATATTGTTTTTTGATACTATTTTTTATACTCTAATAAAATATTGCAATTTTTTTTATGGTACCTTTTTTGTCTCAAATATTAACCGACATTTCATATTATTCATTTTAAGCTTTATTTATGCATGTGTAACACATATTAACACATATATATATATATATATATATATATATATATAACTAACCGAGCTATACTGGTTCATTGTACATCAACTTAAAACCAAATAAATGCTAAAATTAGTTAATATATTTATCTACACATTAAATACATATATATTTACGATATAACATAGGTATATATGTGTACATATGTCTCAAATAAATGTTAATGACAACAATATTACACGTAAAATTTGACAATGGAATTTTCTGTTAAAACAAAAACAAAATAATATGTATGTATTAACATTTTATAATAATATGTTGAGATGAGAGAGTAAAGATTGACATTTTATTTATGACACCATTTTACATTTTTATTACATCAAAAATATAATAATAGCATAGAATGAGCGATAGAATGAGATGTCAAACTTAATCTGTCTTGTTAACTTGACATAAAATACAATAATAACAAAAACAACAATAATAATATAGAAAAATAAAATTTTAATCGTAATTATAATATTAGTATATTATTTTAATTTAAATAAATTATTAATATTAAAAACAATTTTCATTGTATTTGAACCCCTAAAAGTATGCAAAATGGAAATATGGATATCTGTTGGATATAATGTAGATTTTATAAGTAGATAAGACTCTAAATGGCTTCTGTAGTCGAGGATCTTACTGATGTTATTACAATTTATTGTATTAATATTTGATTTAAAATAAATACAAGCCGATAGCCTCAGTCGCTAGTGCTTATGTATTTATAAAAATTTTAATTGTAATAAATGGAAAATAAATAAATAATAAATTAATAGATAGGTTTAAAAGATAGCCAGTGACTTTATTTTTGGAATACAATTTAAATAATAGAAAAAGAAACCAAAAATAATATAAAAACTATAAAAAAGTACTATAAAATCTCTAT
The DNA here is from genome assembly GCA_963082915.1 of Dolichopus griseipennis. NCBI lineage: Eukaryota > Metazoa > Arthropoda > Insecta > Diptera > Dolichopodidae > Dolichopus > Dolichopus griseipennis. Next base: position 21,756,248 of record OY720444.1, read on the forward strand.
AAATTAAAACGTGATTTGATGTATTGACGAAAAAAATTGTTAAATAAATAAATCAAATAGTGTATAGATTAACTAAGAAATCTATAAAGTAGTCTGAAAAGTATAACTTAGAAAAGATAATAAACTTTAATAGTATATTGATCAATTAAGACACCTATCAAAGTAATTTAAAGATACAAATTTAGAAAAGATGTAAAAGATGAAAGATAAATTAAAATAGGCAAACAATAGCCCTGACAGGGGAGGACTTTTCCAATATTGCGTAATTTAGTTTAATACGTAATATTCAAATTAAGGTAGGTCAAGTTATGTTAAATTATATTTTTATCTTAAATAATAAAATTTACTATTGGTTTTTAAAACTAATTTTTTCCTAAAATAAAATTAGAATAATGTATATATACAATCAATAATAATTCTAAATATTAGATTCGATAGACATAAAATTAGCACAAAAATTCAGTTTTTAGGCACAAATTTTTTTTTTTGGTAATTAAAGATGAACAAACAGGTGAATAGTTTTTGGTAATAACATGTAAAAAGAATGTTTATTGCACCAAAATATTCCAAAGATTTTCACATTATTGGGTGTCCAGATTTTAAATATTTTTCTGGCAAATAATTTAATCAAATATTAAAAATATATTAAGTATCTTAAGAAACTAATGATTCTCAGGAATTTTCTAAAATAAACAGTACTTATTACGGTAATTGATTACATCTAAGTAAAACCACAAGAAAATAAATCCTAAATAAAATTATACTAACTAATTTTTTAAAAAAATTACTAAAGCAACCATTAATCTTTAATTTTGTAACAATAATTGTATTAAAAATTTTTTACCAATTATTATGATTATTTTTCAGAAACCTATTCTATTTATAGGGAAATCAAAAAGCCTTTCCTACATTATTCAATCTTTAATTTTTTTATTTAGTTAACTGTATACTGTATAAATGTTTTCTTTCTATCTCTGAAATATTTATCAAATCTTTTTCCCTAGAGAAATTTAATATTTTGAAATTGTTTTTTTTTCATAGAATAAATAATAAAAGACAAACAAACATACTGACTATAATAGAAAAAAAATTCATAGAATCTTGCAAAAAAATTTTTTAAATCACATTGGGATCTGAAATATGTTTTTTTTTTCATTTTTTTGGCATAATGTACAAACATACTTATGTATATACATATATAATTTAAGATTCACATACATATTCACACAGATATATCATATATAATAAGTGTGGATAAATTAGTACACGTGTTTTAAGGATAACGCTTAAATGGTATAATAGGGACAGATTTGGTTTTTCTTTTTTTTGGGTTCCTTTATTTTTAGCAGTAAGTTTTTTTTTTTAAACCATTTTGGTAATTTGGTTTTTTTTTTGGAATTTCTTTTTTATGATGTTATATTTTAAGTTGAATGATAATATATGAAAGAAATTCATAATTTTGATGGAAAACATTATATATTTATAATGAAGACATTTTTAAAGTTAATATAACATTAAAATATATACAGGTTAATTTTTAAATTGTTATACAGGTAACTTTTTATTTTATTTATTTTCAAGTAAAAAATAAATCATTAATAACTGAACTTAAAGAAAGGTAAATGTGGGTAAACTTTTTCCATTCCTAACCTTAACCCATTGATTTGTTTTAATATTTTTTTTAGGATTTTTTAATTTTAAGGTATTTCTAAATGAAATTTCATATTAATATTAAAATTGAAAAATGTTGGAAAATTTAATCAATAGTTATAAAAGGTTTTACTAAAATTTAAATTGTGCTTTAAAAAAACATGATAAAAATACTCCATCCAACAAATGTATAGAGGATAATGATGGGATCATTTAAGATTATTACTAAAAATATCACTTAAATATAAACTAATAAAATATGAACCTATAATTTAGAATTTTTCGTAGTTTAAGTATGTCTTTAATGAACAATTAATTTTTTCTAATACTTTTAACATCAAAAATTTTAGAATCAACCGTTTTCTAACTTAAAAAAATTTTCACTTAAAGTTAATTTTAATTTAATTAATTACTAAATAATTTAATTAATTAAAAAAAAAAATGCTTTAATTATATTATTTCAATAAAAATCATTTGAAATTTTTAATACTTTAATCTAATTAAAAACTTTCGAAAATAATTTATAAAATCTTCTGGATAAAATACTTTATTTCCTTTGTTTAATTTTGAAATTGTATAATTGTATTCACACGTTATTTATCAAATAATTTCAAATTTCCCGGAATTCCTTCTATTGTTTAAAACTTATATCCTTTTTCTTGTATAGTGTTTTTAAGTTTTAAGTGTATACTATTTAACTTTTAAATGCATCTAATTCTTTTGTTTTTTCTGCTCCAATAAGTTTTATAATGACGGAAAATTGTTTAAATATTGAAAAATTTTAACATTAAAATTAGCTTTAAAATGCAAGAATATATAAAGATATTATTATATTTCTTGAGAACAATATCTTTGTACGTTAAAAATTTTGTATAAAATGATGTAGGATTGAAACATTTGAAGGATATTTTTCATATGAGAAAATTATTTTCTTTTAAATATACGATAAAATGTAACTGTTAAAATAAGAACGAAATTTAAAAAGAAATTGGAATACAATCGAATTGATATAGAATTTTCCTGAAGGAATAATAGTTTTTAGTATTAATTTGATAAAAAAATATTTCAATATTAAAAAATTGAAAAAATGTAGCTAAAACTCTAAAAATCTTATAAAAGTTGTATATTGTTTTATTTTAAAAAATAATATATTATTTTAATAAGCGTGTTATATCATTATAGTTGCCCTATTTATATATATATATATAATGAAATTTCCTAAATCTAGATATCCAAATTGTTCATCAAATTCTTCGTACAATATCTTATTAAGTAAAAACTTATTAAATTTAAATATATTAAATAAAATCCCTATTGCAATGATTGGCCAATGTATGTTTATACACTGTAAAAATTCTTAAAAAAGATTAAACTTTATATAAATTCTTAATATATTTATAATAAAATAGGACCTTGAAGCAATCTTAAAACTTTGAAACCTAGACAATCAACTTTATTTAAATTTAATAAAAAATTTTAAAATTACTTTAAAACGAGGAAGATTATAGTTGCCCTTGTCAACTTTTAGATACCCGTGCATACCCACTATGGTGTATAAAATAAACCGTAATTTACTTCTCTTATACATTTAACTCATTACCCCATAATTTTGACGTAAAAAAAAAAAAAAAAATTAACAAAAAAAAAAAAAAAGTCACAAAACAAAAACAAAATTTTCATTCATTGTCCCATAACTTTAGCTTAAAAAAAAAAAAAAAATTAACAAAAAAAAAAAAAAATCACAAAAAAAAAAAAAAAAGTTTTCATTCATTGTCCCATAACTTAAGCTTAAAAAAAAAAAAAAAAAAATAAAAAAAAAAAAAAACAACAAAGAAAAAAAAAACAAAAAAAAAAAATTGGCCCACCCTAAAAGTCCGATGGTCCGAGTGATGTCCAACTTTGCCAAGTAACTTGCCCTATTAATTTACCTGCCCAATTTTAATTTAAACCTTGTAGCTTTATTAGATTCACAGTTATTGAATCGAAAACTTTGTATGGCAGCCCTCCGAAAATGGGGCCCTAACATTTTGAAACTTCATATAAGTGCTCGATTCATTATATAACTAACCGTGTGTAGTTTTCAGCCTCGTAGTATAATTAGTTTTGAAGAAATTCATATTGGTGCAAAGAAGTTGTATGGCAGCCCCCCATAAATGGGGCCCTAACATTTTGAAACTTCATATAAGTGCTCGATTCATTATATAACTAACCGTGTGTAATTTTCATCCGCGTAGTATAATTAGTTTTGAAGAAATTCATATTGGTGCAAGGAAGTTGTATGGCAGCCCCCCGAAAATGGGGCCCTAACATTTTGAAACTTCATATAAGTGCCGGAGTCAATATAAAACTAACCGTGTGTAATTTTCATCCCCGTAGTATAAATAGTTTTGAAGAAATTCATATTGGTGCAAAAAAGTTGTATGGCAGCTCCCCGAAGCCTTGGCCCGATTTTAACCAAAAACAATAGGGAACCTAGAAATTGTCTAAAAATGACTTTGTGTGAATTTCAAGACTCTAGCCCTTTTAGTTTTTGAGTTATCGTGATGACACACGGACGGACGGACGGACGGACGGACGGACGGACAGACACACATAGCTAGATCGACTAATTTTTCGATTCTGAGCCGATACGTACCCTTGACACTATATCTAGCTCGTCTAGATCGATGCGTTACAAACGGAGGAGCAAATCTAATATACCCGATGTTCATATATATATGCACGGGTATAATTATTAAAACTTTCAACATAATTATGCTTCTGATTAAAAAACTACTAGGATTTTTAAAAAAGCAAAATTTTTAAAGTTACAATGTACCAACATTATGTTTTAGCCTTGGGCAAATTTTATTTTTAACAAAAAATGTATAAATCTTTTCAGATTAAAAGATAGAACTCTGATGCAACTTCGTAACAGATGCTTCTGGAAAGTTTTGTAAACTTAGGGACAGACAGACGAAAACTTTATAGCCACATCTTCTCAAAAGTTTTTGAAGATATTCTAAAAATATTAATAATAAGATAATAAAATTGGTTTAGGCTATAAAACATTAGAAAATATTTTTTTAATTATAAATAACTAAAATTGAATTTTCTAAATTTGAAGATTAGTATACGCCTGCGGATATGCAAAAAAAATTTGAAAATTTATTTTGAAAAAAACAATCCTTTCAGTTAAAAAAACCTATAAAAGAACTTTTTAATGAAAGCTTTAAAACCAAAATAGTGAATCAATTAGCTTAGTTTTTGTTACAAATTAAAAATTATATTTTAGAAATTAAAAGCCATATAAATTAATAACTAATTTTTATTTAAATAAAAGAATAATAAATTCTTTTTATTCCGTATGTGTTATTTTGAATTTTTAAAAATATTTCAGCACAAAGAAAAAAATTTTCAAAATTAAAGAATCCTTACAATAATATCCTTTCAGTTGATTTTATTTCAAAAATTGAATTCAACGAATAATATAAAATACTTATTTAGATTAAAAATTAAATAATAATTTTAAAAAACAAAATGTCCTTTTGTTATGGAAATTAAAGTATCCAGATTTTTCCACAATAGATTTCAAATTTTGCAAAACTAAAAGTTAGCACTTTTAATTAAATTTTTAATTCTAATTTATATTTCATTGAAATGATATTTTTCAAAAAAAGTTTTACCAAAGGTTGTATTAAATAAAATGGTTATATATTTGATTCTAAAAATTTATTTACATAAAACCCTATAGATGTTTTATTAAAATACTAGAATTTGCTTATCAATCTGGTTTTAAGCTAATTTTTAGATTTAAATTAATTTTTAAATAAATATTTAAGAATATTACATAATTTTTATACAAAGTTTAGGTACATAATATTCAAATAATCAAAAATTTAATAAATAATTGAAACACATTTAGTTTAATTCTCAGGATCATTCTTTCTTGAGATCTGGGGCTTATTTTATCTAATTTACAATATTCTACAACCCTTTTTATTTAAATGATTTTAATTTTGCAAATTCTGGGATTGCAAAATAAGGTAAAAGAGAATCCTGGAAGTTAAAATTTATTGATTATACCAATTTAAACAAACCTTGCCAAGTTTCAGCTGTAACTATTTAAAACCTGGTATCTAAAGTAAATTAAAATAAGTTTGGCACAAAATATAATTTTAATATATTTTTATTAAATTAAATAATTTTAGTCATTAACTTACACTTTTTATTTAAATCCAGTTTTGACTCTACTTTTTGTTTTAAAAATTTAGTAATTATATTATGTATTATTAACTTTTTTTTTAATTCTATTAAAGTAAGTACACACAAGATATCACTATATATAAAACAAAATTACCAAGTTACCTTACTTGCTTTATTCAAAATTTAAAGTTTAAAAATTACAATGGCATTTAAAGAAAGAAAATACACGTATACCACATAATATGTTATACTTCATTGTATGTCGTCCTTATTATTTGAAACAAAATTCTAAGTAAAACAAAAATTAAAAACTTTTTAAATTTAAAATTGTTGTTAAAAATTTTCATAACATTCTATACCAGTTACCTTAATACATATCATTTACATAATAACGAATACAGTACATTAAAATCTATATTAGCCTAAAAATATGTTATAAATGAAAGGATTATATTTGAAAATACAAAAACCACTACTGTTTTAAGAAAATTGATTTCACTGCAGTACAACTTTTAAAGGTAAAATTTAACTTGTATTCGTATTGAAGAAAATGAATACTAATAAAGAAGTAATTTTTTATCCTGCAAAAAAAAAAAATTAAGAAAAAATTTTTTAATAAGAAAAGTTTGTTTTAAAATTTTTTAACTTTGAAACAAAATTTTTGATTATATTTGTCTGAAGGTTTTTTTTTAAAACTTTAATACTTTAGTAATGCAAAAACAGTTTTCAATTACTCATATTACTTACCTAATTTATGAAAACAACCTATGGATTTCTGTAAATTACTAATTTTCTTTAAAAATATTTGTAACACACGTAAAAGTGTTAAATTAATCTACATGATTTTAATTGGACCTGTAAAATTCAAATACCAGTCTAATTACTAGTGCCATTACTTGGTAATCATTACTTGCTAATTATCATTAAAAAATTTTTTGTAATAGTACTTTGAGAATTCAATTATCATTAAAAATAAATTAAGTTTTTATTTGATAATTCCTAGAAATTAATTAAATTTGTATTTCAATTACTTTTTTAATTATTTTTTAATTCAATTACTTTTGTAATTATTTTTGATACTTAAATAAATTTTGTAATTTTTTTTTTTTATAACTAATTGCTGTAAAATAACTAAATACTGAAAGAAACTAAATTGTTGGAAGAATTGCAAGAATTTTGAACTTCTGTTCATGTCTTTAATTACTAATGCAAATTATATGTTCTTTCAGTTGTTTTGAGAAGAAAGGTTTATTAGAACTTCAAAAGAATAAGGTTTTTTCTTTTGGCAACTTATACTTACAGTACTAATATTAACATATTTTGTGTGTTTCTTTAAATAAACATAAACATGAATTTCATTGTTTTTCCACGTTAATACTAATTATTTTATTTTCTCTGTTTTATGTTTCATTTTATATGTAATTCTTTTTTTATTTCAATTGTTTTTCTTTTCTTATTGTGAGTTTTCATTTTCTGATAGTTGTTGCTTACATTCATGGTAATTGTTTCTTAAATAAAAATGTATACAACGTATGATAATACAGTTGTCTTAAGTACAGAATAACGATTTTTTATAAGGTTCCACATCATACTGAGTGGAAGGAGAAAGGAGATGGGTATTATGGGATTTTTTTTTAATTTCCTTCCTTCTTTTTACGAAAAAGTGACAGATTTCATCCTTTAATTTTTTTTTAATTCTCAAGTAGATTCGGGCAGACACAAGGAATATTACTTTAGAGGAATTATAAACTCGATGACATACATATTTCTATTACGATTTAAAATTCGGGGCAAATTATCACTGGTTAACAATTGCACAACTTTTCGAAGGTTACTGTCTTTTAGTTAAGTGCTGCAGTGGGTCTTTATGAAACCTGTACTTAATTACCGCCAACTAAAAGTTCTTAAGAAGTTCTTCTTAATAATTAATTTTTTAAGGATTAGTTTTTTTAATTTCTTTATTTATTTATTATTCACAGACTCTAAGAAGTGCTTAGCACTTGTGGCGAACCCCTTTGTTTATATTGTTATATTACTGTGTTTTTTACTAAAGGTATATAATTATTAGTTATTGACTAAGCCATTAATTTGAACCCAATGGCGAATGGTAGCTGAGCCTAGTCGAAAATCAGAAAAGTATTTTCACATTCTCTGGGATTCGAACAGAAAAGATGTGGTTCCTTGGTTAGAGTGCCGACTAATTACTTATCAAATTTATTTTACAAATCAATATAATTACATACTCTATGGTTTTGGATAATCTAAGATAATTATGCATTAGAAATATCCAATAATAACTCAATAATTATATTAGAGGCTGATTAAAATTAGTATGTCAACAATTTCTTTCCATTTATTTTTATTACTTCTCCACTTCCTTAAGCAGTATAGGACTTTCACCAAGTTATTTTGACTAAACTTTAGTCTCTTTAATCATTATATTACTCAATAGTCACAGTATAGGATTATGAATACACAAATGCTACAATTAGTGCGCCATCTATTATCTTTCAAAAGAATTATTTATATTTTATATTACGATATAATTATACAATTTTACGATATTTTTTTACTAGACATCAGTCTTGGATCTAATTAATTACATTTTGTAATCAATTACACCTCAAATTACATTTAGAAGTAATTTTAATTGAATTTTTAACAATTACAAATACATGTTATTTATAATTGTATTTTTTCAATTTTTTCCAAGTAATTGTAATTGAAATCTTTGTAATTGTAATTTACCCAAGTCTGTTAGATATGATCTGACCGGGGTTTGAATTCACTTACCAGTTCGAGGTCTAAGCGACTACGCCACTGGTCAGATAATATTAATATTCAAACACAATCACTTGAACCGTTTATAATATTTAATCAATTTTAGTTATATTTGGATTAAAAAAATAAAATGCAATTGTTGTTAAGTTATTTTACACGTCATTCAAAAATTTTTAGATTGTGTCGGAACATTTAACATAAGAGAAGAGAAAGGAGAACTTATTTGCTTTTTGTTTTATATATTGTATGACAGACAACTTTAAAAAAAGTTTTTATTTTTATTTCAACATTAGCGAGAAAATATCAAAATAGTTTGAACTTAACATTAAAAAAATAACTAACATTTAAATTGAAAATAAGTAAATAAGAAAAAGAAAATTGAAAAATTTTTATTTAAAGAGATGAAAAATAAATACATGCATGTAATATTTTTATTTTTAGAGTAAATTAAGATTGCTGTCTGATTAAAAATAAAAATAATAAAACAAAATGTATTTTATATTGTAAATAAGAAGCTAATGATGACAAATATTTTTTTTTTTTTAATATAATCCTTTTAAGGTTTTAAATAATAATAGATTATTTTTTTTTTCTTATTTTATCTCTGTTTCCGTTTTATAATGTCACTGCGTTTTCCTAGATGTCACTGCTCAAGGTGTCACTGTGATTTTGCATACCCATACAGAATGACGTACAGAATAGATGTTTGCTGGGTTATGTCATGTCGCATATACATATGTCAATGTGTCAATTTGACAGATACATTATTTTTATGTAGGTAAAGTTAATTACTTATTTACTATTAAGCTATAGGTTATTTCAGGAACACGATTATAGGTAATATTTTATATTTTATTTGTTTATTATTCATTATTTTTCTATTTTTAGACTATTAAATATTTAATCATAAGTTATTTTTATATAATTTATATTGCTATATACAATTTATTGAATTTACCCAGGCATTGATCCAGTTTTACTATTTAGACATAGTTGTGATAATATATAGACTTCAAAAATAGTTCGATACATTTTATAGGTATATAAATCTATCTGAAACCGACTTTTTGGCGGGAAACGTAACAAAATATATATATATATATATTCGAGATTCAGAACCAATCAGACTTTAGCGCTTTTTTCAGAATAGTTATGTACATATGCATTATTCCGATTTTGAAGATTTTGGTTTTAGAGATTTTCCGTACTCAACTCTTACTGTGCGACCACAACATATCAACTATCCAACTCCTTTCTCTTTGTCATTTATTCGAAAACATTTTGAATTTTAATAAAAGTAATTACTAAAATAATTTTTTCAATGTTGTTTCTAAAAGAATTAATTAGAAAACATCTTAGAACTGCTTTCAAAATTAAGGGTTTAATAGGCAGAGAACATTATGTTAGGACTTATGTCATCTAGATTAATGTTCAATTTTTCAAAACTGATGTCCTTTTTTCGCATCTGTATCATTCACATCAACGTATTACGTCAACCCTTTCTTTAACTCGAGAAACATATAATAATATTTTCGGACCAAAAAAAATAAAACAAAAAATATTTCTTGATTTAAAAATTTCTAAATTTTAATAATTATCTTTTCTTTATTGATAGTCAAAATGAACTGACTTTACAAAAGTTTCTTTTTTTTCACTTATTTTTAATTTTCTAAAAATGACACGTTAAACATAAAAAAAATTAATATTCGAATACGATTTCTTAAGTACTTATTTTAATTAGTTATTATTACACAATCTTAAAATTATTTATTTGCTGACCTTTACTTATTCTAAATAATACAGTATAACAAGTGCATTTGGTTTTTTGTATGAAAAATGACACTTTAAAAGAAACAACAAAAAATAAATTTATAAAAAAAGAGAAAAAAAAATTTATGAAGCAAATTTATACGGCACGAGTATGATTATGCGTTATCATCGAAATTTCGTATGAGGTTATTGGAATGGAGAAACATGTGTTTTTATAACATTATTGTGGTTTAGTGCTACAGGGCGATCTGGTGGTGAGGGGCAATCCTGGTGGTGAGGGGCAATCCTCTGGTGGTGAGGGGCAATCCCTCTGGTGGTGAGGGGTAATCCCTCTGGTGGTGAGGGGCAATTCCTCTGGTGGTGAGGGGCAATCCCTCTGGTGGTGAGGGGCAATCCTGTGAGGATGTAACACCTCCGCCCTTAAGATTCGACTCCTGGCGAATCCCACTTGATTGTATTGGAATTTTGGGTAGAGCAAATTTAAACTTTATAAAAAGGAAAATGCAAATAATAATTATTGCTGTAACTGTAATCACGTCCAATGTTAAATTTGTATACCAACTTTTGTGGTGAATGAATTTTAATTCCTCTATGTGCTTTGTGTTATTGATTTGTGTGTAATACAAATCATCCACATGAAATCGATTTGAAATTTTCGCTACAGTTATGTTGCGATTTACATAGGGTGAAATTCGGTGATGATATTCTTCTTCGGAATTTTTTTTTTTGATCAAAAGCTCCGAGAGAAATTTTACAGTTATAAAATTTTATTAAATTGTTTTCTTTTATTTTTATGTCGGTAATTTGACCACAATTATTATAAAGAGAGGTTTCTTTCAAATTTTTTGTTACCACAATGTTACTTGAAATTGATTTTATCTCCATTGCAAGATTTTGCTTATAATGGCAAATCATTTGATTTGTTTTCATTAAATTTGCAATACATTGATCCTCAATTGGGATCAGGTTTTTTTTCTAATATGTTATATTTTTCTACATTTTCAAAAATATTTTGTTTACAATTTATAACTTTACTTAAATTAGTATCTAATTCTAAATTACTATCTTTATTTGGAACTTTAACAATTATGTTCCTATAACAATTTTCTTTGACAAAATTTGGTATTGAAATTACAAATACAATAACAGAATCATTAAACAATACAGAATTTTTTATGTAAGGTAGAGTTTCTACGGTTATATTATAATTTACAATTTCTTCCTTTGTAAGAACATCTTTTGCTAAAATTTCTAATCTACTTGACAATATTATTTCTTTTATGTTTTCAATTTGTTTTACTAAAATTTGTATGTTCTCACTAATTTCATTTTTTATAATAAAAAGGTTAAGTTTAATTTCAATTTCTTTAATATGCTTATCAAAATTATTTATTGTATCACTTATATTTCTTTGTACTAAGTTTACATGTTTAGTAATTGCTTCGACTTGATCTGAAATTTCTTTGTTTATTGATATTTGAGCATCTAAATTTTCTATGGCTTTTTTATTATTGCTTTCTATTATTTTGAAATGTTCTTCTATTTCTTCACGTTCATCATTGTCCATGACTCCAGTGAGAAATCGAAGACCGTTACCAACCAAATTTACTAAACCTCGTTTTGTAACATGGTGAGGAATTATACTACTGAATTCTTCTTTCATACTTTGCGATGTTACAAATATGACAATTATTTATAACATTCTGAATTTCATTTTTTAATTTAAGAAAATAGTAGCTTTTCTTTAAATTTCGATAAACATCATTGATACCTTTATGGTTTGTTTTTATGTGCTGGTCAAGAATAAGTTCCTTTATTTCAAGATGATATAAAATGTCAGTAAGTAAAAATGAGCATTTGTTTAATTTTATTAGTTTATTTTTTGAAAAATATTTTAGGTATGTATTTTGAAAAGAACTGTAAATATTAATATCTTCAATCATAATTCCTATTATTCCTTTACTAGGAATATGATTTTTAAAAACTTCAATAAAAAATTTTTCGTTAGGATTAGGATGTGTGAAAATTTTTCTTGTTCTACGATGGATTTTAAACAATTTCAATTGTTCTTGTGAACCCTTTTCTATTATGATTTGTGTTTTGTAGAAATTAAGTGGTGATTCTGATATAGGAATATATTCGGAATTGTCTTCGTCAGCTGAATGCATTGTAGCATCAGTTGATCGTATTTCGTCAACTTCCATGTTGTTTGAATTATTATCATTCGAATTTAGTCTATTTAAATTTGATTCGTTTAAATGAATCTCAACGCGTGAAAGAGCATCTGCAACTTTGTTTTCGCGCCCACTTAAATATTCTATGTCAAAATTAAATTCTTCTAACTTGATTTTCCACCTTTGCAATTTTGAATTAGGTTCTTTCAAGTTATGTAACCATTGCAAGGGTTTGTGATCTGTTCTAATTGTGAATTTACGACCATAAAGGTATGGTCTAAAATACTTCACTGCCCATACTATCCCCAATAATTCTTTTTCTATCGTTGAATATCTGCATTCATGCTCATTAAGCGTTCTTGACGCGTAGCAAATTGGATGTTTGTCTTGAGAGAGAACAGCCCCAAGAGCGAAGTTACTTGCATCAGTTGTTAATATAAATTTTTTTTCAAAATCAGGATAAACGAGAATAGGATCGGTGGAAATTAACAATTTTAACGAGTTAAAAGCATTTTTGTATTCTAAGTCAGAAATATTAATGTGTCTATTTTTTTTTAAGCAAGTGGTTAAAGGTTTGGCTATTTTCGCAAAATCTCTAATAAATTTACGATAATAACCGACTAAACCCAAAAATGATTTTATTTGTTTTTGAGTTCTGGGGATTGGGAACTTATTAATAGCTTCAAGTTTGTTTGGGTTGGGTTTGATTCCCTTGGTTGTAACCACATGGCCCAAGAACTCGGTTTCTTGTTTCATGAACTCACTTTTATCTAACTGAATCTTTAAGTTAGCATCTTTCAATTTCTGTAATATTCTTTTCAAATTTTCAAAGTGCTCTTCTTTACTAGTACTGAAAATTATTATGTCGTCTAAATAAACATAGCATATTTTACCTATAAAATCCCTTAAAACAGAATTCATTAGTCTTTGAAACGTTGCAGGAGCATTTTTAAGTCCAAATGGCATCCTGACGAATTCAAAGTGACCGTTATTGGTGTTAAATGCGGTCTTTTTAATGTCATCTTCTGCTATTTCTATTTGGTGATAACCTTTCGCTAAGTCCAGAGTAGTGAAATACATAGCTCTGCCTAGCTTATCTAGGATATCATCCATATTAGGGATAGGATATTTATCGTCAATCGTGACATTGTTCAGTTTTCTGTAATCAATGACAATGCGCCACTTTTGTTTGCCTGACGCATCTTGTTTTTTTGGGACAACCCATATTGGAGCCGAATATGGTGAATCACTATGTCTAATAATTCCCTGTTTTAACATATCTTTTATTTGATCATTAACTTCTTGGCGATGTATTTCCGGATAACGGTATGTTCTAGTATAAATTGGAAGCTCATTCACAGTTTTAATTTGATGTTTAATAGCATGAGTAAATGACAGATCATCACCTTCGTGGTAAAAGGCTTTTTCGAACTTTCTTATTAAATTCAAAAGCTCTGATTTTGTAGATGTGTCTAAATGATCACACCTGATTTCATTTTCTCCTAAAAATATTTCGTTTTGAAATACTTCTAGCTCCTTTAACGGAACTGGAATGGAGTATTCCTTTTCTTCATTTTCATTGAAGAAAAGTGGAATTATGCTTCCCGTTTTTAATTTTAGAAATTTTTCTTTATAATTAATTTCGGCTTCAAGAGGACGTAAAATATTATTTCCTATAATGCCATCAAATTTATCATGAAATTTCATTTCTAAGAATTTTATTTTTATATCAGAATTGAATTCTACGAAAGATTCAATCGTTATCAGGGTATCACAAGTGGTGATATCAGTGATAGTTTTTATATTCGCGGCTTTTATTTTACTAGCATAGATAGGATTGCAAATGTTTGTATTAATTATACTCATGGAAGCACCCGTGTCTACAACAAATTTTAAGGGTCTTCCTTTTGATTGGATTGTTATATAAGGAATGGACTCTTGGTCGAGGCTGTTAATTGAAAATTTTCAACCGTTTGTACTGTATTCACTCTAGAATTAATCGTTGGAGGAACCACATCCATCGGTTCTGATTGTGAATTTGTTGCATTTCTTCTGGTATTTTGACTATTACTATGACTATTATTAAAATTGTTATAATTAGCACGACTATTGTTATCATTATAATTATTACTATTATGATTATTATTGTTAGTTCGGTTAGTATTTTGGTTATAACTATTATTGCTATTATAATTGCGGTTATAATTATTATTGCGATTAAAATTATTATAGTTAGCACTATTTGATTTATTGTAATTAGCGTTATTTCTATATTGATTTTGATTTATTTTACTATTATTTTTGTTGTTACCATAATTGAACCTACTATTATTGTTAGAGTTATTTTTATTTTTGGAATTGTTCCCAAATGGATTAAAATACTCGTAGTTTCCCTCATGTAGAATATCCATTGCCACTTCAATTGTTTCAGGATTTCTACTAAATAATACGGAACGCATTGGTTCAGGTAACTTATCTTTAAAAATCTCCAATCCGGTTTTAATATTGGCGGCAATACTAAAACTCGAATTGGGTTCTTCTCTAATTTTGTTATTTAGCCTCCTTAAAATATTTTTTATGTTATTATACAGATCTACACTGTTAGAAGTAAATGTTACATCTCTAAGTTCGTTGTAAATTTGGAGGGCACTTTTCTTTTCTCCGAAATTGTTAATTAAAACTTCCCGTATTTCAGACCAAGTTTTCGCATTATTATTTACCTCAATTACTACTCTAGCCTTATTAACTAACTTACTTTTAATTCTACTAAGCAAAATATTTTGACTACTTATATCATATTTAATAACTGAAGGAATTATTAATTCTACTAAATCTAAAAAATTAATTAAATCGTTACCTTTCCCATCGAACTCGGGCAGACGTTCAATGTATTTTAGTGGATCTATTTCCAATGTTAATAACTGTGGTTGATCTGGCATGTTGTTTTTGTAGTTGTTCGTTTGTCTCTCTGGTTCTGAATCCGAATCGGTGCTGAATTTCTTATAGAATTTGTTGCTGGTTGTACGAGCTCTTCTGATGGCACGATTTTTCTCTCTTTGGAACATAAAATTTTTCTTTCGCTTTTAATTTAATTTTATTTTAAAGTTAAAAAAAATTTTTTATTTTAACTTTTATTAATTTTATTTAAACTTTTTGATTTAACTGTTTGTCTCTTTTTTTTTTAAAAAAAAATTCCTTATATTTTTTTTTTTTTTTTTTTTTTTTAATTTTAATAAGAAAATTTATTTTTTTAATATTAATTTTAATTATAAGTTTTATATTATTTTCTTAATATTAATTTTGATTATTTTAAGTTTTATTATAGGTAGTTATAAATATTAGAAGAAAGTTTTTATTTCTTTTCTTTATTTTTAAGTTTTAATTACTTATAAATTAAAGTTTAATTAATTATTCAATAATGTTGAATTTTCAAAATTTTAAATTAAAATTTCTTATGTTCACAGTTTTCTTTTATTGTTTTCAAAATTCCTGAAATTGGAATTTCTTATGAGTTCACTTTTTTTTGAAATTTTAATTACTAAAAAAATTAGGCACTTAATAAATTTATTTTCACTAAATAGAAAGAAATATTAATTTTTTTTTCTTTGTCCTTTATCACTGGATCCTGTTATTTTTTAGGATCCTACCGACTGCGCCAATAATATTTTCGGACCAAAAAAAATAAAACAAAAAATATTTCTTGATTTAAAAATTTCTAAATTTTAATAATTATCTTTTCTTTATTGATAGTCAAAATGAACTGACTTTACAAAAGTTTCTTTTTTTTCACTTATTTTTAATTTTCTAAAAATGACACGTTAAACATAAAAAAAATTAATATTCGAATACGATTTCTTAAGTACTTATTTTAATTAGTTATTATTACACAATCTTAAAATTATTTATTTGCTGACCTTTACTTATTCTAAATAATACAGTATAACAAGTGCATTTGGTTTTTTGTATGAAAAATGACACTTTAAAAGAAACAACAAAAAATAAATTTATAAAAAAAGAGAAAAAAAAATTTATGAAGCAAATTTATACGGCACGAGTATGATTATGCGTTATCATCGAAATTTCGTATGAGGTTATTGGAATGGAGAAACATGTGTTTTTATAACATTATTGTGGTTTAGTGCTACAGGGCGATCTGGTGGTGAGGGGCAATCCTGGTGGTGAGGGGCAATCCTCTGGTGGTGAGGGGCAATCCCTCTGGTGGTGAGGGGTAATCCCTCTGGTGGTGAGGGGCAATTCCTCTGGTGGTGAGGGGCAATCCCTCTGGTGGTGAGGGGCAATCCTGTGAGGATGTAACAATATATTTACATTTTATAATGTAATTTTAAATTGAAGCTCCTTTAACTATACTCTAGTTATATTTACTAGTTATTATTAATAGTTGAATTAAAATTGGATAAAAACCTAAAACCTATTAAAACTATAAACTACTTTTAAAATCCAGAATTCTGCCAGAATTTTTAAAAATCTATTTTTCCAGTCATTTTAAAATTTTCACAAATCAAAACACAAAATTTTCAAAAATATTCATATATAACGTTTGACTAATTTTACAAAAAAATATTTGACTAAAGTTAAAGTTTAAATAAATGCTTTACAGGCATTTTGTTAAAAGCCAAATTATACCATAGAACAATTACAAAAATTTACAATACAATAAAAATTTAAAACAAAATCGTTAAAAGGTAAAATTAATTTTTGTTAAAATAAATTGTTAGTGATTGATTTTCTGAAGGAAAATTGAAAAACAAAAAAAAATTGTTGAAAATTCAATTATTGCAAAAATTTTAATTTTCAATAATACGCTACGCTCCAATAATAATTTTAGCACATAAAAACCATATTAATTTGCACGGCCGATTTCAAATACTTTTTATATGCTTTTCTATTGCTTTTCTTTTTGTTTTTTTTTTTTAAATTCTACTTGAAAATTTATTCATTCAATTCTGGAAATTTTCTATTTTTAAAATCTAAATTTAAGGATATTTCAAATAAAAACCAAAAGCATATTGAATATTTAATCAACCCATACAAAGGAAATAAATAAATTTGCTTTAACACAGTGAAATCAATTTCCACGAATAGAAATTATGTTGAATGTGGAATATAATGAAACCGTCACTTATAATAATTTAAATTAAAATCGAAGAAGCGAGTGGTCTAACTTGATATCTCATTTTACTATCCTGCAGTCCCTGATTTTTATAATTTGTACAATTTGTAGAATGACTGACAGATACTATAGAAGAAAATTGCTACGTTACCGACATTAGAACTAGATCATAGATTAAAAGATCAATTTTTAGACAAAGTTATTTTCTTTTGATCTCTGATAAGATCAAGTGATCTTCATTTGATCTCTGATTAGATCAAGTGATCTTCATTTGATCTCTGATAAGATCAAGTGATCTTTACTTGATCTCTGATAAGATCAAGTGATCTTTATTTGATCTCTGATAAGATCCAATAAAAAAATTCTGATAAGATCAAGTGATCTTCATTTGATCTCTGATTAGATCAAGTGATCTTTATTTGAACTCTGATAAGATCAAATAAAAAAATTGAACAGATCCCTTGAAAATCATTTTTAAGATTATACGATTTATTTTTGATCTTTAGTAGATCAGGACCAAATGATCAGGGGATAAAAGATTCGACACTTAAAATGTATAATAAAAAAACACCGAAAGATCTTGATCTAAAAATTAATCTTTTAAAGATCAAAAAAGAGATCATTTGATCTATAAAGTAATGTTTGAAGTTGAGATCAATTTTTATTATCAGATATTTTTTTTTCTTCAGAGCAAAGATAATGTTTGATTCGAACTTTTTAGAATCTAGATTAGATCATTCCTATCTAAATGATGTAGATCTAAATATCAGCTAATTCATAGTTCTTAAGAGCAGAGCATTTATTTCTTGAATATCAAAATTTCGATTAAAAAGAGTTATTGCATATTTTTCAAACCGACTTATAAATTAAAACTCTTTCTAGCATTATAAAATGAATTCTCGTTTAATACTTATATAAACACACTGGTTAATCACACTCTAATATTATAAAATAATTTTATTTTTTGATAAATTTGTACCTAAATGTACCTAAAATTAAAATTTCATTGAATTAATGCACAAAAATGGTTTAGGTGCTTTTATAAATATTTAAATTCAGGCTTTTAAACAAATTCCATTTTAAAATACTTCAAAAACATCAGAAACAATGAAAATACAATTTTTATAAAACTATAAAATTCATTTTAGTATAGAAAAAAGTAGGACAAAAACTACTCCAAAAACTTTAAACTAAAACTCTACTAAACTATAAAAGTAAATATCCAAATAAAATAAAATAATATAAAAAATCTTTACCAAAATTAAACTATAGATTTAAATTTTTTTTTTTGGTTTGATTACATTGTTTAAATACTGTTCAAATGTAAATATATGTTGTATATATATAATAAATATAAATATTGATGCACATAAATATGGATTACTAAAAAAAAAAAAAATATTATTATATAAAATGAAAGTTATATTTTTATTTGAAAATCGAAAATTTATACCATTTTTTTGATTTAGAAAGTTTTATTTAAATATTCATGTAATTGATATTTGGTAAGTTTTTTAGCTTTGATTGATTGAATTTTTTATTGTAGTAAATTAAGCATTCAAAAATTTATACATATGAAAATTTTATTAAATTTTTAAAAATTTTTAAATTTTTTAAACTACACATACATATTGAAAATTTAATTTATCAAAAGAATTAAGTACCATTTTAGGAAAGTTTATATTAGATTAAACCAAGTGAACACTTTCTTATATAACATAAATACTTATATTTTATAAAATAAAAACTACTTTTTTATATAACATTTAAAATTTTAATTATTTTAATATTATTTTAATCAATTATTCATTTTTTATTAATCTTTTTTAGTCTTAAAATATTTTTATTCTCAAAAAGTATCTAAAGAATTATGATTTTTAATAATAAATTAATATAATAAAATAAAAATTTCAATATACTAATTTTTAATTCTGAGAATTCTCTCAGATTTAAGATCTTAAAATCTTTAATTAAAAAAATTTATTTATATATATATATTTAAGTATATATATATATATATATATGTGTATCTATAAATAAAATTCCAATAATTGAATTGTTAATTCTTTAGAAAATTTTCTTTCCAATTAAATTTAATTCTTGCAGATAAATATAAGCCTATATAAAATTAAAATTTTAAAAAGACAATAAAACTATTTATAAAAAAAATATAAATAAATAAATAAATAAATAGATATTATATAGAATTATATTAAATGTCATTTTCTTACAAAAATATTTTAAAAATGCATTTTTATGTTTTTTTTATTTGAATATTTTTTAACATATTGAAAATTTTTCTGAAATTAAATTAATTGAAATAACAACTTTTACAGGGAAGATAGGAGCTCAGAACCAAAGTGTCCTAACCCATAAAAAAAATTGAACAGAAGACACAAAGGTTAGGTACTAAAAAAAATAACAAGAAGGGCATAGGCCAAAAGCATACCACAGATTCATTCAAAAATTGATATTTTCAGGTACACTACTCAATTTTTTATCCAATTCTTATTCAATTTATGCAATAAAGGAAAATGTATTTTTAGAAGTCAAGGAACTTTGATATCCATTAGTTCTGTGGTTCATAGACTGACCTAACGTGTCAAAATAAAAAATAACTATTATTGATATGAATTTTACATAAAAAATATTTTTCAGTTTCAAGTTACAAAACTAAAATTTAGATATCGTCCACTATTTTGCTGTAAAAGATCAATCATATTAAGACGCTGTCTGAATATCGAAATATCGAAAGATTTAGCTGCAAGATTCGATTAGATCAGACCAAAAAAATTTCGTTTACCCATGTTAAAATTTTTATGATTGAGTACGAAATTTTACAAGATTTTAGTAATTCATTAAATATACAAAAGCTACTGTAGAATACCTTATCAAGCTTGATCGCTTATTCTAAATAAACTGAGTGAACTTACTATACTCCTTATAGGGGCAGAAAAGGTTAAAAAAATATCCATCTACAGTATATATAAAACTTAAAATTTCAAAGTTATTTATATTATCAAAGTTATTAATACATTAAATCTAGCAATCTCTTTGTTCTAAGTCTAACAGATCCTTGTAATTCTTTTATAAAAATAAAAATCTCATAGATATTTTAAAATAGTACCTTTTTTGAACCACAATAATATGATAATATAAATTCAAAAATTATATAAATTCAATATAAGGGCAATATGGGACACTTATGTGTAACAATAATATAATTTGCAAATTTTCAATTTCTGAAAAAATTGTAAAGAAATAAACATAAATTAAAATATAAGAAAAAAATCGAAGTTTAAATTCACAACGTTTGTAGCATAGACCTATGTTGGAACAAAGGGGGACATGTTATAATCTTATTATTATTCCAATTAGAATTCCACATACAATCTAAACCGTCAACGATTTTCAATAGATATAATTCATTTTGTTGTATATTATAATAATATTACATTTTAGTAAGATTAAGATTGTTATTGTATCTGCGAGTTATATTATTGAAATTAAATTATTAGTTTATATTGAGTAGGTATTTTTTTATATTATTATATTAATGTATTTTTAATTTAAGATATATAATTATTAAACCAAATAAATATTTTTGTCGATTCGACTCAAAAACCAGTTAAATTTTGTTTCACTTTTACTGGGATTCGAACTCAGACCTCTCAAATTGAAAGTCGATATTCTAACCACTTTGCCTCCCAGCCGTTTAAATCTTCAATCTGAATTTATATCAATCTATATTTCAATTTTTTTTATATTCTTTTAGCTTGATAATCCTATGACCTTCAGATAACCTTCTTTTTTGTTCTTCCTCTAGCAAAAAGCCGTAACTTACTTTTACCAAATTCTAACATAATACCATGCATATCAAATCTTAACTAAAATTCAAATTTAATTAACACTTAATAAAAACAGACAAAATAACTATTTTCTAAAAAAATTTTAAAAATAAAAAATATCTAATTAAAATATAAAATAAAAGTTTTTCTTTGAAAAAAAAAACAATATTTCTATTGAGAAATTAAAAGATTTAAAAAAATAACTATTATTTTTATTTTGGAAACAAAAATATTTATGTGAGATTTAAAATATAAATTTTTTTTATAAATTTTATTATACAACATATCTTTCTTTATATCCTATTGGATACTTTTATATTCTTTTATTCTGATTTTATACTTTTTAACTTTAATAATCCGAAATATTTTCATATCCATGTAACATTTTTATATACACACTTAAACTATTAAGAAAAACTTTGTTTTTCCTTTTACTAATAATATATATTAATTTATATTTCAATTATTTAAAAAGCATTTTACTCTGTGATTTTCCCTCAATTTATTTTAATATAAAAATTTATTTTTAAATATTTTTTTTTTTCGTAATTAAATAAAGAAATCCATTTTCTAAACAATTTACGTAAAATACCAAAGAAAATTAAAAATATTATATATATTAATTTAATTTTGATTCATTAGCATAAGCATAAATTGACCAAGTCTAAAGTTAATCTTGTACAAGAAAGAACTAAAGCAATTTGCAGCTTGCACTTAGTTAATATTTATAATGTTTTACTCTTATGTGATTAAAAAGTTCGAAATAACTCTAAATTTATAAAATGATCTTTAATTTCCAGACCTAAATATTTTAAGCATCACCATGAAATAAGCCCCTGCGAAATAAAGCCCAAGGTCGTTTTTTTTTTAACGAGGAAGGGAAATAATACCTTGGGTACTCTTTTTCATATTAAATAGAAAAAAAGACCACATAGTATGAGAAACAAAAGGTCGGGGTTATAATTATGTATTCTGGAGGGAACTTAGAGTTAAATTGAAAAAAATATTCCCAGATTAGCTTTTCCCAATTTCTAAATCCAACTGTTATATCTTTCTAATTCACAATCTAACCGTTCATATATATAAATAATATATAAAAGGGGAATACCCTGATTTAATTCTAATAAAATTCTGAAATTCTTCATAATTTAAAATCTTAACCTTAATATAATACAAAAAGGAAGACTCCAGAATGTTATTTCTTATTATAATTAAAAATACACCACCTTTTGAGAATTTAAGCTCCAGGGAGTTATTTTCGAAAAAACGGGAATTTTATTTGAAAGAAAAATAGCGCTCCAATAACGCTCTAAGGTTTTATTTCTATTTACAAAATTGGAATTACACCCGGGGGTTTGTAAAGTGTTTCTTTAAAAAAGTTTATAAAGTGTTTCAATCAACTTATAAAATGCTTCCTCATATAATGAAAAACTTAAATGGCGACAACTGTTAAAGGCTTAAGTAGATGGCTTTTGGAGTAAGTATTATTTTATATCGAGTAAATATTAAATTTTATGGTGTCTCACTAATACAAGAATTATTATTTAACCTATAAGTTCTATAATATTCTAAGCAAATAATAATTAAGTCTAAAACAGATTGTCTTTTTATAAGTTTTGTCAAATTATAATGTCATATTATTGTAATTGGTTTGAACTAAAAAATTATTTAATCATTTTCCATTTCTAAGTGAATTTTATGGAAAATTTTTCAAAAAAAAAATTAAATAAATAACACTCTTTTAAAAAGTTGAAAACGCAATAAGTTTTCAACAAACGAATTTCTTAAACTTATCTTATGATTTCTGTCATTTGCAAAATTATTATTTTAAATTACTTTTATTGTTAAAAGTTTATATCATATTTCTAATAAAATGATAAAACTGTCAAATTCAAGTAAAAAAATTTTTACCAAAGTTTCCGCTATAAATTTTCGCACTTTTTTTTAAAACTTATGTTTTAAACATATTTTAATGCATTACTAGTTTATAAGTAAAAAGTTATAGAAAGTTTAAATTATTATTTTTACTGTTCGAAACTTCATCAAATTT
This sequence comes from Dolichopus griseipennis, assembly GCA_963082915.1. NCBI lineage: Eukaryota > Metazoa > Arthropoda > Insecta > Diptera > Dolichopodidae > Dolichopus > Dolichopus griseipennis. The sequence goes on from OY720444.1 coordinate 21,779,837, forward strand.
TTGGTTTTTTTTTCTAGCTCTGCTGAAAATTGTTCAAGTGTAAATTCTAACTATTATTATTTAATAATATAGTTAGAATCCAATTTTTTTTTTAATTTATTAATTTTTAAATCAAAATATTGAAAACGTATTATTAAACTTAATTTTGTATAATTTTTAAAATACTACATATTTTGAAATAACTATCATTTGTGAACAGAAACCTAAAAGTATGCAAATTATATTCGTGTACTAAGAAAAACTCCTCTTTTTGGTGTAGTTCATGTTAAAAAAATTTCTGTAGTGATCTGCAATTAACGGTCGAAATATTTTATTAAAAAAAAAGTTTGTAAAAACTGTTATGCGAAATTTTCAAAAAATGTTTAAAGGAAAAATTCAAAAAAAACGAGGAAGAGTGTAGTAGAGTAGACTGTGTCAACTCTGGGATACCCGTATGACCGTTATATAAACATTATATCATTATTATTATAAACATTAATTACTTTTAGCAAAATTTCAAACATACCAGCTTTATTAGGTGAAATATAATGCTCATATAAAAGAAGGAGTTGTATGGCAGCTACTCGAACCCTCTGCAGCAGACCAACCAAATTTTGCAGTAACTTTGGCCATTACACTAAACTATTTTTGGCAAAATTTCAGACACCCAACTTCAATAGGTATAGAGTAATGCTCATATAAAATAAGAAGTTGTATGGCAGCTACTCGAACCCTTTCCAGTAGACCAACCAAATTTTGCAGTAACTTTGGCCATTACACTAAACTATTTTTGGCAAAATTCCAGACACCCAGCTTTAATAGGTTTAGAGTAATGCTCATATAAAAGAAGGAGTTGTATGGCAGCAACTCGAACTCACTGCAACAGACCAACCAAATTTTGCAGAAACTTTGGCCATAAAACTAAACTACTTTTGCCAAAATTTCAGACACGTAGCTGTAATAGGTACAGAGAAATACTCATATAAAAAAAGAAGTTGTATGGCAGTCACCCGAACTCATGGACCAAAATGGCTGGATTTAAATAGCGATGACGGCTATTGCAAAAAAACGAATTTGCGAAAATTTCAAGATCCTAGCTCCTTTAGTTTTTGAGTTATCGTGCGGACGGACGGACGGACGGACGGACGGACATACATAGCTAAATCGATTTTTTTTTTGATTCTGATCCGATCCATACACTTGAGTCTATATCTACCCCCCCTTCTTCTCTGCGTTACAAACGTAATGGCAAATTTATTATACCCTTTGACTATATAGTCATACGGGTATAAAAATAGGATATAAAAATTACAATTTAAGAAAACTTTTACGTATAGTCCGTTAAAATATAAAAGAAAGTACTAAAAATTAAATTTTATCGATATTGTCTTTTTTTACATATTTTAATTCTTCAAATTTTTATTTTTAATATTCTACTTAGAATTTCTCAACAAAAATTGAATTTTGATTCTTAACAATACGTTTGTTATAATAATCAAAAGTATTAGTGAAAATTATCTTATACTGTGCTATAGAGTAGCAAGAATTGGAAAAGTTACTTCATTTAAAAAACACTCAAAAAACTTTCATAAAATTAACAAAGTAGTAATTGACTATCAAAAATCTTTTATAAATTGAAAATAACAATTATTGAAGTTTTTTTCGGAATTCAAGTTTAATTTTAGCTAGAAATTTTTAAAAGTTTTAAATGAATTCAATAAGTGTATAAAATTAATTGTTGAAATATGTGTATGTTGTTGTTATTTGTTATGGAGGATAGCATGTGCCAACTTAACACATTGGGCTTGCGGCCCGTTGTGCATTTCATTTCTAATCACCATAACTTAAGAAATCAACGTAAATTTAAGGACTATACTTTGTTTCACATGCATTTTGAAAAATAATTATATGTTCCATTAAAAAATTTTAAATGTGACTCATCGAAATTCCTCAGTTGTAAGTTGTAGAAATTTCACTTGAAATAAAACTTTAGATTTAAGCATTATAGTTTTTAATAACTATCTTTGAATTTTACAACTTCTATCTGTACCAAGTAAGAAAATGGTTAGTATTTTAAATTTTTTTACTAATAAAATGTATTCTCCGATATTCTGGTCTTTTAAGTTTTTTTTTTATTCAGGAGTATAGGCCATTCATTAAGTTTATTTAGACTAGGCTTCAGTTTCTTTAATCATTATAATCACTAAGCCGCTGATTATTCGGCTGTAGCTATTGTAAAAGATTATGAATACAAAAATGTCAATTTCATGCGCCATCTATTATCCTACCCAAGAGTTATTTATATATTTATATTAAATCATATCTGTTATTACTAGATAATTATACATTTTTACCATATTTTTTTTACCAGATATGATCTGACTGACCGGGGTTTTAACCCGAGACCTTCGCTATGAAAGGCGGCGTCTTTATCACATCGCCATTGGTTAGATTTCAAAGTTTTTTAATCAAATTATATTAATTTCAGAAATTGAGGTAGTTTTTACTTATTAAAAATAAAAAAAATTGCAGTTTACATTAATATTTACCTGTTCCATAGATTTTTTGAACTCCTACCATAACCTCAGTTATATCAATTACTTATTTAATTACCATTGTAACATTTCATCATCAATAAATAAATAATTTGAAATATGATTTGATATAAATTCATTAAAGTATAATGCAAATGATCAATTACAAAATTGTACAATATTCTAAAATTACTTCCTATTATAAATAAATCAAACAACAAACTAAAAATTATATAATTGAATAAATTTTTCAAAATATATCAATTACATATGGTTTAGTTAAGAATATTATATTACTTAATTTATAATATATTATAATATATTACAAAAAAAAAAATTTATTTAATATAATAATTTTTAAAGGATATACATATACAAAAATTTATCATTTTGACACATCATTAATAATATGAACACATGCTAAAAATCAATAAATGTCTGGTTTGTATTTTTATTCCAAAAAAAAACACAAAATAAAAACAAAAAACTTAATTATTTACTATGTAAATAATACATAAAATTTAGGTAGACAACAAACATATATTTGTGTACATAAAATTATATTTTAATTTGTACATAAAATAATAATATGTAATAAATCAATTACAGTTGATTTGAAACAAAAACAAAATAAAAAAGGATAATTTTTGTTATATTTTTTTTTTTTTAGATTTATTGAAATATCCTTTTTCATAAATTTTTCAACAATCAGGATTTTGTCATTTATGTTCATAATCACTCATGTAAAATTGTACATATATGTTAAAAACTACATTTTAATTCTATTAATATATTATAAATATATAATGTATATATTATAAATCATTATTTGAAAACATATTGGACATATCAGATTTTGAAATAACATTAAGTAAATTGTAACATTTTGGATTTCGTATGTACAGAAACCTAATCCAATTTATTGTTTTGCATTTTTTGTTGATTTATAGTCAAATGTATGACTTTGCTTTAAAGTATTTGCAAATCTAATTTAATGTAATATCCATAAAATTTTCTTACTTTTCTATATTCTATTAATAGTAATTTCTACATTCTTCACATTAACTTGGTCCATTTTGGCATGAAGTTTGCATGAGGATTCTTGGGATCCAATGGTCGAATCAACGTATTTGGAAAAAGGCACGATGCTAAGAAAATTTAAATTGACATATTTTTAATCAGTTCCGTTTCTTTGGATCCAATAGTCGGATGTATTATAACATTTTTGAAGAACAATACGATATTATAAAAATTTCATGTGAAAAAATACCAAGTTCATGTGAAAAGAGTATATTATTATAAATTGTAGAATAAAACAGATATCAACTATAGTATTTTTCTTCTTTAATGTATCAATAATTGTAATTTTTGAGGACAATCCACCTTAAAAAAATTTCGGTTTTATAAATTCTGTTTTTCAGAAAATTTCGTTTGAAAAATGTAGTTTTTAAAAAATTTTGTTTTTAAAAAATCTAGTTTTAAGAAATCTAATCTAAAACCTCATAACTCTGATTTTGAATTTAACTAAAAAATTCTTAAAAACCAGATTTTTCAACAAAAAACGAGATTTTTTAATACTAGATTTTTAAAAATAGACTTTCCAAAAACAAAATTTTAAAAAAAAGATTTACTAAACCCATATTATAGAATGCTCCCTGGCTTTTTAAAAAAATCTCGTTTTTATACAAAATCAGAATTATGAGATTTAATATAATATAAAGACAAGAGCTTATGACTTTAAAATGCCTAGATTATTAGATATGAATGGTTGTTTTTAAGTAATATTTTAATATCAACTTGGCAACTCAACAAAATCAACTTCTATAACATTATCTGGAATTATATTCAAGATTTATTATTTTATAGATAAATCTTCTTAAATAATCGTTTCATCTCATTTTATACATATATTTCAGTAATATCATTACTTGATAAATCTTTTTTCCGAATTCTATATATTATTATAAATCTACTGATCCTAATGATGCTTAAAGACTTATTATATTGTACAAAGGGAACTTAATTGTATTTTTTTAACTGATCTAATTTAGTAAGAAAATCTTTTCACAAATATTAAATTTTAAGCTCCGAACCTTAAAATTATTCGATATATTAAAATTATTCGATTAATAAACGAACAACAATAAATCTGAAACAATTTCACTAGAAATAATTATTTATATAAATATCTAATTAAAAAAACTGGTTAGTTATTAAATTCTATTTCAAAAAAAGGATAAATGAAAAATGAATTTATTTAACGTTTATTCCTTAATTTTCTATAATTCGTTAAAAATCCTTTATTAAACATTAATCTCTTGAACTAAATTTATTTTTCTATTGAATTTATTTGATTAGATAAAAGATCTAATAATTGAAAATTTATTAATAGATCTTAACTAAACTTATTCTAGATTAATTTTTTTATTTATTTTCAATCACTTTAGCAACTAATAAGGTGTAATATATACACTTTATACACACTTTATGAATTAATAACCATATAATTGATATAATTAGAAAATTAATGGAAAGTATAAAAGCAGAAAAAAAATTGCAAAAAGAAAATAGTAAATTTAGAAGGAAAATTTACAAACACATACTCGAATTAAAGATTAATTAATAAAATAAAAATAAAAACAAGTTGTTCAAGTTAAGTTATATGGAGTTTTATTTTTATAATTGAGGTGTTGTATTTTTTTGTATTCCAGGTATTTTTTTTTTTCATATTCAACGAAGCATCTTTAATTTCTTATCGAATTTATGTTAAAAATTTTTGAATGAACTAAAAATAAACGAAAGGATACGAGACAAATTAACATATATTTAAATGTTACAACTTATAGTTTAAAATTAAAAAACAACGGGTACTACAAATAAATAAATAAAATCCAAGTTGGATTGTAAAAGATATTTTTCTTGCATAATGTGGTTTGTATTGTACAATTATCCAAAGTCTGTTAATATTTCTTATAATATCTGATCATTTCATTTGGGTGCACCTTGCCCGATCCTCCGGTAAAATTTTGTCCATCTGCGAAATCATTCTTCATTTTGGTAAAAATAGCATTCATACCAAATTTCATTAAAATAGGTTTAAATTTTGATAAATTGCTAGAACTTAACAATCCTGGAACTCCTAGAAACTCTAGACCCCATGATATTCGAACCAATATGTAAAAACTACTCTTAATGATTACCAAAAAATAGTCTTTGTAACCAAATTTAAACTTATTATTTAGAACTCGGGATTTCTCGAAAAATTTTGTGTTTTTGTATCAGAGCCTCTTTATCCCGAAGTCCGATTTGGCTTATTTTCGGACTTAGCTTTAATTTTGTACAACGAAGCATTCATATATATAAAAAATCCTCTGTTTACATTTCCTTGTGCACTATTTTAATATATTATTTAAAATAACCGACGTCCGATCATAGAATACGGTCATATACGTACGGTCATAGAATATAGCACAAGGAAATATACCCAGAGAAAATCTGAGTTACAATATGTCCATATCAAATATAGATAAATTATTTAAAACAGAACATTAGCGGTTAGAAAACACCTTCAACTAGCACTTAAATTTATACAAATTATTTTAGCTAGGTTAAATATTATAAATAAGGCTAAGTTAGGTTAATTTTTGTTTTTTAAAAAAAAATTCAGACCCTGTTCGGTTTTATCAAATATTAAAAATTGTAATATTATCTAATACTATCAATCTAACAATATTAATTTTATTATTATTAAAATTATTCTCACACTCTTATTGTCTAATTTGAAAACTCTGGCAACACTCAGATGCGTATTAAATTTCATTAAAGCACAAAAATCTTCTTGAAATATATTTCCAAATATTTTTAAACTCACTTTAATAATGACCAACAAAAAAGTATCAACGTTTGTTTTATTAAAATATCAAATTAAATTTACAAACAACTGGTAGAAATGACTATAGAAAATGATAAATTTAAAAATATTATACGAGTATATGAATTTAAATTAGATCAATAAAAAATTACCACACACCTTCACATTAATAACGTACAAAAATAAAGTACTAAAAGAAGAATTACATATGCACGAAACGTAAAAATAAAATGCAAAATATGTCTCTTGAGAAGAATTTAAATTAATTTCTGGAGGAACGAAATTCTATAGTAAGTAAATATATCAAACTCATGCTATAATTAGTTGTATCATAAAAATATTCTTTTACTTTATTATCCACTCAAATTCCCAATTATATAAATTTAAATAATGTAATAAAAGTAAATTGTTTTACGTTGTGTTAATTAAATAAATTTAATTTAACACTGCAGGAGAATTTTTTTTTTGTAATCCTATAAGTATGCAATATTCAATATCACGGAATATAATGAAATTGTTTTTTTTTTTGTTAATTGTTAAAATTAAATAAATTATAGTTTTTTATTAAATAAATTATGTATTAATTATAAAATAATAAAAATAATTAAGGTAAGAATAATTTTAATTAGTGAATTTATTATAAATTATTTAAATTCTAAAAAATAAATATTTTCGGAAAATTACTTCAATTTAATTTTGAAAACTATTCGAATTCTAAAGTCCTTGGGCCTCTGGATTTTTATTAAAATTCCCACTTGCGAACTAATATAATAATAATAATATAATATAATTAAATAAATTAAATAAATTTACAACTTAATTAATTAAATAAAAATAAGGCGCCAAATTTCAAAGCAATTTATTATCCAATATTTTAAATTTATTTTCTTATTACATTCAGTATTTTATTTTTATTACAACTACTATACAAGTATTATATATATATATATTTTTACAAATATTTAAATGAATATTATATTAATTAATTACTTAAGTTACTAAATGTCCTTTTATTTTTTATATATATATATATATAAATGTCCTTTTGTATGTATAAAAATAAAAACCGAATAATATTAAAAATACAAAAAATAAAAACTGGTTGAAATGAAATAAAATGAAAAAAAATATTTTAATATAAAATTAATAAATTAAAAAATTCAACCATTTTTTTACTTTTATTTTTTAAATATCGAAATAATAAAAATAAATAAATGAAAAGAGAGTATAAAGAATCGATTTAATGTTTTTAATTTTATTATGTTAACTCTTAATAACCATCAATTATTCTTAATGGAATTTCAACCCAAAAAATTCCAAAAAAAAAAATTAAAAATGGACAATTAATAGTTAAAAAAAATACTGTAACATATATTAATTGCATTGTTTGCATTTCAGTTTATAAAATTTATTAATAATTTAAACTTTTTATTGTTGTTTTAAGATTTTTTTAAATAAAAATTATTCTTTTGAAATAAATCTGTAATTTAAATACAAATATATTTGGGGTTCATTTAACAAAGCCTAATTACAATATTTTTAAAAAAAATTCTGTGGAATTTTAATATCAGTTCAGTTACTCATTATTTCATATACCATTAGTGGTATTCTTTTAATACGTAATATGAATATCTTTTATATTATGTGCTATATTTATGCACAACTTTTTATTTTAATTTGTAATTAACTTAACGTAATTTTTAATACATCAGGTATTGGTGCTGAATCCTTGAATGAAAGAGTTCCAGCTCTCCGATATTATAAAAGTTCAAAAATACGTCAGACCTTAAGCAATTACTTTCAGCTTCTGATGGATCTGCATTCGATAACATTTATACTTTGAAAAAAAAAAAAGAAGATTCCTAAACATTCTTAAAACCTCATTTTATATTAAATTTTATTCCACAGGCAATTAAAAGTGCAATAAATTAGAAACTGCATAAAATTTTCTAATCCTTCCACAGAATTAATATTTTTTATAGAATTTTCATTTTAAATTATTAATTTAAAAAAAAACTTCCGCGTAGAACTAATCTATATTCATACAGAAATTTAATTCAAGTTTTTCTTTTTTTGTTTAATTTCATTTAAACAATAAAATGCTGTCCAAAGTTTCGTCCGCTTTCATATTAACCTTAAATTAAAAAAAAAAACACAAATCTTCCAAAAAACATTCAATGAAAATTGCAAAAAAAACGCATACTGTCTGGATGAAATAAAGACCATGAAAGTCTCCCCATTTTTGATGCAACAAACAAATAAATTTAAAATAAAAAAACCTGAAATGTTATTTTTTATTTTAAAAAAACAATCTAAAGTTCTTTTTTATGACTTTTTTTTTGCAGAATCGCCTAAAATAAAAATTAAAAATTAAAAATTCTAAAAAAAACTAGCAGGATATAACAATGAAAGGGAAATGATATAGAAAAAAAATGACCTGGTTTTGTGGTTCACTAAAAAATATTTGTGATAACAATTTAAAATAAGGGTTATTTTTTTACTCCAGATATTATTTCAAGGGGGAAAAACAACGGACCAGATGATCAAAGTCAGGTGTCATGCCATTATTTCATTGGCTCTACACTACTTAAAACAAAGAATAATTTTTTTTAATTTAACATATTAAAAGTGTATCATATATGGATTTTTTATAATATGGTAAAATGCATTACTTTTATAATTAAAATAAAACCAAATTTCAGTTCATAATATTTCACATCTAAATTTTGTAATAAGTATATGTATTTAAATATTCATTAAATTGATTGATATGCATTCGTTTTTATTAAAAAATGTTTCAAAAATGAATCCAGCATAATTAGTGAATATATAAACACAAAAACTAATAAACATAGACTAATATTTTAGAGATCCTGATCTTTTCAATAGCAAGTTTTCAAATTTTTTAAAACAGATTATATCAAATTGATTTTCAAATTAACTTTCAATCAACTAAAATTTTTAAATTATTTTAAAAACTTATTGCACCTATTATTTTCCAAACCTTTTGATCCCAATTTATTACACAAAATCATATTAAAATATCAGCGGTTGGATGCACTTATATTAGGAATGGTAGTGAATGATTTAAAATTAAAAATAATATCAATAAACACAACATTAATTTCTGAATAAAACAGCTTTGTGTGTGCTTAATCATTAACTAAATCGCTAGACTACATTTCGAAAAATGTCCAATAGCATTATTTAGTATCTTTAGATATTAAACGACATAAGGCTTTAAAAAATTGTAATACTATCATAATCAACGGCTCTACATTCAGTGATTCTGCACTATTAAATACTAAAAATGACATCTAAATTATATTAAAATAGATATTGAGCTCAAAAGTTTAATCAAAATGCCATTTATACCTGTCAAAATTTAAGTAATCCAAAGTTATTTGCAAAAATTGTCATATTTTATTAATACTATATATATACATATATTTCTATTCAAAAAATTTTGCATTACAAAAATATCTCATTAGAAAATTCTGCATTTATATAAAAAAAATGCATTTTTATAAATCATGACATATGTAAAGTTATTATTAAAATCTCTTCATTTATTATGCAATATATATTCATATATATATATATATATATATATATTCATAAATATATTTATGAAAATTTAATGTAAATTTTATAATATTGTTAAATCAAAAGTTATGAAAACGTGAATTTACCAAACATACATCATATTATGTATACATATACATATACTTATTAATAATAAAATAAATATAAATTCTAAAAAAGATTTTATATGGTTTTTCCCCGAATTTTTGATGTTAGTTAAATAATTTTCCAACTCTTTGCCACAAATTTATTTTATGAAATATATGACTGAAAAATTTTATAACAATTTGTTAAATCTGCCAACAATACAATATTGAATGCATTTATAAATAAATATATGTATTTATATATATATTTGTGTATGCATAGAAAGAACATTAATAAATATGTATTATATACCTCCTTTTTAATACACAAGCAAACACTAAAGCTGTGCTATCAGAAAAAAAAATAAATGGATTTTTGCTGATTTCATAGAAAATACGACGCTGTGTTCAAATGAACGTATGAACACCAAAAACAAATACGATATGTAGGCATTATTCTATAGTATATTTTTTGGACGTAGTGATAAAAGTCCCAGAGGAATTATGACCCAAGAAATAATATTAGAATTATGACCCGGGGAATTATTATCCATAATTAGTGGGCTAAAACAGTCCCAGGAACTTATAACTTCATAAAGTGAAATTTTTAAAATAAAACAAAATATTTAAATAGCTTTTACAGTATTTAAACAATTAATTATTTCAGAAATTTTAACTATTTACAATATATAATAATTTTTTAAAGAATTTAAAGAATTTAAGTGTTAACTGTTCTACTTTTTGGCTAATAAGCCTATCTGGACAATAGGTACATGTTTAAACAGGGGTTCATATTATATCCGTGTTATTAGAAATCATCTTAATCAATTCCACAAACAGTTTAAGATTTTCAATAGATACTATGCTGTTTTGTTTATATTGTAATAATTTTAATTTTGAATAATATCTGTGAGTTATACTTTTCAATTAAATTATTTGTTTATAAATTGTATTTCTTTATAGTGCTATTTTACTGTATCTTTTGTTAAAGAAATATAATTTTAAATTATTGATTACGCGATTTATTGGGTTCAAGCAATAACGCATGAAAGCTGAGTCGACTTCAAAAATCAGACAAAAGCTTTTTCACTTAGAATAAGTTCATATAGAAAACTAGAATTTTTTCCAAAACTTACATTTTATTACTAACTTAAACCTCGACTCTAATTCAAAATTTTGCATACACGAATTCATAAATACTTTGTAAAATGAAACAACTCTGATTTCATATCTTATATGCTTCGCAGTATAGAATCGTCCATAGACAAATATATAAATGCTTATTATGTAACAGCTTTTTAATAATTATAAAATAAAAATGAATTGGACTCCATTTGCATCTTAATAACAGCTTTAATTTTTTTTCAAAATGGAGTTCAGAAAACTGAATCTTGAGCTTCAAAATATAATGAGAAGTTGTCTTTAAGTGTTCTATGGCACACTCATCATGATCATAATTTCCTTGGAACATTTTTTTAACTTATTTTTTTAGTCATAAGCCCTTATGGGAGTTTTGTCCCGTCGCCTATTTTTTGTGAAATAAAGAGATTTATTAAGGGAAGTAACAAAACTATTTGTTTCATTAATCCCTATTTTACAATTTTCTTTTTTATTTTGTTTTTTTTTCTGTTCCATTATGTCAACAGAGAAACGGTATTGTCGCTCATAAATACTGCTGTCAAACCATAAATAAAATATAATTTAGAATTTTTAAAATCCAAAATTAAATGTTTTACGTTTTATATAAGAATGAAATATTTAAACTGTATAGGAATATAAAGCTTTTATTTATTGCGATACAAGGTAAATATTCAATTATTTAGAAGAAATGATACATAGATCTTGTGTAATATTGCCGCAAAAATACTTATAAATTTTGTTTCTAGCTGTCAAAATAAAAATCAATATTTCAATCTAAATTTATTTTAAAAAAAACAAATCATAAATATGTCATTCGAGAACTGGAAACAAAACTTTGGAAACTGTGTCTAAATTCTAAAATTTATTATAGTTAACTTTTACTTGTTTTGAAAGTTTAAATAAATCAAACAAATTCACTTAAAAGTGATTTCTTCATAATTCACATTATTGCATAAACTCAAGGCGTAAATTTTGTGATAGACATCTCGTCTTATGATTATGTCAAAACTGAGAATTTCCAAGAAGTTAAAAAAAAAACATCTATCAGAGGTGTTAGAAGTACAGCAAGAGTAAAAAGATTATGACTAATTTTTTGTTTCAAAGTGTTTACCAATACTGTAAGGAAATGAGAAAATGGAAGTGTAATAGTAATCTATCAGAGTCGAACACTTTGAAAAAAGCTGGTTTTTCATCCATTATAGACCACTCAAAAGTTTAATAGTTTCAGAGCTGATGATTTTGAAGTATCACTACTGATGCTTGAAAAAAATGCAAAATAAAATTCAAAATATAAATACCAGCAAAAAAAATTTGTACTGACTACTGCAACTCTCCAGTATTTTTCCAGTATTAATATATATACTTATTTGTTATCAAAATTAAAAAGACTTTCTTTTCTTTTAAACATTAGTAAATATAGCAGTACATATAAAATCGGAAATAATTCAGAATATTTCAGTAGGTTTTCAAAATATTCAATATTCATAATTAAAACTGTAAATACTAAATATTTTATTCATATTTATTTCATTTACCGAGTTTTACTTGATAGTACTGTTAAATATTGGTTAATACTGGTAAATACTGTTTTATACTGGTAAATACTGGTTGATACTAGTAAGTAATGGTTAATACTGATAAGTACTACCAGTACCGGTATTTTTATTAATTTTTTTAGCACCTGTAATAGTATTTAAATTTTACTGAAATTCTACTAAATTTTACTGGAATTTACTGAAGTATCGGTATTGCTACTGGTTTGCTTATTTTAATACCAAAATACTTGAAAATAACCAGCCCTGAATATTTATTTATCTTCGACTTTTACAAATTTTCTTATGTCAGTTAAGTCATTAATTGTCCTAAAATATTTAATAATGTAAAATTAATTAATATTCATCTATATAATTTTATTTAATTAAATTTTTTTTTTTTAAATCATCTCAAATATTCATAACTCTTCATTCCAAAAATTTTATATTATATTCTATCTATCTATGTTATATTATAATCTATAAAACTATACACAGTTTAGTTTTTCCCACATAATAATAATTTAATATTCATAATGTTATGCATTAAGAATTAAAATAAACATATGAGAAATGTCATTTTATGTAATTTTAACCTTAATACAATATAATAAACATAAATAATGGGAAAATACATATATTAAAATAATACATGGTAAAAAAATGAACCATATATTATTGAGAAGAAAATCAAATTATTATTTAATTTATCAATTCGTTTATCAATATTTTTTTGTTTTTTTTGTTTTTTTATAAAATAATTTTTAGTTGTATGTTATGTTATGCTCTAATGAATTGAAAATTTATTAAATTTAACAAAATAAAATAAAAATCGATTGTTAGTTTTTATATTTTATACATGTAAATGTAAAACACAAGTATGTATATACCTACTAGTTATAATATAATGTCATTATCATTTAACAAAATTTTTGTTTTTTTTTTTGTTACATAAATATTTACATAAATAATATTGTAATCGTATTGTATATGGTGGGATATAAATTACAACAAGATATTTGTTAAAGGATTGCCAGTTGTACAATATAAAAATATACAAAATATTTATGAAATTTGATTTGATTTGATAATTTTTATAAATTCTATCAAGTTTTTAATATGTTCTTACCAAAGTACAAAACAGGCAATTATAAACTTTAAATAACTTTTAAAATCTATTATTATGTTGGACCAATCTAGTTAAAGTTCAATTAGCTATCTAATTATATAACATATTACAGACCCCACCACGGAGACCTCCAAATATTTATTTACTTATTAGTGTTTAATCTAATATTACTACAATAAATTGTAATGACGTCAGTAAGACCCTCGGCTACAAAGGCCATTTTGGGCCTGACTATTACATTTTAATTTAAATTGTTATTTTAATTATCTATATGGTTTGAAACATTATTTACATATATTTACACTTCTTATTATATAAATTTATTAATATCTTTTTATTCATTTAAAACCTCCAATTATCACTAATACTAAAAATTAAGATGAAATTTGGTTATTGCATACTTCTAGGAGAAAAAGTTTTTGAGAAAATAGTTTTCAAATATATTAAAAAAACGATTGGATTAATCGAAAGGCCTTGCAACTTTAATTATTGCAATTCTAATAATACACACTATATTCGAAAATTGGTTTTTAACTTCATTTTAAATTTGATTGAAAAATTAACTAGGTAATAATAAAATTAAATATTCTTTCTTGAAAATGCCATTTAAATTTAAGACATCCTTGACTCGACTAATACATTGTAAACTTTGACTTTTTTTTTACCACCCTCAGATAAAGGTAATTGTTATCTTTAAACAATAAAATAAGAGGTAATGAAGAAAATTAAAAAAAAAAAACAAGAATACAAGGAAAAAGCAAGATAAGCTAAACCAATTTAAAGCAAAAGAAAAGAGATGCAAATAGTCAGTTTTGTTTTGCTTTTTCTTTAATCCCGATTTTCTTTTGTAATAACACAATATTTGATCCTACAGGCAAATAAAAGTCCTTGATGATGACATCGTTTTTATCAATATTTTTTTTTTTATGTGTATTTACTATGTCAACGATTGTTAAGAAAATAATCTACAAGTACTAAAAACGAATACATTATTTATATATATACACAGTTACAAACATATGTATACAAATATATATGTACATAAATGTTTCACGTTTAAATAAAGAGCTTTAAAAAATTGTTTTCTTATTATTATTTCCACTTTTATGCCATTCAAGACTAATGCGTAAGCAGGAAGGTATACATTCTTATATATTTGTATATATATTGAAATATATATAGGTATATATTATAAAATCAGAATTTTATATTTTCAATATCTTTTGTAATTCTGCTTAGATTGTAAAATTAACATTCGTTATTTAAAGATTAAAATACTTAACTTGTCAATGATTAAACATAGTTACAAAATGTTGTTAGGATTTAAGAAAAAAAAACAAAACAAAATAAAAAAGATAAAGATTTATTTTTTCATAAATAATATATCATAATTTTGTTCCTGTATTTTAATATGATAATCTGCAACATTTTATTTAATATGAAGCAGTCATTTAAGATATTTTCAAATTTTATTTAAATTATTATTCTCAAATATTGTATGATCGGATATCTAATATTTAAAAAATGGAAAGTATTTGACGGGTTAACCGAACGAGTTCAATTAACTTGGACAACTTTTTTTTTTATTTTATTTCTTTATTACAATATATATATATATATATAAATGGCTCTACGAGACTCTAGAGTCGCCGGCCGACTTCAGATAATTTCTCCATTGGTCTCTATCCTGGGCAGCTGTTCTCCATAAGCCCGGCAAACCCAAATTTCGATAGTCCTGTTCTACTCCGTCTTTCCATCTTAGTTTTGGTCTGCCTTTGCTACGTACACCATATGGGTTGGATTCAAAAGCCATTCTCACCAAACAATTTTCTTCCCTTCTTACAACATGTCCTAGCCAACGCAGTCTTTGTATTTTCACTCTCCTGACTAGGTTTATATTGTCGTAGAGTGCGTACAGTTCTTGGTTATATCTATGTCTCCAATATCCAATTACATTTACAGGACCAAAGATCTTTCGTAGGATTTTCCTCTCAAATGCATCTAACAAATTTTCATCGTTTTTCGACATTGTCCATGATTCTGAGCCATAAAGCAATACTGGAACAATGAGGGTGTTGTACAGCGTTATCTTCGTTTTATAGCTGATATATTTGGATTTCATTTGTTTGGTTGACCCAAAATAGCATCTGTTCGCTAGAAGAATCCTACGTTTGATTTCTTGGCTGGTGTTATCGCCATCATCCGTTATCATACAACCAAGGTATATAAAATTTTTCACCATTTCAAAGTTGTAATCACCAAAAAATTTATATTTTGACCAATTCGGTGGGCTAAGGCGTTATTTTTTGTTGCCACCATATATTTGGTCTTGGATTCGTTGATCCACAATCCTATTTTCTAAGCGCTCTCTTCCAGTGTTGTGAAGGCTTGATATACTGACTCTTTTTGTTTCCCGATTATAATCTATATCGTCAGCATACGCAAAAGTTTGGGGTGTTTTGAAAAAGATTGTTCCACTAGTTTCAATACCAGCATCGCGTACAACTTTCTCCAATGCAATATTAAATAAATTACAGGAAAGTGTGCCGCCTTGTCTACAGTCTTTGTGAGCTGCTGGAGATACGATTATCTATTTTAACAGCACACTTTATTTCAATAGTAAATATAAATATACAGTTCTTAATAGTGTTTCATTAACTTAAAACTAACATGTTAGATCTTAGTCTAAGCCATCCGATCTTATAATTCAAAAGTATGAAATACAAATTTAGTGTATTATGTATGTTGTTTATTTTAACTTATAGAATTGACCCCACTTTAAATTATATCGAAACTTAATTAACTCAGATTGACGTAGAAGATACTTTCACTTAAATTAAGTATTAATGTATAAAAGTCTAAATAAGCCTCAAAAGATATTTGACTCTTTTCTACTAGACCTTCAAGTAGATATTAAGGTCTCTATTATTAAGGTTACCTTTACAAACTTTTATCAGAATGAGTTTACAAAGTTATGTCATAATATACACCAATACAATTACAGAATTGCATAGTATTTTTAAAAGTTTAAAACCCTACAGTAATAAAGTCGCTTAAAAATATTTAAAGAATAAATAAAAAAATTCCAAAAAATATTTAACGAAGGAAATCAAAAACAAAACAAGAACAAAATCATAATAATAACAAAAAAATATAATACTTAATGTTAAAGTCATTGTAATCCTCTTGTTAAAATTCGACATTTTTGTTTTTTATTTTATATTCTATTTTTTTTTTTACTTTTATTCAAAAAATGTATTTCCACGTGTAATCATACATATTTATAATATATATATATACACAATTGAACATTTACCTGAACATTCAGGTATACCTAAATATTAATATACAATCATGACTTTTTTTTATATATTTTAACGTTAAACGTTAAAATTTTAATTCCTATTCATAAATTTATGTATTCCTTGATATAAAATACCGTTATTAAAACAAAATAATAAAAATAAAAATGAAAAACTACATATTTATCAGAGGTTTCTAAACTTTTTATTACAATGTATGTTATGTTTTTATCGTAAATTTATTTTCATAACTGCATTTATTCTCTTTTTTCTTCGTGCAGTTTTTAAGTAATAAAATTCTGAAGAGAAATAAATTCGAATTTGTTTTCAATTACGAAAATATCAATTTCGAAAATTTATATAGAAATATAAGTATTGCAATTATTTTGTAAGTTCTCTTGAGTGACTTTTTGACTTTCGAAATAAATTCAAAATAATATAAATAAAAAAAATCAAAACATGCGTATTAAACTGTTAAAGAGAAATTTAAAATATTTCGAAATTATTTTTCGAAATAATATTCTCTATTTGTGTTGTTATTATTTTAAACACGTGAATTTAAATTAGTTTATTGAATATTAGATTATGCAAGTAAGCGTTTTTTTTTTTTTTGTTTTTGTTGTTATGATTAACAATAACCTGTAATTACAAAATTATATATTTACTCAATGTTAGTGTTATCTGTTAGTGTTGTTATAAAATATTGTTACACTATTATTTATTAATATAATAATACTTCGTGTTATTAATCTTGTATAAGTAAAGGGTGAAAAAAATTTTATAAAAATAAAATAAATATATACTTGCCTTGAACTTCTGATTTATTTAATCTGATTTAAAAGTTAAGTGAATATTTTAATTGATAATTTTATATGTTTGTAAATTTAAAAAAAAAAGTTGTTAAAGATGTCATTAAAATTCTGTTAAGTTAATTAAAAATTAATTTGAGGATAAGATTTTCAAAATGATTAAGTTATTCACAAAGGCACAATATTCTAAAATTGATTAAAACAGATTTTGCATACGTGTGTAGAAAAGACTTTAAAATTTTTTAAAGAAATCTTACCTAGAACTGAAGCTTGAAACTTACATCATTGAGATATAAAAGATTTTACATACTCAGAGGGGAGAAAAAACTTTAAAATTTTTAAAGAAATCTTACCTAGAACTAAAGTTCGAGACTTACACCACCGATATACTTATTACTAAATTCAATAATGTTGCCTACAGCGTAGTTATGTATCGTTTCATAATGTTAAAAGTTTTTTTTAAATATTTTTGTATAGGTATGCTATGGAATATTGAAATACTTTTCTAGCTTACATTAGAAGATTATTTTTTAAGCTAATGCAATACTCATTTAAACTTGGAACTAATTGAAAGCGATTAAAAATTTTTTATATTCAACTTATACCTCTGCTAATTACAATTCTCATATTAACAGTATGAATATTATTATTTATAATAGCGCAAAAAAAAGATAGGTATATAAATATTCTGAAAAAGGGGAATTCCCTGATTTTGTATCCAACTTTTAAAAACCGAAATGTCTAAGGATATTTTTTAAGAATATTTATAAACTGGGAGCTGGATTTTGTAATTAGTTATTAATTTTGGGTTATGTTCTTTTCCACCATATTAACATATTGGACAACGGTGGGTGGGTTAGTGGGTAAGCATTTGACTTACTAACCAAATATAATTTAAATATACCAAATATAATTTAAATATACAAATATATAATATAAACTAAATAATTGAAGTAATTATAAATAAATAGAAAGCATTTTATTTAAGAAGCCCAAATCCCAATTAGGCAAAGGACTATAATAATATCTGGCAATATTTACTATTGTTTTCGTACTAATTATAAATAAATAAATAAATTAACATATTTTTATATGCAACATTGTTAAATATAAGAACTGAATTAAAAATCAGGATATAAGCAATTTGCTCAATAAAAGGTTTTGGACGGTAGTCAAAAATGGATTTTAAAATAATCAGTAGAAGGATTTCATCTTTTACAAAATTAAAGTTTCAATCATTTGTTTGATTAATTATATGGAACACATAAAAATAAGTGAATTTCTTTGCACTTTAAGTCCTTCTTGTTCCATCAATTTGATTTAACACATTTATTAATTTATTTATTTACATAAGCAAGAAAAAAAATTAATCTATTGAATATTCAATAGAAATTTCACCTAGTTGTTGTATAAAACTTTAAATCAAAAATGTACAAAGAATATTCATTTTTTTTTAATCTCACATTTATTAAACTTGAAGTACTACAATTTAATTATCATTTGACTTTAATGATAACATTATAAAATATAATAAAGAAATTTCTTTCTTTATGTATAATATCTTTGAAATATTAATTTTCTTTAAAAAAAAAAATATCTCTTGAACTTCCTATACTTTAAAGATTTTTTTTTTTGATTCCATTACAATATACCTTGTAATAATTTTTACTTTGCTTTTTGTAAGTTATTTCTTTAAAAAAAATAAAGGAAACTTTATAAGGTTATAAATTTTATAAGTTTATGAACAAAATAAAGTTTAAAAGAAAGTATAAGTCAAAGAATAAAATAATAAAGGTCGTTATTTGAATAGAAAAAAAAATGGTAAATTTAAAGTTTTTCCCTTTTCACTGCAACTATAAATAATACAAACAGTTTTTTTTTCTTTATATTAATTTTTATTTAGTCTTTTAAATTTATTTTATATTTTATAAATCTTCATAGTTTAAAATTTTCAACAGTAAGTACAGTAACTAAAATATAGGACAAGAGCTTTAAATAGAATGTCTTATGTGTAGGGAGTTTAATAATTTTCGGAATTATATTGTAATTCAAATAAGAATTTAAGACAAAAGTATTTCTATTTATACTGTAATACCTGATCTTTATGCAATATTTTGCATTCAAATAGTAACATACTATCATATCAATTTAACTTTATCATCTTATTTAAAAATATATCTGAGGTCTATTGCATCAACCACTTATCACTAATTAAACAATCAATTTTTATGAGTGCATTCTATAATTACAATATTTGAAAATCATTCAAAAGAATTTTGATTAATAATAAACATTTCATGATAATTAAATATGGAAATTTTTTATTTGATTAGTGATAAGCACATTAGGGATCTGCACCTCTGGCACTAACAAACAAATAAGAGCTAACGTTGTAATAAACATACTTTATATTCAAAAAATATCTTTATTGTATACCTGTAAATTACAAGTAATAGTACAATTACCTGTTTCTCATTACTTCGCCAATCACCAGTAATATTACTTAGATTTCGATATTTACAAAATTTAAATATAAATAAAAATACTTTCGATTCCCAGAAGGTACTTAAATTTGAGCTTAATTATTTCTGTAATGATTTGTTGATTCTAATATATTTCAATTACTCGAAGTAGATACAAAGAAATACTTAAGTATCAAGAATTTAATTATTTTCCAAGTATTCAAATAATTTGCAAATATTCTATTTATAAAGCCTACTGAAATTAGGATTTATGAATGAATTGATTTTAAATTCTTGAAAACTTGAAAAATAATTGAATTCTTGATATTTAAGTATTTTTTGGTACTTAATTACTCGGAAATACTTAAATATCTAAAAATATTTACAAAAGTTACAAAAATCAAATTTAATTACTTTAATTTTTTGGAATTACAAATATTTTTATTTGAATTTTTACTAATACTTACATTTTGTAAATATCGAAATCCAAGTAAAACTGATAATTGACAAAGTAATAAGTATCAAGTAATGGTTATTTTAACCAGTACCTCAATACCATTTTAGTCAGTATTATTCAGGTCAGTTTTAGTATATCTTGTGTTTCCAAAACAAGAGAGCAATTTAAAACAAAAACTTTATTTTGTTTTGTCTTTCAGCTTAGACCCTACTTTTTTAAGAGCTCTATAGCTTCTAACTGAGGAACACTCAATAATTCCCAAAAATTACCCAGTTACCCTATTTTACTGTAAAATATCTTCAAAATATTATATTATCAATATAATATATTATCATATATGAAAAAATTTTAATCTTTAAAATATAATAATTATTATTAAATCAAATCCAACTTCTGTATTAAAAAGTTAATAGTCCGTAACATAAGTACAAAACTATTATATGAATAGGAAAAAAACATAATAATAAAGTTAATTTTTCTATATAATAAATTTTCCAAAAGGGTTTCCTCCTTAGTTTGAAAGGATTTTAAGAAAAATTTAATTTCACAAAACTTATTTAATATTAAAGTTCTAATTTTTTATTTCATAATCATATTTTTCTTTAAATTTTCGAAAATTTTTTATAAAATAAACTTATACATTACTGAAGACCTTTAACTTTATCTTATATAATTTCAATTGTATTTATAGATGTTGCGTTAAAAAAAACGAAGAATCTTTTAAAGCTTTAAAATGAAAACTCAGATACAAAATAATAGTATCATAACCACAATCATACTATTATTGATACCATTATTAGTATGGTTTTATTTTAAATGACAAGAACCAAGCTAACAATATACAAGTATACTATTCTTATTATATTAAATTTATTTAAAAATCCATTTATATATATATATATATATGTATATATACAAATTTATTTTATTATTTTTTCAATAACATTCGCAATTCTATTATATTATACATTTCTTAGAATTTTCTCCAATTCTTATATATGTATAATATTTATATATATATATATGTATAATATTTATATATATGCAATATTTCACTCAAATATGTCAAATATATATAACATAAAACCGGTTGGATATTGAAAAATTTTTTAGATATTGAAATTGGGAAATGCATTCTTTTATAATGTTCACATATTTTCCATTCATTTTAAAATCAAAAAAAAAAAAGGAAAACTTCCAAGAAACTCGAACTTCTTTATTTTTCTTAGTATATTTCTTTTGAACTCTTGAATTTAAAAAACAAAAATATAGTAATATGTAACAAAAAGTAAAATTGAATAGTTTTTTATAAGAAAATTCTTAATATAATTTTTTTTGAATGAAAATCCCTCAAAAAAAAAGGGATATTCGGTAATGTTATATTTAGTTTTTTATCCCCGTATGACTATATAGTCAAAGGGTATAATGAATTTGCCATTACGTTTGTGACGCAGAGAAGAAGCCATTTTAACGTCATCGTTATTTAGATCCAGACATTTTGGTCCATGGGTTCGAGTACCTGCCATACAACTTCTTTTTTTTTATATGAGCATTACTCTGTACTTATTAAAACTGGGTGTCTAAAATTTTGCCAATAGTAGTTAAGTTTTATGGCCAAAGTTACTGCAAAATTTGGTTGGTCTACCGCAGAGGATTCGTGTAGCTGCCATACAACTCCTTCTTTTATAAGCATTGCACTACACCTAATAAAGCTGTATGTTTGAAATTTTGCCAAAAGTAATTACCCGAATGATATAATGTTCATATCACGATCATAAAGGTATCCCAGAATTGACACAGTCTACTTTACTACACTCCTCCTTTTTTTTTTTAAATAATATGATGATACATATTTTTGGTTTTCCAAATCTTATTTAAATTTTTGGTACACAATCGGTTTTATCATATAATTTTGAACTCTTCCACTTTTACAAAATAAAAATTTTACTATCAGATGAAATTTAATATTAAATAAATTCCTAAATTATAGATTGTAATAAAATAACTTGAATATTTTCATTTTAATTTTTGAATATAAGTATTTCTCCTTTCTAAAATACGGTGCATTTTTTAGGATGTAATGAAATTAGCTAAATTTCAGCTGAAAAATTCACTCCATATACAACAAATTAGTTTGTTTACGTAGATGTTTAACCAAAAATGAGCTCTATCACTAAACACAACTTTTCTATAAAAGAGTGAGCCCACTACACGCAGGGCTTAATCTACAAACAAAATGAAACTTATTACTGACGTCTAAGATCTTTTCGCAATATTTTCACATATGGTGGTGACACACAGTCCAGCCAAAAATTTCAACAACGCTAGCTCTTACAGTACTTCTGTTCATACAGTTTCAAAAAATCATTAATTATTTAAATGAAAGCAGTGCTAGCAACATATTAGGCTAAATGACTTTTCTAGCATTAAAAGCTACACACATTATGGGCCTTACCTAAATGACGGCGTACGGCGTATATTTTCTGTCAAAATAATTTTAAATACATATAATTATATGGGAGCTCCCGAAATACCCGAAATTAATTTTAAATTGTGTGTGTGTGCAATTAAATTAAAATTCTTGAAGATGTTGACTGGCTCGTGTTTTAAATATTTTAATTCTATTTTAAAAATTAATATTTAAATAAAAGTAATGCAAAAAATTATTAATGAAATAAATAAATACAAATTAAATCCCAAAAATTTCATTTTATCTTTTTTTTTTTGTTTTTTGGGCTAATTTTAATATCTTCTATTTACAATTGAAGCAATTATACTAAATTTTTAACTTGAAATTGTATCTCTAAAAAATTAAAGATAAATTTGAAAAACAAAAATTGTTTTATTATTAAATGGCGTGAAATTTTTTCATTCATTAAAATATTTAAAAAAATTAAATCTTAAAATTCCAAAAAATTAAAACAATTAAAAAAATACAAACATTCTATTAGATACATTTCATTGTATCTTTTCATTATTCCTTGAAAATGGTACAATTTTCTAGGACCATTTTTTTTTGTGTGTTGTTCCTAGAATAGAAAATCCTTATTTTTCATTCAAAAAAGGAAGTCATAAATTTTCTTTTTTTTTTTTAATATTTATTTTCCAGCTTCTTTTTGGCAATGGAACTAAAAAAATCCTTTAATTCTTTTAATGTGTAGTCATAAGCACAACTTTTCTTTTTAATTTTGTTTTTTATTTTTTGTTTTTTTTTTTTTTTTTTTTGAAACAACTATCTTTTAATCTAAATGATTGTAATTATGGTGTATTTAATTACCAAACAGATTAACATTTAGAAAATTAAAAAATATACAAAAAATTAAAAATTAAAACAAATTATAACTAACAAAATGCTGGAATGATTTAAGTTTTGGATTTAAAAAATGTAACAAATATGTAGGATTAAATTTATTGTTTTCATTTTTAATACTTAATTGTGGCAATTAAGTTAAACATATTATTAAACATTGAAAATGTGGGTTCAAAATATGAAAAAATTATGGGATATTTATATTGTTAATGTGAAATATTTTTATATTTAAAGTTTTATATTATAATGTCAAAGCATATTCTTTTGGAGATTTTAAGCATATATTGCAACGTGAGAACTGTATCGCAACAACTCGAAATAGTGTAATAGCTACTTGAAAAACATACATCTTTTCTTAAAGCGTTTTTCAGCAAAGTGTTACATTAAAATCAATTAGTACAATTTAATGAGAGTATTTTGCGATTTAAACTGCAATAAGCTAAATATTTAATTTTTTCATTAAAGATAAAAAAAAAATATAAAATTCAATATGGTAACATATCAGAAATCCCATGGGTCTTTTAAATTCCTACAATGAGAAATAGGTCCCATGGGATTTGGTGCATTTTTTTAATGGGACTTTTGTCTTAACAAAATGAGATTAAAGTTTCATTCCATATAGGTACACATTATCATTATAGGTACATATAAAATGGCATATTACCCTGTGATTTTATGACCGACTATAAAATCCGAATATTTCCAACACCTACATTAATAATTTTCCACATTATGGTCCACTATTATGGTATGGCTGAGGCCATCCGTTAACGTGAATAGAATAAGTTTTAGCTTTCCACAATCAAGTCGCCACGTCTTTATCCCAAGCCGCTAGACTTTCTAAGAGCCGAAATTGTTTTTTCCTTTTTGGAATTTTTTATTAAAATGGTTGTTATTATTAATATATCGCACCTTCAGAACTACACCGCAACATATCAAAATTTGAAGTATATGTATCTGATGATGATTTTATAGTCGGCATTAGAAATAAAGTTAAGTCTAAAAATATTTTTTTCAAATTAAGACTACAACGTTTT
Organism: Dolichopus griseipennis; assembly: GCA_963082915.1. Lineage (NCBI taxonomy): Eukaryota > Metazoa > Arthropoda > Insecta > Diptera > Dolichopodidae > Dolichopus > Dolichopus griseipennis. The sequence goes on from OY720444.1 coordinate 21,805,070, forward strand.
ATAGTACTAATGTAAAACATGAGTTTTCGTTTTTCTATAAAAAAATTTTTTATTTTTAAACTCAATTTACTCGAAACTTCAACTTTTGATATGTTGCGGTACAGTTTTCCAGTTTTCATGGTGCGATATATTAATAGTTAGAACAATTTTAATAAAAAATTCAAAAAAGGAAAAATATCAGAAATACTGTTCATGTATCTTTTTTACAATTTAAATTTAAAGATATAATTTTTTAGAAAAAATTAAAATTATTTTCCATAAAACTTACTTTTTTTATAGTTTAAATATTTAAAAACTATTAATTGAACATATGAAAAATTTCCATATTTTTATTTTTTAAATATTTAAAGAAATAAAATTGTAAAACTTTAAATATTAAATAGTGCATCGAATTTAAAATCAAATAAATTTACCTTCAAAGACAACCCTTCAAGTATTCATCCATACACTATTAAATAACTTGTAATTAGAGACTAATAATTTAGTTTAGCTTTAATTTGCCACTGCTGCAATTCACTTATTACTTCACTTTACAATAAAAGTATTTTAAAATTATGAGTTAAACAGTTAAGTTTTTATACAATTTCTTTCGTAATGATTTATATTTATAATTATTTAGTGTTCTCCTAAAATTATGCAATAAATACAAAGATTTCATGTTTAAGGATATTTTCTTACAATTTTCACTCTAGCTCATACTTAATGAAAAAAAGTAAAATAGTCTATCAAAATAAAAATTAATTAAAAAAAAAATTAATATAAAAATATAACTTTAATACGAAATAAAATTAATAAAAATAATCATTAAAAAAAAAAAAAAACATTTAATAAAAGTGCAAAACTTTTTTTTGGTTGCATCCTCTTAAAGGATTGCAATCATGCCATTTAAAAGCAATGTGAAAAAAAAAAATACATTAAAAGAATCCATAAATGAAAAACTTTGTAATATCTTAGACAAAAACGAACAAAAAGTGAATGAATTGCAAGAATTAGTGAATAAACTGCTAAAAGAAAATGCAGAGTTAAAAGAAGCTATGAAAAAGCGCCCCCCAACCACCTCAAATGAAAGTGTTGAGAAGAGTTATAATTTTCCTATTCCACTGATGGACACCGATTGTGAGGACAGTGAAATAGAATCGGAAGAAGAAATAGAAAAAATCGAAGAAATTCAAAATATGGATTATAACCTCACAATTCCAGAAAAAAAAAATTACTTAAATAAAAAAAATCCGAATTACAATCAAACTAATAATACCGACAAAAAAATGCGACCAATAAACTTATTTAACACCAAGGTTAGCCGATTAAAAGAACTGATGAAAAATAAGCTACAGGTAAAAAACTTTTTAGTAAAAGAATATCCAACCAACCAATCAGCAGCACTATATACCTACAATATAGATGATTTTAATAAAACTAAAGAATTGCTAAATGATGCAGAGGTTAAACATTACACATATACCCCAAAAGAACAAAAAAGAATTACTATGGTCTTGAAAGGTTTAAACAATACGTACTCACCTGAAGAAGTACTGCATTACTTAAAACAACATGAAACCGAAAACACCAAATTTGAAAAAGTAACACGCTTGACTACTAAGCACTCAATAAAGAATAATATCTTACTACCACATTATATTATCCAAGCAGCACCAGGTAGTTTAAAAGAAGAATTAATAAAAATAAAATCCATTGATTACCAAATTATAAGATGGGAAAAGTTAATGAAACGAGACCTAGTGCAATGCACCAAATGCCAGCGGTTCTCGCATTCTTCTGCAAATTGTTTTATGGAACCGCGTTGTGTTAAATGCGGAAAAAAACACTCACCAAGCCAATGCACAATTACCCCAGATGATCCCAAGGAAAAGCTGTATTGCATATTGTGTGGTAATAATGGACATCCAGCTTCTTACACAAAATGCGAGGAATATCAAAAAAAATTAAAATTACGCGAAGAAATAAAAGAATCAAAAAAAAACAAAATTGTAAGTAAATATAATATGTCACAGAGTTTAATTAATAAAAACATTTCTTATGCTAATGCTTTAAGTAATAACAATAATATTAACACTAATTCTAAAAATAACAATAATATTAACACTAATTCTAAAAACAACAATAATATTAACACTAATTCTAAAAATAATTGTAATAACACTGATACTAATAACAATAACAATGATTCTTATTTAAATATATTACTAGAAATAAAAAATTCAATCTTAAAATTAGAAAAAGAAAGCACAGAAAATAAAAACAATTTTAAACTAATTTTCAAAAAACTTAATATGAAACCTAACCAACAACATGTCACATTTAACTAAAACTTTCAAATTAATTTCAGTAAATGTCAATTCTTTAATCTCTTACAATAAAAAACTTTCTCTTTTACACTTTCTTGATAATCATAAACCTGATTTCATGTGTCTGAGCGAAACAAAATTAAATACAAGCATTAATATTAATTTTGACAATTATACCATAATTAGACGAGATAGAATGTCAAACATAAAAGGTGGTGGCGTGGCCATATGTATTAAAAAAAAATATAAATATAACTACGTAAGTAACAAAATTTTTGATGCATTTAAATGCATTGAAGCGTGTATAATATTTATAAAATTAAAAAATGCAAAAAAATTATTTATTATTTCTGTCTACGTGCCAGACAGAAACAACGATAAATTTATTGAAGAAATAGAAAAAATTTTTGTTACTCTAAATTTAGATAACACAAACAATTATTATATAATAGCAGGTGATTTTAATGCAAAACATATAAACTGGTCTAATACATATAATGACACAAGAGGAAATTTATTAAATAATTGGATAAAAAATAATGATTTAAAATATAAATTAAAATTACATAAAACAGATGGCCCCACTTTTGTCAGATCTAACTCTTATATTGATTTAATAATAACTGATGTTCGATTTAATTTTTTTTACAAAAACCCATATAATAAATTAACAACAATGGCATATGATAGCGATCACAATGCGATTAGCTTTGAATTTTCAATAACAAATAACGATTTAAATATACAAGAATTAACAGAACAGCATAAATTTCTTTTCAAAAACACCAACTGGAATAAATTTAAGAAAAAACTTGATAAAAACTTTGATACCGAATATTTTAATTCCGGAAATCAGATTTGTGATAACAGTAATTTAAATATAAAAAATATAAATTATCATTTAGTTAAAATAGACAAAATAATTATTAAAACTGTAGATGAAGTAGTACCAAAAAAGGAACAAATTAATAACATGAACAAAATAAACTCTCCGATAATTAAAAAACTAATAGCTAAAAAAAACAGCTTGCTTAACGATCTTCATCGAATACGCTCACAGAACCTAAATTTTTCTATTCATCAAATAAACTTTCTTAAAAGCCTCCTTAACAACATTAATTCTTTAATAAAACAGCGCATTAAATTCGAAATTAATCAATATTGGCACAATAGAATTAGTAAAATTAATAGCAAAAACAATAATATGTTCCCTGAAATAAACAAAATTTTTAGAAAAAAATCCAACTTCAATATCAATAGTTTGCATATAGATAATAACGAACTATTAACTAAAAACAATATAGATAAGGCTAATCTCAGTAAAACAAACGACAATAAATATATTTTAAAAGAAAAAAAAGATATTCTAAATGTTATTAGCTCATACATAGAAGATACACATAAAATAAGCATTCCTGATACCGTATTCCACAATCGCATTAAAAATAAAATAAACGAATTTAAAAATATAAACAAAATCAAAAAACAAAATAATATAACAATACGTAAATTTAGTGTTAACAATAAAGCTTCACAACAAAAAAACAGAAACAATTATTTCACAGATTTTGATGAATTAAAAAATATAATGACGAATTTAAAAAACAAAACTTCACATGGTGCAAATGGAATTCCCAATCTGGTAATAAAGAATTTAAGTGATAAAATAATTAATAAATATGTGATATTATTTAATAACGCGCTAAATCACTCGTACTATCCTGCAACCTGGAAACTAGCTCGTGTAATGGTATTTAAAAAACCGGGTAAAGATCCAACAAACCCTAGTAATTACAGGCCTATAAGCTTGCTTCCCAGCATTAGTAAAATTTATGAAGTCCTAATAAATAGTAAGATTACAAATCATATTAACACAAAAAACATTTTACCGGAAAACCAATTCGGATTTCGATTCAAACATTCGACAATACATGCAGTAACAAAATTGACATCCGACATATGTTGGCATATAAATAAAAAGAATGGAGTAGGAGCATGTCTCATTGATCTTGAAAAAGCCTTCAACTCTGTTTGGATTGATGGCCTAATATATAAACTGCTATATAAGTATAAATTCCCACAACATCTAGTAGCTTTAATACAAGATATGATTAGCGACAATAAATTTTATATAGAAAGACATGAAACCGAACTTTATCCAAAAATTTGTCAATTGGGTAATGGACTTCAACAAGGTGCCGTAAATTCACCAATTTTATTTTCGATTTATATCATAGACATGCTAAAAATGTTAGAATTGGTCAAAGGATTTAATTATTCTATAGCCTTTGCGGATGACATAATTATTTACTCTGCCAGTAATAGGGTGGATCAAGCTCAACAATCCGTGCAGAAAATGTTCAACATTATTATAGATTTCTGTAAAATATGGTTACTAAAAATTAATTTTAGCAAGTGCGAAAGCATATTATTTAGAAATACTTATTGTAACCTTAATTATAATTATAAAAAAAACTGGAAAAAGTTCATTATAAAGGCACCCAACAGAATCGAGATAGCTACCAAAAAAACGGTGAAGTACCTAGGAGTTTACCTACATAGAAATCTGAACTATATACACCAAGTAAAAAGTGTAACAGATAAAGGCATCAAAGCATTTTATGCATGTAAAAATCTATTTTATAATAAGGCGCTCATCAATAAAGTTAAAATCATTGCATATCTTACATTGATCAGACCACTTCTATCATATGGTATACCAGTATGGTATAATATAAGCGGCAGTCTCATGGAAAAAATCAGAAAATTTGAAAGAAAGTGCATAAGAGTATGTATAAGTAAATCACACAAACCAGAATCTGAATACAAATGTTTTTATTCAAATAAATATTTGTACAAAGAAGCAAACATAAGTAGAATCGATAATTTTATGATAAAATTAATTCGAAATCATTATGTTAGAGCAACAAATACTCCAGAAAATGGTCTTATATCTCATATATATTACCACAATGAGGAGTACATTAAAAAAACTCTGCTCTCGGGGTTCGTAGCACCAGAGCACTTTATATATCTAGACAAAAATGGTTATATTCAAAACCTGAATCATGTCCCTATACTATATCACTATAGTAGACGGGCTACATGTAAAACTATTGAATATGATCCTGGTAACATTAATAGAGATCTCCTTAAGTATGACATGAGTATTCCTCATAAGGATACATTAATTAGGCAAAACTGTTGGTGGTTAGGTACATCATGAAATATATAGAAACATATTTTTTAGTATGTATACTAGTGTAAGGTAGGCTAAGTTTTTAAATTAGGTTAAGATAGTTTAGGTTTTAGAAAAATTAAAAGAATAAACATTGTTTTTTACAACATTTTTTACAATGAAATTTGAAAGATATGAAATTATATAAATATATATATATTAAAAATTAGAGTAAGCTAAATAATTATTGACATAACTTAACATAAAAAAATAATTATATTTTTAGATGTTAAAAAAAAATAAAATACATATAAGAAACATTTTTGTAAACTTTTTTAGGTTAAGGTAAATTTGAGAAATTGGAATAAATAAAGTTTAATTAAAAAAAAAAAATTTTCTTACAATTTTTCGAAAATTATAACCATAACAACCAAGGGCTTAATTAAAATTGCTTACTGTCTGTTATATTATGTTAAATTAATAAAATTTATGTAGTTTTTAATAAAATTTAAAACTCTGGATTCGGCTTAAAATATTCTCAAATTGAATGGCATGGCAATATAAGAAGCGATCAACTACAAACTTATAAATGAGAAGGAATGATTAAATATTGTAGATTTTTTAACTGTACTAGTTGTAATTCAATATAGAACTTAATTAATAATAATTTTTAATAAAGAACTTAATTCAAAGAATATAAGTATAAAAAACACTCGCCAAAACCGACTTTCTTTAAACAAACAAAGAAAAACTAAGTATAAGTACAGTATTTAAGTGGATCAAGGCGATTCTCCTTAAAAAAGAAAACAAAACTTGAAATAACAAATTTCTAAATTAACTTCAAAAAATTATCAAAACAATATAATTGAAATTATAAATCTAAACTAATTATAAAAATCTTCCTTTTCATTTTAATTCTTTTAATATCCAAAACAAAACTGAGTTTTTAAATTTAATTTCAAATTTTTTTTCAGAATTTTAAACAAAAGATCATCTAACATTTTAACTTAACTTAAATTAATTTGATCTGACGTTGATTCCATAACAGGATTTTTGTTTTTTTTTTAAGGACTTAAAAACATTAAGGATTTATTTTTTGTAAAAAATACAAAAACACTCTAATAATGTAATAACAAAACATTATTTTCAATGAGTACATAAGTTTAACAAAAAACAAAAACAACACAAAAAAAGATGAGATTTCTCTTCCAACTATTTATAACTATAATTACAAAAGTTTTAAAGGACATAAAATAATTAAAATGTCCTAAACAATAGAATTAAATTTACGTATAAACAAGTACACGTTAATATTATTCGCAAGTATCTTAAAAAAAACAAATTCTGTTAAAAATATAAAAAAAAATAACAAATTACAACACCAACACACTTAAAAATAAAAACAAAAAAAAAAAAAATCAAAAGAAGAGTAAAAAAAAAAGTTTTAATATAGGGTTCAGGTGATATTAAAAATTTTTTAATCAAATTTTAGGGATAAAAAAAAAGTAAACTTTTCTACTTAAATTTTTTTTTATTATCCTGTTATTGTTCTCCTTTTTTTGTTTCATTTTTTTTTTAAGTTTACATTTGTTTTATTTTAGTTCTCTTTACTTTGTCCATTTGATTTATTTTTATCATATATCTATATATGTATATTTTATTATATAATATACAAAATACAGATTTTTTGTCTCTTTTACTCATATATAATTGAATGAATCAAAAATAAGTATTAGAAACTGATATTTTAAACTTGAAGGGTGAAAACACTAAAATTTAAGGAATAGGGTTAAAATTTATATTGTTATTGTAATTGCAGTAGTTTTTAATTAATATTTTTTTAATTAATTAATTAGTACACCTATTACAAGCTGTGTAAAAATGTGTTTTTATTGAATGTGTTTTAATTGAAATTTGTGTTAAATGAAAATATCCAAACCATACTTGATTTTGCAAAACCTAAGAAAAATAATTACCTGTAAAGTAATGATTAAAATAGTATTAAATACTATGTTTAGTATGTTAGTATATTACTTGGTAATCATTACTTCCTAATTACCATTAAAACAATTTTGTAATCATACTTTGAAAATTCAATTACCAGTAAAAAGAATTTAGTATTATAATTTAAAATTCCTAAATAGCAATTAAATTGGATTTTAATTATATTTAGAACTATTTTTAAAATTTAATTAGTTTTGTAATTATTTTTTATACTTAAATTACTTTTGCAATTATTTTTGATAATTAATCCCTTTAAAATAATTAAATACCAAATTATCATAAGAATTACAAGTATTTTTAAAAAACTAAAGAATTTAATATAAAACTAAATAAATCAGCAAGTAATTATGCCCGAGTAATAGTTCTGGTAATTGTACTGGTATAAATGCAATACATCCTATTAATTACATACAACACGTAACAGTATGTCCTTTATCTGGTATCTAAAATTTTAGTAATTGAAACTATAGAGTGAAATACTGTTACATAATTACAAGATCTAAAGTTAGCTAGTTTCTCTGTACTCCAATATTCCAAAGGTCTTTCTCAATCCAAGTCAATTTAAATATTATTATCCTTAATTTATTCTCTATTACATCATACCTTGGAACTACTCTAACGAAACGGACACATAACCAATTCTATTCTAGAATTTCAATTCTAAAACTTTATTTTTTTAAATTGAAATAAAGATGTCACCAAAAAACAAAAATTTCGAGAGCCGTAAAATTTTTTCATTTTCTTTATTTGTTTTATTGTTTTTTTTTTTTTTTTTTTGGAGTTTGTTTCATCGGACCGGAAATTCAAACTTCCTCCTTTTAATAAAAAGAAAAAAGTAAACAATTTTCTATTTATGAAACCGGAAAGAAAAGTTTGAAAATTTTTGTACATAACAAAAATAAAATCTCATTATATGACATTTTAAATTTCATAAACATTTTATTTTTCTCGGTATACCAAAACATTCATGTTGTTAAAAAATTTATAAATGATTTTATTTAGTATCTTATTGTTTTATAAAAGTTAAATGATATAATAATAATAAAAAACAAAACAAAAAAAACTTGTCCTTGAGTTGTAAATATTTTTTTTTTTTTTTTCCGGTTTTTTTATGATATTTTTCCATTCAATTATTTTTTGAAAAGTCTAATTATGATCGTAACTGACCTAAACAACAGTAACACTCGATATTTAAAAATGAGATATGATTACTTTAAGCTAATTAAAATTTCAAAAAATCTTTAATTTTTAAATAAATTTTTAGATCATGTGATAATTTAATATCCTTCAACTAATTAAAATATAATTTTTTTATTAATTAAGTATGTACAATAATTATTTTTTAATGGAGCTTTTAAAGTGTTAATTTTGGTTTCAATTCTGTACGTTGAAGGTCACATTAGGTTTTGATATCCCCATAAAAAATTCAATTTAAATTAAATAATTTACATAATTTAGAAGAACTTTAAGCACATTTTTAGTGTAGATTTGAAAAAATCTGTTGTAAAACATACTTCTCTGAAACGTTTACTAATATTTCAAAACTTACTCTAAAAGTTAACAATCAGATCAGTATAGTTTATTACTCTTGAGTCTAGGTACAATATTTCTTCAGCGAATTTTAAGATTTGAACATTAACGAACGAGTTCTGGAAAGCTGACATTTAGTGAAATTTAAAATTTATCTTCTCTTTAAAATAAAAAACACTTAAATATACTTTACAAAATTTAACCTTTATATATTGTGTTATAAATTTTATTTTTTTGTAATATAACTTTTATTTTGCGCCTAAAAATATGTTTTGCAACTTTTTGTTTTGTGATTAATACTGCGAGTTTAATTACTTTGCCGCGACTCTTTAATTAAGCCATATGACGTTTTAAATTACAACATCAGGTTGCTGCCCTCTATAGAACTTTAGACAATTTAAATTATTAAGCGTTGGACCCTTGCGCGAATGAATGTTGTAATATTAATTACAGTTTAATTATTTAATTAGAGTACATATATTTACATTTGAAGGAGGTAAAAAATAAAACTTTTTTAAATAATCTGTATGTTTAAAATTAAGATCTACAATTAAGAACTTCTGGAAAACAAAATTCATTTAAATACAAACAATGTATATAAAAATTGAGATGACTTATAGTTGTTCAAGTATAGAATATCATTTTATTTTAAGTTAATACATTAAAAAATTATGATCACTAAACTACATTAAAATTTATAAACTTATTAAATTAAATTAATTATATTATTAATTTTAAAATAAGTTTGTTTTAAAAAATAAAATATTTCTTCAACATAACTGAAAATATAAATATAAAATTTAATTCTTCGTATATCAAATAAAAGTTTTTTGAAAATTTTAAATTTCAAAAAAACATTAAATTTTAAAAACACGAAACATTGAATAATTTATACATTTAAGTGTACCTACACTACCTACAAATAAAAAGATATTATATTTATATATAAAATACCTTATATCTTAATGAACTCATTAAATGTCTATTAAATTTTTGAAAAATAAAATATACCAAATATTTAATAACTATATACAAGCATATCCTCCATTAGCCTAAAAATAGACCTAATTTAAAAAAATTTTACAGTATTCTCTTTTATTTTTTTATTATTTAAAAATTTCTTTAATAATTTAAATCCACTAAGTGTTAAGAAATACTTTTTTCATTGAAACAGACATATACCAGTGACGAAATGTCCATAGAAGCAAGGGAAGCAATGCTTCCCTTTAAAATCTCAACTAAAAAATAAAAGTTCATAAACATTTTTCCTTAAAATAAAATCAATTTTAAATAAATTTTTGGATTTTTATATAAATATAAACATAAACCTGGCTATAGCATAGCTACATGTTGGAACAGGGGGTTATATTACATTCGTGATATTATAACTAATCTTAATGAATTCCACATACAATTTAAACATGAGATAAAACTAGGCCTTATAACATGTAGAAATGTCTTAGATTTTCAATAGATGCAATTGTATTTTGTATTTGAGTTATATGGTATTCTATATCTGTGAGTTATATTATTCAATTAAATTATTTATTTATATTTTGTTATATTAATGTATTTTTTATTAGAGATATATAATTATTATATAAACCATTAATTTGAACCCAATGACGAATGGTAGCTGAGTCGAGTCTAAAATAAGAAAAGTTTTTTTTCACTTTCACTGGGATTTGAACTCAGGTCTTTCTCATGAACAGTCAGCACTCTAACCACTATGCCACCCAGCCGTAATTTATATCGAAAATAAGGTATACTGCCTAAATGAAAATATTCACACCTTGTCACTGATACACACACACATATTGTAAAATATTAATGTATATATGAATACATATTTATATATATATGAATTCACTCAAATATTATGATGATAAATTTTAAAGTTTTAAAAATTTAAAAAAAAAAATAAATGGAAATTTGTTTTCTTTTTCACTCAACAAGAATCTAAAATATTAAAAAACAAAAAAAGTTTAACGAACTCCATGTTTTGTTTCTTTTCTTGTTGGTTTTTTTTTTTCTTTTCATCATTTGCCTCATATTTATGTTGTTGTTCAACTTTTCAGATAATCTACTTCCTGATTATTATCTTTCATAAATTATCCTTTAAAACTGTACTCACTGTGTTATCTGTACTCACTGTGTTATCTGTACTCACTCTGTAAAACATATATTTTATACTTGTATATATACAATTCTACTTAAATAAAATTTATCTTTAAGTTTTGTTTGGTTTTTTGTATCCTAAAGAAAAAATTGTCTGTATTTTTTTTATCAATATTTTGTATTTTAAATATTTAAAGAAAACAAAAGTTACCTGTATATATCGTTTATTTCAACTTTCAAGTACATATCAAAAGTAATCATTATACTAAAACCGAAAAATTAATTTTTTTTTTTGTTATATTTTTCTTTTTTTCATCCCCCATTCTTTCGAATGGAATTGCGATTTCTTCATTTTCATTTTTTGTATCTGAATATAAAAGAAAAACTCTCTCTTTAAGATTTCCAGGTTTACTGTGTTTTCTTACTAACCTAGTAAATAAAAAACAAAATTATTGTATATTTTATGTTTTATTGTTATTGTTTTTGTTTTTTTTTCTTTATGGATGGAAGCTTAACAAAAGAATTCCTTAAAAGAAACTTTAAGTTATCCTATTTATCTGTCTGATAAACATTTTAAAAGGTATATAAGTACTATAGATATATAGATACTAAAAAGGGATAAAAATTCAAATTTAATGTATATATATATATATATATATATATATGCATTATATAATATATACATATTATATATTATGAGTACCTTAACTTGTTTAATATTAAACGTAAGCTTCACAAAAAAAAAAATAAAACAAATGAAAATAAAAAAATAAGTGTATATAAACTACAATAAAAGAACAACAGGCATTTGTAAAAGAAACAACAACATATTACACAATTTTGTATACATTGTGTTTGGTTAGGTGACAAAAGTCCCAAAGTCAAAAGTTCGTAGCGGAATCATGTTTCGAAAAAATGTCAAAAGTCCCAACTTTGTGAGATCAATGATACGAATAATGGGTTGAAATTTCTCTAAAAAAAAAAGGCATAACTCCCCATTATATCGAACGTTTAATCAAGTTTTGATCTGAATTTTGTAATGAAGTTGAAATTAAAAAGCAATCACATTTGAATTAATTTTTATTTTGAGAAAGTTTTTGAAAGTCTAATAATACCATAATACATACTATACCAAATATATATATTGTAAAATAATATGGAATTATAAAAGTTGAATACACAATCAAAATGGTCCCTTTTTCCAGAGTACTTATAACTTCGTGTGCGATAAATTTTAAATTAGAAGCGCAGTTTAAGTTGGTTACTAAATGTGAGTTTTGGAAAAAAGGGGAATTCCCGGCTTTTAATATATATTTTAGTTTTTAATATTGGTTATATTTTTATAAATTTTGAAAATAATTATATTTGTTTTAATACTGAAAATACTTTTTTTATACTTCGTTTATTTTAAAAATTTCAATTTATGAAGTAATAAGGCATCAGGAGACTTTTGTCGCAAACATCTTGAATCATTAATAATTCCCCTTTTTGTTATTTTTTTTTCGAGTCATAAGAGTTGTTTGACTCCGGGACTTTTGTCACTCCGCTCTTTTATATTTATCAGTTAAAAAGATACCATGAAGATAAATCTATATGATGAACACCACAAGAATGATGAGAATTCTTTACAACTGAAAATTGTTTACTGTTTTATTATGTTGAACCAACACACAAAAAAAAAAAACAAAAATAAAAAAATAAAAATAAAAATGACTGTACAAACAAAAGATAAATTAAATATTATAATCAAGGAATAATCAAGGACGCACACGTAAAATATTCAAATATACATTCTAAATAGAAATTCAAGGATATTTTGTTTTGTCAAAAAGCAAAGATTTATTTAATATAAAAGACGGGTGGGTTACTTTAAGAATATATATATACTTCTTAGTTTATATCAGTTATAAATGTATATATATATATTATATATTTATCTTAAAATCTATATAGACTAAATTTTTTGGTAATAGTTATACAAATATATCTACTTTTTCAAACAAAGTGAACGATTCCATGCCAGTGTATCACAAATTAATTCATATTCCATTTATGGCGTAACTAAATGATAAATTAATTTACACAAGAAATCATATGTTAGTTATTTTGAATATTTAATAAAAGATGCAATTCTAATATATGAACTTATTAAACACTCGAAAGAAGTTAAACTTAAATATATGAACTTAAGCAATGTTATACAGTACTAATGAAATGTGCATCTAGTTTATTATATTCCACTTCTGAAACTAATTCTATAATTTGAGTTTTTGAATGAACAACTGGCTTTTAAAAATACTGTAGTTACTCGGTGTTGCCATACAGAATTGTTTATTGATTTTTTAAATTTAGAAATTTAAATAGCAGTTAAAAAAAACTCATCCTTTAAATAATTTTTATTCGTCATTGAAATATTTCCAAAAAAATTGATTGATTTATCGAAAATATTTGAACTTCAGAATTTTATATACTTGGTCTTGGTGGTAAACTGGGTAAGCATTTAGCGTACTAATCCAGGGGATCCAGATTCCTAGTCAAGTCATATAATGTTAAATTAAAAAAAAATTTTTAAAAATACTTTTCTTTTTAAATCCCCATGGTTACTAAATAAAATTTAAATTATAAAAATATATAACATTAACAAAATAATTAATATCGTAATTATAAATAAATATAAAGTATTACCCAGTTACATTTGGAAGGGAAATACTGCAAACGCTTGCTATTCACATTTACTGTTGTATTTCATAAGTGATAAATTGCTGATGCAATAGAGCTGTGCTATATAATTATATATTAACCTATTGCTTGAGGATTATAAGGTCCTGTGTAATAAACAATAAGAATAAATATTTAAATTGATACCTTATACACATCAAACTACAAAGAAAGTGGTTTGAAATCTGGATTAATCCAATAATCTATAATATCTTAAGTTTATAAATGAACGCAGTTATAAAATGTTGAAGTATCGCGCACAGTCATGAAATCAATCAATATGAATCAATAAAAACTAAAGGTTTTAAATAATCATAGATATATTCCAAAATAAAGCGAAACATTCTTTATGCTAATTTAATATCCTAAACAATGTTTCTTTTAACCTTTCATCCACAACCTACAATTAAATTTAATTACATATAATTTCAAATTTAATACTATTTAATTTTAATAAATGATATATATATAATGGCATATTTTTGCGGTTGGCATTTATTTTTAAAATAAATTTATAAACAAGAATATTAAATAACATTTTTAAAAATGTTAATTTCTAAAATTGCAACAAAAATTAAAATAAATATAATTTAAACAATTAAATATAAATTTATAGTAAAAAATGTTTCTTTGAAATTCATATTATTTTATCCAGTTTAATATTAACCTTTAACACAATGAAAAATTTAAAGGCAATGTAATACCAAATTTTTATATATATATATTTTAGTTATTTAGTTTTCCAATATTCGTAATGAAATGTTCTGCGAGATCGAAATAAACCCTTGTGTATTTTTGCCAAAGGATCAATTAAAAAGAACCGAAGATTATTGAATTTCAGTCCATAATTAGATCTAAATTAAAAACTAAGATAATCTAAAAATTAAAATTCAACATTTCCACAAAATAAAAATATTAAAAATTTACCATTAAATAGTTTTTTTCACAAATAAATCGTATACTATAGATACAAATGGTTATATGTAACTCTAAATCTCTACGCATGAAAGTATTTCACATAAATATTATCAAGTGAATTTGAAAATTATGTAATAAAATTTCGTTTTAAATTAAACAAATTAACAACCACACATTAAATATACTATTTGTTAGGCGAGGTGACAAAAGTTCCTGAGTCAAAAGTCTTCTAGAAAATTGTGACTCAAAAAATAAACTAAATGTTCCCGGGGAATTATAACTCACTATGAGAAGCCAAATGTCCTCTAAAATATGAGTGTTGGATCAGGATTTTCAATATTAGAAAATTGCCTTGATACCAATCTGAAAAATCACTTTGTTATAGAATATAATAGGGTGAATTAATGAAACACTAATTCAATATTATATTCGCAAACCAAAGTGTAAAAATAAAGAATTAAAACAAAGTTCTTCCCTTCAATTCTGATTCTTTAATGTCTTTTCTCTTCATATTTTCGATTCTTATATACTATTTTTAACACTAATACAATTAAAACAACTTAAATATAACATTCATCATAAAACCTAATATTAACTAATATTTCCTAAAAAACCCAAATTCAATATTTTCAAAATTTCTCTTTTATGATTTACAAAGAAAACCCGAATTCAATATTTATTTTATGACTTACAAAGAATTCTCAAAGAAATTTACTAATTACATTACAAAATATTGATAACGAAAATTCTGAATCATAAAAGATCCTTATATTTAATATTACAAAGTTTTATCATTGCAATTGAGAATTAACGCAAGGATCACTTATCTCCAGACATTGTTTGTAAACATTGCAAACATTGTCTCGTCATCTTTTATTACACCGTCATAAAAGTGTATCTTTTTTTAAAATCCGTGTTATCGGAATCTTTTATTTTTCCTTTATTTATTATTGATTTATTTATTTAAAAGTGAATTTGGGTATTTTCTAACATTTTAAATCTTAATCTCTAAAAATACATTGTAAACTAATAAAATATGTAAATTCCAAAAATTCAAATAAATGTAAGAAATTAAGAAAAAATACAAAATTATTTCCTAAAATAAAATATGTTTAAAAGATTAAACATCCTCCCGCCCGTTGATGTGTCCATCAACTATATTGATCTGAAAATCTTCTAGTTTAAAGATGACTGCTGGTTTTTGTGAAACGTTCTTCCTGACCTTTATGTATTTTGCCAACAGACCAGAGAGAATGAGTATGACTACTATTACTGTGACATAACTGACTGCATATTGATGTTTATCATGATGTGAAAGTTCTGGAAACGCTCTTTCTTCAGTCTTTAAGAAGTTAATTTGTTGTTTTAACTGATCATACGGAAGTTTAAATGAACCTTGAGTTACTTTCAAATAATTGTTCATTTTGATGCTAGTAAATGACGTATTAACTATCTCCGGGAACTTGGTCATGATTAGATATTTCCTGTCTATCAACGTTGAAATTGGTTTGAATGTTTGTATCGTAAAATCGTCATCTTTTAAAATACAATTTTCCTTAAATGTAAGGATCCCGTTATTTTTTAATTGTACTGGATATCCTTCGTTATTGCAGACAATATTATAAATTCGTGGAGTTGAGAGTGAATATATCCATGTATTCGTTTTTCTTAATTGAATCCATTCGTCTTGCATCTCCGATATCTTTATTATACAATCATCTGATACTATTTGTTGACTTAATAACCGAAACTCACATGTATCTTTATGGGAATTTCGAATTCTGATTGGACCTTGTTGCTCACAAACGTATTCATTGTCGTCAATGTTTTTACAGTGTTCTACTTCTGCTTCACTCATTGGATACCATTTATCTCGATGTACATTAGTCATTATAAATTTAAGATTTGACTCTATTTTTATGAATGTATTATTTATGTTTACTGGAAAGGTTTTTATGTTGAACAATTGATAATCGATTTTGGATAACAGTGGCACTTCTACAGCAAATATCGCTAAATTCATCGTTATTCGGCATTTCGCTGACATCAGTTTATAAATCTGTGATAAATTTGGAAGCCTTGTATGACTTGGGATAACTGTTTTGGATTCTGTTAGATGATGTTTCAATTGTTCCGGTGATAAAATCAATGGGTTTACTTGATTATAATGAATACTAGTAATTCTTTGTAATAAATTCCGCTGAATCAACAAGAATTCTTCAATGAGTAAGCCTAAATATTGTGATGTCAGGACGAAAGTGTTCCTTAACTTTTCCTGTTGCAAGTCAGCAGATAAATCGGTAATCTGATGAAAAACTTTCTCGACTTCTGTTTTCATGATTTTCACTTGCCTTATGTGATCTTCCTGTGATTTTTTCATTAATGTTGCAGTGGCGTCAATTACTGAAGTTTGGTTCTGAATTAATTGTAGCAAGTGATTATCATTTGTCTTCAAATTTGTTATGACTTCTTCAATTTGTTTAGCGTATTCTTCATCTAATACACCAAACAATTTATTGGCTATATTTCCCACAATATTAATTAAGCCTCGCTTGTTTCTGGACTGATGTTTGGTCTCCATCAAAAGAAGCTCATTGTTATCCGAAATTTCCTGCAGCTGGTGTCTATATTGGTTGATAATTACTGTCATATAATCAATTTCTATGCTCCACTTTTTCATTTTTTCTAAGTTAAGAATCCCATCGTGAATTCCTGACAAGGCCTCCCAATAGGTGCTCAAATTGTATACTACCATAATTTTCCATTTTGAGACTTCTAGTTGTGCCCTTCCTAAATCTTCAAAATAAACTCCTGCATCATCAAGATGTGCCACTTCAAATGGACGTTTTTGACCGAAAACTATCAAGGGTAAAAATAGAAAACAAATTAATGTGATGAATGATGCATTATATGCCTGGCGACTTCGTTTGGAATTAGTGGAATTGGACTCTGAAGTTTTAACTCGTTTCTTTCGACATTTATTCCTGTTTTCGTCATGTATCGGTGTTTTGGCCACATCTGTTTGCTGTTCGGACCTTGATTTTTCGTCGACCATTTGTGGTTCTTGATTTGTTTCGATTGGAAGTGGGGCTAAATTATGAATAGCTCTTTTAAATACTCCATTTTTAGTTTGCACCTGCGCCACTCTTATTAAACCATCTTTTCCTTTTATAGTTTCTATAATTTTGCCCATTGGCCAATGTAGAGGCATTGTACTGTCTTCTTTGAGCAAAACTATCATTCCAGGTTTTACGTTTTTCATCGTTTCTTTCCATTTATATCTTGTTTGTAATTCTGTCAAGTACTCTGTTGACCATCTTTTCCAAAAGTCTTGACGAATGGCTGATACTAATTTCCATCTTGATAGACTGCTCATATTTTTGATTTCACTATTCGGTTCTGGAATGCTTATAAGAGGTTCACCAATCAAAAAATGTCCAGGAGTTAATGCTGTTAAGTCAATTGGATTTGTGGATAACGGAGTTAAAGGTCTCGAATTCAAGATGGCTTCTGCTTCTGCCACTACTGTGCTTAATTCCTCGAATGTTAATGCTGCTGAAGAAATCGAATGCTTTAATAATTTTTTAGCCGATTTTACCGCTGCCTCCCACAGACCTCCAAAATGAGGCGATCTTGGTGGGGCAAAATGAAATTGTACTCCTTTAATTTGACATTCACTTGAAATCTTATCCTTGTTTTTTGGTGACATTAATATTTCTGTGACCTCTTCCAGTTTTCGTGCCAAAACATTATTTGCTCCCACAAAATTCGTAGCATTGTCACAAAAGATGTCTTTGCAACAACCCCTTCGAGCCATAAATCGTCTAAGAGAACCTAGGAAGCCTTCTGTTGTTAAATCCGAAACCACCTCTAAATGAACCGCCTTCGTTGTGAAACAGCAAAAAACTGCAATATAACTTTTTTGTGGTCGTTTCCCACGAATATGATAATGAGTCCAGATAGGACCGCAGAAATCTACCCCAGTACTCAGAAACGGTCTTGATGGTAGTACTCTTTTTTCCGGAAGATCTCCCATTTTTTGTTTGAACAGTTGTGGGTTCATTCTGGTGCACCTTACGCAATTACTCACAATTGCTCGAGCGATATTTTTGGCTTGTAGAATCCAGAAACGCTGTCTTGAAAATGCGATTAATGCTAATGGACCTGAGTGTAAATGCCGTAGATGTAATTCTTCCAAGATTAATTTCGAAATCTCGCTCTTTCCAGGTAACAGTATTGGATGTTTCGCCTCATATGAAATCGCTGCATTAGTTAATCGTCCACCAACCCGAATAATGCCTTTTTCGTCTATAAATGGAGATAACGAGAATATTCGGCTCTGTTTATTCACTTCATTCTTTTCTGTTAATTGCTTAAGTTCTTCCTTAAAATGACTACGTTGAACTTCTTTTACTATTATAACTAATGCTCGATTTAAGTCCGTTGTTGTTATTTTTCTTGAAGTTTCCCTGTTTTTTACTATATCCGCAACCTTTAACATATACGCCATAGTGCGTTGTAAAAAGTTAAAGGAATTCCGATGATTAATCCGTGACAGGAGATAATTTTCATCCCCAGTTTGAGCCATGCTCGTTGCCGACACATTTGAACTACACTTTTCTTCCTCAGCTAATTTTATAATTGAAATTTCTCTATTTGGCCATTCTTCTTCCTGAGTTTTTAAAAATGCTGGACCACAAAACCATAATTCGGAATTTAATAGATCACCGGGTAATACTCCTCGTGATATCAAATCAGCTGGATTCATCTTTGTATTCACGTAATTCCATTCCGAACTCTTTGACATCTCACATATCCTTGTAACCCGATGGGCTACATAGGTTTTGTACAATGATGGTTCTCCTCGAATCCATGATAACACGATTTGTGAGTCTGTCCAATAGTACACTTCGTCAATATCGTGGTTGAAGCATGCTTTCACCTTGTGCAGAAGTTCCGTGACCAATTTCGCTGCACATAACTCCAGTCGAGGAATCGTCAATAATTTGATAGGTGCAACTTTTGACTTTGAACACAAAAGCTTGCTTGTGATATTTCCGTTCACATCTACTGATCTCACATATATTGCAGCGCCGTATGCCTTCTCACTCGCGTCTGAAAATCCATGGAGTTCCGTTCTTGCTATTATATTTGGACTAAGCACATATCTTTTTATTTTTAAATTTGTAATTTTACTCAATTCTTCTTTGAATGTATTCCATTGTGCACTTATATTTTCGTTGACTTCCTCATCCCATTCTAAATCGAGCTTCCATAAATTCTGGATTAATATCTTTGCCCTGATGACGACTGGACTTACTAATCCTAGAGGGTCGAATAGCCGAGCAACTTCCGATACAATTTTTCGTTTTGTTATTTTTATGTCCTTGTGCCAGATAGTTGTAAATGTGAATAAATCATCAGTCGGTTTCCAAGACAATCCTAATGTTTTGATGTAACCAGTATTTTCATCTTCGAAGTGCTTCTCTATTTCTCTTTCTTCTGATGTTATATCTTTTAAGATAGCTTCATGATTGGACGCCCATTTATGTAAAGGTAATTTAGCCATGTTAAGCATTTCAATTAGCTCTTTTTTCAACTTGATTGTCGCAGCCAACGTATCACATCCAGTAATGATATCATCCACATAAAAGTCATTCACAACACTTGCCGCCAGTGGATATCTGATACTCTCTTCAGAAGCTAATTGCTTCAAGCATCTTGTCGCCAAATACGGAGCTGCTCGCGTCCCATAGGTGACTGTTTTTAATTTGAAGTACTGAATTTGTTGACTTGAATCTTCTCTCCACATAATAAGCTGTAACGGTTGATCTTCATCTGCTACTTGAATCTGCCTATACATCTGTTTGATGTCTGCTGTAATTACGTATTTGTATTTTCGAAATCTTAATAAGATTTCGAATAAATCATCCTGAACTTTAGGGCCCTTCATCATTATATCATTTAGGGATAAGTTTGATTTGGTTTTGCAGGAGGCATCAAATACTACCCTGAGTTTGGTAGTACTACTATCTGGTCTTTCGATACAATGGTGAGGAATCACATAATGACAGTCTGGTATTTCCTTTTCCTTAATTACTTCCATATGTCCTGCACTTTCATATTCTTTCAAGAAACTTGCGTATCTCTCTCGTAATGAACTATTTTTGCTTAGTTTTCTTTCTAAGTTTATTAACCTCCTAAATGCTGTGCTTCTGGACTCGCCGAGTACAGCAGGGTTTGCTAATATTGGAAGATTTACAACAAATCTCCCTGTAGCATCTCGGTGTGTTGTACTCTGAAAAAACTGTTCGCACTTTTGATCGGCAGCACTTAAAATTTCCTTTTCGATTGTTATTTCCTCATTCTCCCAGAACTGTTTTAACGACTCATCTAATTGTTGATTTGTGATTCCCACAAACGCCTCTTTGTCCTTTTCTTGAATTGTTTTACCCAATACCATCCAACCAAATATTGTTTCTTGAAGAAGAGGACGATTTTCTCCAAGTTGTCTCTGCCCTACTTGCATCAGTTCACAATATAACTCTGCACCCAAAAGAATGTCTACCTTTTGTGGTTTGTTAAAATTCGGATCTGCTAATTGTATGTTTCTTGGTAGTGTCCATGAGGAAATATTTATGAACTTCTGTGGTTGAATTGACGTTATTTCTTTTATAACCTGAGCCTCCACATTTACTTGAATATTTTTTCTCTTTGAAAATATTTTTAAATTAACCCTATCCGTAGACTTCGCATATGATTTTCCAATCCCGCATATATTGATTTCCTCTTTTTTGGTATCCAATTTTAACCTTTTTTGTAGCCTTTCAGATATGAAATTTAATTGTGAACCTGAATCTACTAAAATTCGACAGTCAATCTCCTTTCCATTTCTGTCAGCAACAGTTCCTAAAACTGTTCCCAAAAATACATAGCTATCTTCATTTTTTGGTTGTTGCGATGAGGTATTTGAGGTCAAAGCACCTGCTTTGTCACTTTCTTTATCAATTACTTTTGAATCTACTTTCAAGTAACTGTAGTCATGCAGCAACGTGTGGTGTCTCTTTTCACATTTAGAACATAATTTTGCTGTGCATTTCTGTGCAACATGTCCTTTCTTTAAACAATTGTAGCATAAGTTTAACCGCAATACTTCTTGTTTCCTTTTTGACAATGACATTGCCAAAAACTTGTAGCATGAGCTAATGGAATGGTTTTTCCCACATAGACTGCACACTTGCAAATTATCTTTTGGTGTTGTGTACAATGTTGTGCGTTTCTGTACGTTACTGGCTTGAGGTCTGCTGCCCAGAGCTTCAAATGATTGAAACCGGTTTTCAATGCATTTTAGAAACACTTCTAATGATTGAAGCTCTTTAGGTTTCTTTACATATTGTTCATAGAAGGTATGAGTCTCTTTATCTAATTTTTTGATGATGATATGTAATATGATTGGATCCCATGATCCATATACTTTAAGTCCTAATTTTTCAAGCATCAAAACACTTTCCTTTGTAGTGTCATATAACATTTTTAAGCTTTTTGCTGAACCTATTGCTACTGTTGGCTGATTTAACAACTTCTCTAAAATTGTTGACACCAATAGCCTTTTGTTGTTATACCTTTCTTTTAAAAGAGTCCATGCTACGTCAAAATTATCTTCTGTGACTGTAATCTGACGAATCAATCTTTCCGCTTCTCCAGTAAGATATGTTTTCAGATAATATAATTTCTGGACATTTGGAATTGCCTGTTGTTCGATCACTTGTGTAAAGATATCGTGAAATTGTACCCATTTCAAATAATCGCCGTCAAAACTAGGTATATTAATGGGTGGCAATTTTATGAATGATTCTCGATTCTGATGACCTGCTGCCGAATTTCTTGATTTATTCAATATTTCTTTTAAAGATGTAAGAGTCTCATCTACCATGTCGCTAATTTCATGGAATTCCTCGATTTCATTAGTAATTTGATCAGGATCTTCCACTAATACATGAAGCTTATTGGTCTCACGACATATTTCCGCCCAATCTGCTTTAATCTGTTCCATTTTTGATTCATAGTATTCCACTGGCTTATCTTGTAATTGGACTTTTCCGATTTTTAATCCAATACAATTTTTCTTCCATTTCAACATTCTCAATGTTGATTGAATTTCTCCATCTGAATCTTTAGACCTTATTTGTGATGATAGTACCGTCTCATCTCCCTCATGAATTTCTTCAATGTCTGGGTCCTTAATTGTGATTTCTTTTAGTTGTATTAATTTCTGCATCAGATCACCTGTGAATTCTTCATATATTTTCTTTGTTTGACCATACAAATCCTCTTTGAAATATAAATGATTTTCCTGATCTGCATAATTTTGTCGTATAGAGACATGTTGCCTTTCGAAATGTTTCCAAACCTCTTCAAAGCTTGCTTTCTTTTGCTGAAGGAGCTTTTCACTTTTTCTCCCTTCTGACAACCCTTGAAAGGCAGTTTGCAAAGCCTTTATTTTCTTTGCCAATGTTACTTGTTCTGCTACCAAGCGATCCATTATTCTCTCACCGTGCCTAATTTCTCCTTAGTTGACAATTGTCTTGACTCAAATTGCTGCTAACTGAACTGTTGTTAACTGCACCGTTGAATGATTACCGTAATCACGTGTTTTAATTGTTCCGTTTGATCTGCTCACTGCACCGTTGATCACGTCGGGGTCACCAAAATGTTGGATCAGGATTTTCAATATTAGAAAATTGCCTTGATACCAATCTGAAAAATCACTTTGTTATAGAATATAATAGGGTGAATTAATGAAACACTAATTCAATATTATATTCGCAAACCAAAGTGTAAAAATAAAGAATTAAAACAAAGTTCTTCCCTTCAATTCTGATTCTTTAATGTCTTTTCTCTTCATATTTTCGATTCTTATATACTATTTTTAACACTAATACAATTAAAACAACTTAAATATAACATTCATCATAAAACCTAATATTAACTAATATTTCCTAAAAAACCCAAATTCAATATTTTCAAAATTTCTCTTTTATGATTTACAAAGAAAACCCGAATTCAATATTTATTTTATGACTTACAAAGAATTCTCAAAGAAATTTACTAATTACATTACAAAATATTGATAACGAAAATTCTGAATCATAAAAGATCCTTATATTTAATATTACAAAGTTTTATCATTGCAATTGAGAATTAACGCAAGGATCACTTATCTCCAGACATTGTTTGTAAACATTGCAAACATTGTCTCGTCATCTTTTATTACACCGTCATAAAAGTGTATCTTTTTTTAAAATCCGTGTTATCGGAATCTTTTATTTTTCCTTTATTTATTATTGATTTATTTATTTAAAAGTGAATTTGGGTATTTTCTAACATTTTAAATCTTAATCTCTAAAAATACATTGTAAACTAATAAAATATGTAAATTCCAAAAATTCAAATAAATGTAAGAAATTAAGAAAAAATACAAAATTATTTCCTAAAATAAAATATGTTTAAAAGATTAAACAATGAGAAATAATTCCCCATTAAATTTTCCAACAATATTATTAAAAATTTTGAAAAAGAAGCAAGTTTTTAGTTGACTTTGGAAAAAGGGGAAATTCCCGATTTTCAATATTAACTTAATTCAAAATTTATTATTTATTGTTAAGAGTTAGATTTTTTATAAATTTTGGAAATAATTAATTGTTCCTCGGGAACTTTTTATTCGGGACTTTTGTCACAGCAACTATTCTATACCAAATACTCTTCAAATTCTTGCGTACGTAAAATAAATCTACTTTTTACAAAACTTCAGACACCCAACTTTATTAGGTATAGAATTATGCTTTTAAATCTTAAACTCGCCAAACTAGACCAACCAAATTCTGCAGAAACTTGGACAACAAAATTAATGTATTTTTTAACATTCCAATGATTATTTTTGCTATTGAAATGAAAGTGTTAACAAATTATTTAATTTTTCAGGAGGGCAAAAATACCAATAAAATTTATAGCTTTATTATCATCATGAAGTGATTTAAAATAACACCCAATCTGTAAATCTAAAATTTATTATAAAACTTTATATATCAACAGTTTTATATGAACTCATTGATATCAGATACAGTTAACTAAGAAAAGTTATTAAATAATTCCAAATAATTGCACTTACATTTTCAACATCAAATTAAAAACTAAATGTTACTCAATATTTTACCTTATCTTAATAGGGTTTTTGAATTCAAAAGGTACTTGTTATAATTGAATATAAAAATTTATTGAAACCAATCATTAAAATAATTTTATAAATATACCATTAATTAAAAAGTCGTTTATTTGGAAAAATTATAATAAAATTCCTTTAGGAAATTCTATATTTTCAAAAATAAATAAAATTTTATTTAATTATAATTAAAACCAATAGTTTACATTTCAAAATTTCTAATGGAAAACCAAAATTTTTATTTTAAAACCAATTTTTTTAAAAATTATTTCATTAATTGAATTAAAATATAAATATCTAAATGTATAAATATAAATTAAGTATTAAATATTTTAAATTTTAAATTCTTATGAAGATACCGCAATATTTGAAATTCTGTTTGTTCTATTTTAATTTTAATTATACAAAAATTTAAACATTATTTATATAACTAATAAATAAATAATAAATAGGTATAATATTGTATTAATCTACCAAATTTATTAATCTATTTACAAATATTAGTATTATTAAAATAAACTTATTTTAAAACTAAAATAATATTCGGTATTGGTTTAATTAACTTATAAAATTTTCAAATTTCAATAAAACTAACAAAATGTACTATTAAATTTTTTAAATAAAAATAATTCTTAATACCGGTAGGAGAATGGTTTGTTGAATTCTAAGAATTTTAAATAATGAACATAGATTTCACCTACAGGTGTTCAAGTTTTCCAAGTAAATCTTACTTTTCCCAGTAAATCATGTTATCCAAGATAATTTACGTTTTATAGAAACTAAATATATTCGAAAAGTCAAAAAACAACACTTATCAAACCTACCATACTAAATAACCCAAATTTTGCAGAAACTAGAAAACTAACATACTTTTGACGAAATTTCAGACATCCAACTTTATTAAATATAGAGCAATGTTTTTAAGCATTGAACTCACCATACTAACCAAACCCAGCACACTAGACCGACCACAATACTTTTTACAATTGAGTTGTGCTGTTAAAGCTCAAACCCACCACACTAGATCACTCAAATTTTGCAGTAATTTGAGCCATAAAACTAATCTCCTATTGACAAAACTTCAAATACCCAGCTTTATTAGGTAGTGAGTTATGCATTTTAAAGCTCGAATTAAACCCACCATACCAGAACCCCCAAATTGTGCAATAATTTGAGCCATAAAACTAATCTACTTTTGACAAAACCTTAAATACTCAACTTTATCACGTATGGAGTTATGCTCTTTAAGCTCGATCTCATAAACCCACCACCACCAGACCAATCAAATCTTGCAGAAACTTGGGTCATAAAACTAACCTACTGTTAACCTTTTTTCGACAAAATTTCAGACACCCAGCTTTATTAGGTAATGAAAGAAATAAAACACGAGTGAAATTTTTTTAATTTCACTAAAATTATTTATTTTCCAAAATACCAGTATTTCGTCTACGACATGCAGACTTCTTCAGTGCTAATACTCGATTAACAAAATCTATGGCAAAATTATAAAATTTATAATTGATGAAAAATAAAAAATTTATAGTAGGTAATATAATTAAAATAAAACTTGTAATAAAACTTTTTAAAATAGAATATAGTCTGTTATGAGAAAGACTAATAAAAATAAAGAATTTGCAAAATAAGAAATTACAGGTACAAAAGAGACAAAGGTTAGACTACTAAGCAAGTAGTTTCAATTTGTTCTATAAATTTTAATAAATCAGAATACCCATTTCATTGATCTCTACTCAAAATGTTTTTATGTGATTGTTTGTAAATTTCGATACTTTCTGCGACTTCTAATTTTCTTTGCTTTTAAATATATTTCAAGACATCGGCATTATTAGAGTAATGCTTTTGAATCTTAAGCTCACCAACTACAAACAAACTAAATTATGCAGAAACTTAGGCCATAATACTAACCTAAATTTGACAAAATTACAACACCAAGCTTTATTAGATACAGAGTTAAGCATTTCAAGTTCAAACTCACCACATACTCACCAAATCCACTACACTAGACCAACCAAATTATGCAGAAACTAAGGCCATAAAACTAACCTACATTTGACAAAATTTCAAACACCCAGCTTTATTAGGTATGGAGTTATTACTTTAAACCTGGAACTCCCCAAATTCACCAAACCCACCGCACAAGATCAACCAAATTTTTAAAAAATCTTATCACACCACACTAGACCAGCCAAATTATGCAGAAACTAGGACCATAAAACATACCTACATTTGAAAACATTTTAAACACCGAGTTAAGCGTTTAAAGTTCGAACTCACCTCACTCATCAAACCCACCACTCTAAACTAAACAAGTTTTGTAGAAACTTAGGCCATAAAAATAACCAACATTTAACAAAATTTGAAACACCCACCTTTTTAAGGTATGGAGTTATTGCTTTAAACCTCAAACTCACCAAATTCACCAAACCCGCCACACTATCCCAACCAAATTTTGCAGAGATTTTTAAAAAATGTTTCCAAAATTATTTTAATGACAAAAGGGTATTAAAAACATGTATTTGCAAAAATTTACCACATTTTCATTAATAATATTATAATAATTTCTTATTATATTAATAAGTTTATTGAATTTTACTTTTAATATGAAAAATTTAAATAATAATTTCATCATATAATAATTAAATAATTTTTATTGATGAATTAAATCTTTTCATCAATTTTCACTTCTATTTCAATAACTTGTTATAAAAATAAATCATATTGTATGAATCGATTCCTGAAAAATGAAATGACCTAAATATATTTCTAAATAATAATAAGATTATAATATTATAGAGCATCTTTACTAGTTAATTGCAACAGGACTTAAAATAGATTTTTGCATTTAATAACTTCAATATAAATAACTAATTTCTTGTTTCCTTGGAAATTTCCAAATTAAAAGAAAATTTTGATAAATTAATTTATACACAATGTTATTATTTTATTATTACTAACATGACTATATAACTGTTATTATAGTATTATTACTATCATTATCTTGTAGTAAAATATTTCAATAAAATAGTTCTACAAGATAGTTCAATTGTATTTATCAATTAATTAAAATTTATAAGAATTTAATAAGTTTTTCATTGTTTTTAAAACTCAATTAAATTTTGAAATTCTATTAAAAGAATAAAATCAATAATTGTTTTGTTTGTTATAAATTAAAATGTTTTAAAATTATAATTAATTTTTGAAGTAAAGATAACATTGATAATAATTATGCAGTTCCTTTGAAATTTTGTTAGTTATTATTATATTTTATTCAAAAAATTGATATTTTGAATTTTGTGTTTTGAAATTAACGCTCAAGTGAATTTAATTTTAAGTTAAACAAAAGTTTATTGAACAATAATGTATTATCACTAAGCGATTAGTATAATTATATTGATTTAGTATCTAAGTATATATGTTAATAGATTTTCAAAATTTCTTAAGAGAAATATAAGAATTTGAAAGTTAAAGGCTATTCTACGGTTTAACTAGTATCCGCGTAGGACCAAATGACTATATATAAAAGATAGCTGGTGTTGCCAGCTTTCAAAAAATATATAGCTTTAATGGCGCATATTATCCTTTAAGGACGAAAAGGACATTTAAAAGTATCCTTGTTATTTTAGTCTATTTTACAAAAACCGTTATAACTAGCAATCTGTTCAATATATATATATTCAATCAAAGCTATTAATTAAGATGACGGTCTGGAGAATATTTTAACGTTTATTTGAGGACGATAGGTGCTGCCGTTTTGGAGATATTGCAATTGAAAGTGAAAATTTAAAACAAAAAAAAAAAAAAATTTTGAACTTTCAAAAAAACCACTATAACTATGAAATTTTCAAAAACACCCTGTATTATACTGTTAGAAAGGTCTTTTGACACTCTTTCCAACGGTATATAATAAGTATGGTATATGTTAATAAATAGCCCCACCAGAGAACATGAATGAAAAACTGACACAACAATTTTATTAAAAAATACATTTTCATACTTTATTTCTCATAAATTTATTTTGCCTTTTTGTTGGGATGGTGTCATAATTCCAAAAAAAAAATTCCAAATTTACAAAATTCCAAAGAAAGAAAAAAAATAATTCCAAAAAAAAAAATTCCAAAAAAAAATCCAAAAAATATTTCCATAGCTTTAGCGAGCAAGAATTTTAGAGTTGGTTACAAAATCAGAATTATACGCTTTTTCCAGAATATTTATATATTTGTATACGTGAGATTCTGAATTAGGAGTGATTTTATAGTTGGATTCAAAATCAGGGTTGCAATAATTTGTTTAGCGGGGGTTTGGGGGCGGCAGCCCCCACTATTCTTAAACTTTTATTTGTTGAAATATGCATGTAAAAAATAATTAGAAGAGATTTTATAGTTGGCTACAATTACAGGATTATACGCTTTTTCCAGAATATTTATATATTTGTATACGTGAGATTCTGAATTAGGAGGGATTTTAGAGTTGGATTCAAAATCAGGGTTTCAATAATTTGTTTAGCGGGGGTTTGGGGGCGGCAGCCCCCACTATTCTTAAACTTTTATTTGTTGAAATATGCATGTAAAAAATAATTAGAAGAGATTTTATAGTTGGCTACAATTACAGGATTATACGCTTTTTCCAGAATATTTATATATTTGTATACGTGAGAGTCTGAATTAGGAGGGATTTTAGAGTTGGATTCAAAATCAGGGTTTCAATAATTTGTTTAGCGGGGGTTTGGGGGCGGCAGCCCCCACTATTCTTAAACTTTTATTTGTTGAAATATGCATGTAAAAAATAATTAGGAGAGATTTTATAGTTGGCTACAATTACAAGATTATACGCTTTTTCCAGAATATTTATATATTTGAATACGTGAGAGTCTGAATTAGGAGGGATTTTAGAATTGGATTCAAAATCAGGGTTTCAATAATTTGTTTAGCGGGGGTTTGGGGCGGCAGCCCCCATTATTTTTAATTTTTTATTTGTTGAAATATGCTTGTAAAAAATTACTGTTATTAAAAAATATTTTGTCATTAAATTTTGATTTTTGGAATTTTTTTTGTTTGGAATTATGAAAATGGAATTTCGGAAATGGAATTTTTTTTTTGGAATTTCGTACCCAACCCATTTATAAACATATTAAAATTTTTTTTTTTTTAAAAAATAAAATTATTTAATTCATTTAAAAAGTACGGCTGAAAAAATTGTAAAACATATTAACATTTTTTTTTATGCAAAAAAAATTACAAAACAAAAAATTTTTTATTTCATAAATGCTTATATCTTCTAAACGCTTTAATATAGACAGACCTTATGTATGCCCAAATATAGAAAAAAATAAGAGCTTTCCAACGATGTAAAAATATTTAGGGGGTTTCCTTGCAAAATTTTGAAAAATATGAGTTTTAGAGAAAGGATGTTAAAAATTTTTTTTTTTGCAAAAATTTTCAACTTTGAACTACAATATCTCCAAAACGGCAGCACCTGTCGTCATCAAATAAACGATAAAATATTCTCCAGACCGTCATCTTAATTATTAGCTTGAATTAAATACATATATATTGAACAGATTGCTAGTTATAACGGTTTTTGTAAAATAGACTAAAATAACAAGGATACTTTTAAATGTCCTTTTCGTCCTTAAAGGATAATATGCGCCATTAAAGCTATATATTTTTTGAAAGCTAGCAACACCAGCTATCTTTTATATTTAGTCATTTGGTCCTACGCGGATACTAGTTAAACCTTAGAATCCCCAAGTTAAATTATGGAAGTGAATGCGATTAGGTAGAAAGAGTCATTTATCTATTTGAGACAATAATTTGAAAGATTAAATTGGAATATAGGACCAAACGTTCTTAGAATGAAGTAAATTAATATAAGGTCATAAGCGAGGACAAAATTCAAGCTTAATCTTTAGTTTGCAGACAACAAAATAAAGGCAAATTATCTAAAAATATTTTTAGAGAATTTTTAAAAACTAAAGTTTATTTCAAAGTTTTATTTAAGATTAGCACTAATGAAACTATAGCTTATTAAACTTTAACATTAGTAACTTTTACTTAAAACCTAATTTCACCTTAAAAAAAATTCCTTCGATTTTCTTCATTAGTTCTTAATCTATAATTTGAAAGCCTATATAAGAAAGTCTATTATAAGTTTAAAAGTCTATTTATTAGTAATCTTTTGTAGAATTCTTTGAGATCTATCCTCATAATTAGAACTGATCTTAAAGAATAATTAGCATGTTATATGCCCAATGCCTTGTCAATATGTACCAATAGTAAACCATCGCTTATTAGCCAATTGATCGAAGTATTAGTATTAGAGGACAAACATTTTGGGTATTAGCCAATTGATTGAAATATTAGAGTAAGAGGAAAAAAAATGCATATTTAATAAGAAAAAATTTTTAACATTCGTCCATCATCATTTAAACCATCCTGTAAATAAAATTACAAATACCTTTCATATTGTACGCATTCTATTCGATATTCTGATCCTTTAACCACAAAATACAACTAACATATAGTTATTATTAAAAAACCATATATTTCAAAATTATTTGATACACCCGAAAATAAAAAAAAAACTTTACATTTCCTTAACTTAGGTTTTCCTCCAATACTTTATTAAATAAAAACCTATGATTTATTTACGAGCATTTTAAAAACAAATTGAAAATTCAAACCATGTTCATGAACTGATAGTAAGAAAAACATTTTCTATACTATTTTGTTTTCACCCAATCTTTCCAATTTATTTGTCATTGAAAATATGTGTACATGTCCTGAAAGATACATTGAATAGAAAAAAATAAATCCAAAGTATAGTTCATTTCCTGCGGGATAAAATGTTTTCAATGTAGTTACGTACAAGAAAGGTTTATGATTTGGTTAAGTTTAAAAAACTGATAAAAAAACTATCTATTATACCTTAATTCTTTATCCTTGGGAAGTTTAGATTTCAATATGAAGTCAATAGAGTAAATGCAAAATTGTATGCAAGTCTGATAACATGTTTAAGTTGTCTTTTTTTTTTAGTTTTGGGCTGAAATTGGACAACTCCAGGAATAATCCATTTCAAAATGTGTTTATATCTTTCTTTTTATATTATAGGAAACTTTTCGTGCATATAGACAAATTTTCCTAATCTTTCGTCCATATTTGTTAAAGAATATACGAATACTTTACAATATTTACGAATCAGTAGTTAAAATAATTAGTTTATATTAAAAATAAGCTATAAAAATTTATACGAAAATCTAATCAGTTTAAATAAAATAAATACTAATTGGAAACTAACATTACACCCATCTAGGACTAGAATTTAAATCAGCTTTAAATCATTCTCTAATTTTATATAAAATCAAAATATTAAAAATTAATTGACTATCATAAGGGTCTCGGTAGGTGAGAAGTTAGACATTTGGCTTACTAACCCAAGGGATACGGGTTCGATTCCCAGGACAGCTCATGAAATAATTAATTCAAAAAAAAATATTGAAAAGTAATTGTTCTTTACAAATCCCCTTGGTGGCCAAATATAATTTAAAGAACACAAATATATAATACTACTTTTAACTTGATTTAAAGCACTGAAAGTGGGATGCACAGCGGGCTGAAAGGTCTACGTGTTAGAATGGCACATAAAAAACCAACAAAAAAAAATAATTCTTTATCATATCTTTTCCAAAAAAGACTCGTACATTTTCTTAAAACAAATTGATACTTATTACAAAAGTTGAATGATTACCACATGTCCTTAGTAATCAATTCAATAACTAAACTCAATAAATCTATTGATTTGTATATAAGGAAAATGAAGTGATTGAAACATAAAATTATAGGCAAAACTATTATATGTACATGTACAATGATAGTTTGCCGAATAAAAATAAAAACAACATAAATGAAAGTTTGTAAAAATGTTTCCATACAAAATAACCAAACACTTACCCATCACGTTTCATCTTATATGAAAAGATATTCAGTTTTTTTTTTGTATCTTTTGATTTACTTTTTCTTTAAATAATAAAAAAGGAAATTTCGAATTTTATTGAAATTACTTAATAAAACCGTATGTGACAAAGAAAACACAAATAAATTTATTATATAGATTACTATTATAAGTAACCGATTTTTGTTGAATGATTACATAAATTTTCCGCATTATAATTGAGAAAAAAAAAATCATGCTGTGTCAATGTTTTTTTAAACAACATTTGTAATTTTTTTAATTTTGACATAGAAAAAACTGGGTATGTGGGAGAGAAATTTTTATTTATAAAAAAGTCCTTTTTAAGGAAGTTTGATATAAATAATTTAATTTATTCGAAATTTGACCTTTAATTGCTTTAAAAAAGATGTATTGTAACAATTTTATGCCATATTATATTTTAAATTGTAGAATTATTTAAATTGTATTTAAAATAATAGATTCATTTCTACGAATACATTTTACTTCTATTTAAATAAACCAATATGAAAAATGTCTTAGATTCCTATTTTATAATTTTTCAATCTATGATATTAGTGATATTCCTATTGTTTCGTCAGAGCTACAGTTCCAGTAAAAAATTATTTTGCAAAGTACTTATTCTTTATACTTTATTGTAAAAATGAAACAATTTAAGCAGAGCACAGAGATAGATTCTTGTAAATTTTACATTGAACAACTTTTTGAAGTGATAAAACTGTTAATTTTACAATTTCCAATTACATTTACAAGCCCGTCTACCCGAGGAAAGATGTTGGCATTTTTATATCTCAAAAGACCGGATTTCCTTTTTTTCCAACTACATAGTTGAAATATGTCTCCTTTTAAAAAATCAGAATGCATTATGCAGCTAATTCCAGTCATCTTTTGCAACTCAGTTTTGTAGCAAAGGTTTAATAAAACATTCAAAGAATGGCAAAACATGCAAATCATTGCTGGATAAACAAAAAAAGTTTAAAATCATAGTTTATTATCAAAAAACAGTTTTTATTTCCACATATCTGCATATTGCATACTTTTAGGCTTCCAAAGTGTTAATTGCATAAACACATCTTCCCGTACACAATATTTATTTATTTTGGCCTGGGATAAATTTTTTTATCAAATGAAGTTTAAGCTCTTAAAAGTTTTAAAGTAATATTTTATCATTCACCCTGTATAAATATTGCTTAATGGACTTTAAATAAAATTTTAAAAGTTAAATTTTACTTCTTTACTGTCATTTAAAATGATATTTAATTACAAAATTTTTTTTTTGAACTTATTAGAAATGGGGCGGCAAAATAGACTGAGTTCAAATTGCACAAAGAAGTACTGATAAAAAAATTCATTTATATGCACTTCCATGCGGTCTGGCTACCGACAGCAGAAAAAAGAGTGCTCTAAGAAAAAAGAGTGCTCTAAATTTAAAAAAAATTTTTAATCGAGTCTTTTGCGGTTAAAAGCCACCCAACTATAAATTCTGAATGAAGACATTTTGGACATTTATATTTATATTTTTTTTTCCTCTGTTATATATTTTTTTTAAATTCAATTTCAATTTTCCATTATCCTTTTTCATTTTCAATTGTTTTTTTTTTTTTTCATTTTAATTAAATGCATTTTTGAAACGCTTAATCGAAACGTTTAGAGTAAAAGTTTATATACTTCCGTTTTTCTTTGTTTTTATTTTACGGTTTTTTTTTCTATTTTTATATTTTGCGGTTCCAAAATTCAAAGCAAATACTTTAAAATTGTTAACTTTTTCGAAATTCTAATTAAAATTTTAAGAATAGAAAAGACATTTTTGATCATAATAGTAATGGTCTATGGTAAAATGAATTTTTTAAAAAGTAATTGAAAATTTTTTAAAAAAAAATTTATTGTGGTTTTTTTTTTTGTTGTATTTTATTTTTTAGTGTATAAGTAAATAAATATTTAAATTCGTGTTACAAAACTTAAAATATAATATCAAAAAAGTCAAATAATTTTTAAAAATTGCAGAAAAATAGTTTTATGAGTCAAATAAACCGAACATTTGTGAGATAGGGTTGGCAAATATCAGAAGAGAATTATATCGTTAGTATCAGGAGAAATTAAATTACATACATTCTTATAGAATAACCCAGGGTTTACATACTGTCACTATCTACTGCCACAATCTAATGTAAACCCATACTATTTTGTACTGTCTGTAAAAGGCAGCACTGCCAGGACAATGAAACTTCAAAATCATATTCTTAACGTCAAAAAAATAAACAAAGGCAGAAGTGTTTTTTAAGAATGTAAGTGCTTTTTTGAATTAGGCATAGGTATATGTATTAGAGATTTGCACAAATATATTCCTTTATAAAAATTATCAAATGTATTTAAATACTGTATTCTAATTCTATCCATTCGTTCAAAACGATTTAAATATGGTGTATACTCAAACTACAACTTAACTATATTTATTCTATTCGTTGTATTTCAAATACAAATATTGATAAGCTTTTTTTTTAACAAATACTTTGATGTTTTGAAAATCAAATTTGAATACTTCAAAACATTTTAAAATATACCAAGTATACCGAGTACTCTAAATATAATGACAAAGAAAAAGAAAAAAAGAAAACAAAAAGAAGATAAAAGAACAAACAAAGCAGTGATAAAACAAACAAAGCTACATATTACTCATCGATATAATACATACTGGTTATACGTACTACATATTAAAATTTTTTTTATTATATTTGGTGTACTCGGTATATAAATTCAAATACTATAAATATTTTTATTATATTTGGTGTACTCGGCATATAAATACAAATAGTATAAATATTCTATTTTCGGGTACACATAATAAATCAAATACATATTCATTCTATTCTACAATAATTTTGTATTTCATTTACTCTATTCTATAATCATTTGTAATGAATGCATTTGGTTTGAAAGCTTTCAGAACCGAATATGAAAAGTTTTACTTATTATAGAATGATTTGAAAGCGCTTTTGAATACAATTGTGCAGATGTCTAATATGTATATGTATAAACAATGTATATGTATAATC
Organism: Dolichopus griseipennis; assembly: GCA_963082915.1. NCBI lineage: Eukaryota > Metazoa > Arthropoda > Insecta > Diptera > Dolichopodidae > Dolichopus > Dolichopus griseipennis. Next base: position 21,841,097 of record OY720444.1, read on the forward strand.
ATACAGAATTACACAGAATTTTTCATAAAGAAGCCTTAAAAAAGTATTGTGTTCGACTTCAAGACAAAACCAATCTGTTAAAAGATTAATTTCAATATCGAAGGTACTTCTTCAGACTAGAACGATTTTTCTTTTCTAAATCTTTAATCATTTATAATAATAAAATAGTGCAAACACATTTCCTCTTTTCTCCTTCATTTGTTTAAATGAACTGATAACACAATATTAATTCGAACCCAATTTCGTTTTTAGACAGTAAATTGACATTTAAAACTAGCGATAGCGACAATCGATTTAAACGTCACTTCACAATATTTTACAAATATTATCAGACACCCTGTATTAAGGTTTAATTAAAATTAAGCGGTAGTATTATAAATAAAGTTTTGATTTAGTTGAAAATGCCATAAATTTTTTTTAAAATTAACTTTTTATATTATTATTCAAAAATGTCCTGTTTGTAAATTGTTTAGTGTGTGTCTGTATACACCGTTGAAAAGTGAAAAAATAAAAAAATATACTTAAGATATAACACTTATGAAATGATACACATTAACTGTACTATTAATAATACGTGCATCATTTAAAAATTATACTCATATAAACCTGTCCAAACAGACGCAATTTTCATAATTATTATTTTCACTCATATTAACTTTTCTTTTTCACACATGAAATTGTTTGTGCTTTAGTTGTTTTTTTATTTTGCAACCCGTCAATCCTTTTTTTTTTTTGAATTTTTTTTATAGCGTTGAAACTATCATAAGGTATACATGTTTGCAGGTATATAATTATTTATTTATTTATTTATGAACAGTCCCCTACCACATTAACATACACGCATTAAATGTGATAAGTGAGTGATTCCGCATTTCCTTTTCATGTGTGGCGGATATATATTTTATATTATGAAATAAATTATTATTGATATAAATTATAAATTAAATTTTTTTTTTATTAGATATGATCTGATCAGGGTTTGAACCCGAAACCTTTCGAATGAGAGGCCTACGTCCTAACCACTACACCACCGATCGGATATGTATGTAATCTTAATATTAAAAAAAAATAAATAAAAAAAAAAATAATGAATAAATTAAATTTTATATTAAAATTACTTGCAGTCATGCAACATTTTATACAACACGATAACTGTATAATCATTTCAGTGCAATATATAATATGTATCCATATTGTATATAAATATATGTATATGATGTAATGTTAACAATCTCAGTACATTATTTCATATAAACGTTAAAGAGATTAAACAAAAAGAATGCGTTACAGTTATTTATGAAAAGGGAAAATAAAACGTCAAAGTTTAATGTATGTACGAATGTATTGAATATGTTGAATAATTTCATATATGTACCTTTTTTTGTTACCTTGTTTTTTGTTATATGTACCTTGTTAACAATAGTATGAATTTTTTTTTTTTTTTTTTTTTTGCATATAAAACCATTTCCGAGTTTTAATTTAATAAAATTCCTACTTTTTATAACATGTAATACTATATGAACAAGTATATGCACGCATTAAAAATATTAACGGAATTTCAATTAAATTTAAGTTTGACAACTAAAAATTAAACTTTTCAACTTAAATAGTTATCTGTTTGGTTTTTTTTTTTTAATTTTATGCAGTTAGTTTTAAACTAATAAATGTTTTAAACAATTTTTACATTTATTAATTAGTTTTTAATTTTAACAATGATTATATTTTATCCAGGAGAAATTAAATAATACAAAAGATCGAATTTTGAAGAAGATATATTAATTGATTGTAATCAAGTACGTAATTAAGTAATTTTGTTTTTATGAAATCAATATAAAAGCTTATGTCGGCTTCTTTGAAAATTAGATATAGAAATGTGAGAAAAAGCTTAAAAACGCTGGTGAGTAAAAGCTACATTAAATTTAATTTTAACAATGTAATTTACCAATTAATACAGTTCAACTATTGAAATTTTTATAATAATACGGGAACTAGTATTTTGCGTATATATAATTCGAGATTGACTTAAATTAGGAAATGGTAACAGGTAGGTAGCAGACCCATTTAATACTAAGTAAAATGGTATTTAAGTATGAATTACCTATGAATATTACTTTGTCAAGATTTCGATTTTCACCATATTTAAGTATTGGTAAATGAATCAAATAAAAGTATTTGTAATTTCCAGAAAGTAATTAAATTTTGACTTAAATTAATATTGTAATTATTTTCTTGATACTTAAGTATTTTCGAGTAACTAAGTACCAAGAAATACTCAAGTATCACGAATTCAATGTATTTTTCAATAGTTTGATATTCTACAAATTTCAATTCAAGCCCATGTATATTGTATTGAATTTTAAATAGGTACAGGGTCAAAACTCCCAAAGTCAAAAGTCCCTTAGGGATTTATGACCCACTTAGTGGGACATCAGTCCCTAAGGAACTTACGACTCATAGCAGTGAGCCTTAACTTCCTAAGGGACTTATAACCCTGGGAGTTTTGATTCAGCGTGGTCATAACTTTCTTATACAGTTCTTAGATTAAAAATTAAAAAATTAAAATAAAAAAAAATATTAATTTTAATTATATAACATCAGTGACGGTACATATTTTGGGGTTGGATTCGAAATCAGAGTATTCCCTTTTTCCAAAATTAAGAAAACAACCAAAATTTTACATTTAAACTACATTTTGAAAGGCTATTTTGCAAATAGGGTAAACCTGACCTTGTAATCAAAGGTAATCCTTGTAACCAAAATCTCGCATACTCGCATGAATTTATAAATACTCTGGAAAAAGGGTCAACTTTGATTTTTAACAAACCTAAATATGCTTCCTAATATAGTATCTTGCATAGATAAATATATAAATAAATATTGTTGTACATCTAATATTTTGCTTTTATATATTTTCATACTTTAAATTATAAAGATCAGAGAAAAATTTTAGATTTCCTAAAGGGACTTATGGCCCACAAACCCCAAAGGGACTTATGACGCTGCACCTTTTAAGTAACTTAAATTTTGCAAAAATTTCTAATAATTCATTTTCTGAATGATAAAAAATATTTTTAATTTTATTAACTATTTTATTGTATGAAATACAAATACTGTTTTAATTTAACATATTGTTACATTACAACCAAGTTCACAAAACCCACTATAAATTTAGTAACAGTAAATTATAATTATTTTAATAATACTTTTTACCTCCTTTGTTATTTAAATAAAGTTAATAAATTATCTGAACAAAACAAAATTGACAAAGGGACACAGGGTACAACTTTGAGGTTAAAAGTTTTCATAAAAACAAATTAAATGTTAAATAAAAAAAATACAATAAAAAAGTATATTATTCTTAAAATCAAATTTTATAATTAATTTGTATTTTAAATAAAAGAAATATTTGACAAAATACAAATATAAATAACAAAACTGAATTAATCTTTCGTTTTTATTGTTTATTAATTATCCAATTACATTTTTTTTAACTTAATAGAATACCCAGTAAATAAAGCGTTCATACTGTACATTGCCAAAAAAAAAACACACAAATTAAAAATTCATTAAAAAACTTTCGCTTTAATAAAAAAATAAAACGAAAATAAAAAAAACATTATAAATATTTGAAATGGCAACATAATTTATAATAATATCTACCAGTTAACCATGTCCTTTGCAAACCTTTTTATGATTCATATTTTACATAAAAATAAAAACAACAAAAAAAAAAACAGAAAAAAGCCAAATAATTTTTGCCCCCAAACCAAAAAAATAAAATTGAAACAAAAATAAAAAAAAAACACTTTATATCCTGGGACAACATTTTGAATCCTTCCGGTTATTTCAATTTGACTTTAAAATAACAACAAAATAAAAAATTTTTGCTTTCGTATTTTTTTTTTTGATCGTTTTTTGATAAGCAAATAACAAATATTAACTGTTAACCTTTTTTTTTTTTTGGATTTTAATATTTTATCACATACAGAAACAATCAAATAATACACATGTTTCCTTCTATTCATATTTTTAACGTTATCACAAATACAAATATGTGTGTATAAATTATTATGTGTTTAATCCTTTCATGTATTCAACTGATTCAGAATAAAAAGTTTTACTGTTCATTTATTTCTTTGCTAATGGTTTTTTTTGTTTTTTTTTTCAAATTATATAACGGTTTTTCGTTTTGGTTGCATTTGTAGATATTAGTTACAGTTGCCAAAGTTGAGCAAAAGGATAATGATGTTTTGATATAGTAAAATGGTTGTTGATATAGTTCGTGAATAATTAAAAAAAAATCGTCCTTGCTGCTTAGTTTTACAACAAATCAAATTCAAGGGGATATTTAACCTACCAAAATCTGTTAACCACAAAAGATATTTGAAAAAAAAATGTTTTTACAAATTTGAAAGTAGACTAATGACATGTTATGAAGGTATGTAAAAAATATTCAAAGTATTGCGGCTTATTTATTTTGTTTATAAGACAATGTTCTATGTTTCGAGATTTTAAACTAAATTAAGTTTTTTTTTAAATTTTTTTAAGCCCTAACTGATTACCTGTTAGGCTAAAAAGTCCGCCTATACCATAGGTACATGTTGGAACGGGGGGTCATATTATATTCTGGTTATTAGAATTGATCTTAATGAATTCCACATACAATTTAAACTTAAGATAGTGCTAGTCCTTATAACATGTAATAACGTCTTAGATTTTCAATAAATGCAATTCATTTTTGTTTATTATTACAATATATAATAAATGTAATATATTATTATATATATATAATTTTACATTTAAGCAAATATGTTATTCTATATCTGTGAGTTATATTATTGAATTAAATTATTTATTTAAATTTTTATTTGTTTATATTGTTATATTAATGTATTTTTAAAAAAGATATACATTTATTAATTTTAGATTAAGCCATTAATTTGAACCCAATGACGAATGGTAAGTGAGTTAGGTCGAAAACCAGAAAAGTTTCACATGAAAGGTTGACACTCTAACCACTGTGCCACCCAGGCGTTAAGTTATGATTTTAAAATATATAATTAATATGTTTTTTGAATGTTTCAAAATATCTGTGGATACTTAAGTATTTTTTTATTCCTTTTTCACTCCTTTAAGGGTTATATAGAAGGCGTTCAGTAAGTCATTTAGACTAGATTATAGTTTCTTTAACTGTTATATTCATTAAGCCGTTGATTACTTCAGCTATAGATATTACAAAAGATTATAAATATACACAAATGTTAAATTTTATGCGCTATCTATTTATACCCGTATGACTATATAGTCCAAGGGTATAATAAATTTGCCATTACGTTTGTGACGCAGAGAAGGAAGGGGGGTAGATATAGACTCAAGTGTATGGATCGGATCAGAATCGAAAAATAAATCGATTTAGCTATGTATGTCCGTCCGTCTGTCCGTCCGTCTGTCCGTCTGTCCGTCTGTCCGTCCGTCCGTCATCACGATAACTCAAAAAGTAAAGGAGCTAGGATTATAAAATTTTCACAAATTTGTTTTTATGCAAAAAACGGAATCGAGTTTAAAATGCAGCAATTTTGGTCCACGGGTTCGAGTACCTGCCATACAACTCCTTCTTTTATATGAGCTTTACACTACACCTGATGAAGCTGGGTGTCTGAAATTTTGCAAAAAATAGTTTAGTGTAATGGCCAAAGTTACTGCAAAATTTAGTTGGTCTACTGCTGAGGGTTCGAGTAGCTGCCATACAACTCCTTCTTTTATATGAGGATTACACTACACCAAATGAAGCTGGGTGTCTGAAATTTTGCCAAAAATAGTTTAGTGTAATGGCCAAAGTTACTGCAAAATTTGGTTGGTCCACTGCAAAGGGTTCGAGTAGCTGCCATACAACTCCTTCTTTTATATGAGCATTACTCTACACCTAATAAAGCTGAATGTTTGAAATTTTGCCAAAAGTAATTAACCGGATGATATAATGTATATGTTACGGTCATACGGGTATCCCAGAGTTGACACAGTCTACTCTACTACACTCTTCCTAGTTTTCTATATAATCTTATTTTTTATTACGATACAAACTTTTACGATATTTAAATACAATTTTATTTTATTTTTTTATTAGTTATAAAATGACCGGGGTTTGAATTCGATACCATCGACTTTAAAGGTCTAAGTCTTAACCAGTACGACAAAACTTTTGACATTCACACACAGCACCAATGTGTACAACATTAAGTACTAACACAGTCAAATTTTTTGTAAAGCTTCTTAACTCTTATAGTCATTAGATTGATTTTAACTTAATAATGTTTTAATCCAAATTATTAACTTAAAGATGTTATTCCATTGTTATGGAACTTTTTAATCTAGCATAAGATAAAAAAATGAATATTTTCGCATTATTTATTGAAGCATTTTAGAAACAAGAAGAGATTTTGCTTTTATTTACATTATCCTTTCAATTAATTTTTCATATTTAAATATTTATATATTTGTTTTTTTATAGCCTCTAGATCAAAAAATATTGTCAACAAAACTTCTTTCTATATACACATACTCGTATACACAAAATTCATAAAAATATTGAAACAAATCGAAATACTAAAACCAATATTGAATGAATGTTATTTTTAAATAAATCCAGAAATAAATGTTATTAAAAATAAGGACATTTTTTCAAAATTTTTTTTGAAAATTTTCTAAAAAATAGAAAAATGGAATCGAAAAATTTTTGTCTCTTTAAATATTGTATTTCATAGAAAAATTTTTATTACCTTCTAAAATTTTGAATGAAAATTGTAAATAATTGAAAAACAGGAAAAGTACAGTAGGTTATTAATAGTAAGTAATTCAAATTAAAAGGAAAAATATACAACAGGATGCTGAAGTTTTATTCTAGGAATCCTTTTTTTGATCTTTGTATCTGTTAGATGCAAACTGTGTAAATTTATATGAATCCCACCAGTGATTTGGATATATTTAATTAATTATAAAGGCATCCTTTATTTATAAAGCCTTGAAATTTTTTAGTCTTCAAACTTTCCATTAAGTTAGTGATTTGAAGAGTCAATCAGATTACGTCTGTTTACTATTTCGTCATTTTGAAAAGCTTTAAACATATTCAAGAAATTATCTCTTTTTAGACCAAGATTTGATTGATTCAATTTTAAATTTGATTAAGATCTTTCTTCTAACTTATAGAGTTATCTATAGTTTGTAAAGTAGACTGAAAATTCTTATTTGAGTGATATACACTACAGTTTCAAGATTGTGAAAAAATGTTCATTTTAATAAACATATTAATTAAATTTAAATAACTATGCTCCATATCTCCTCCTTAGCCTAGGTGGCTAGAGCGCAACCTTGCAATCTAAACACTGTGGCAGTCCCGGGTTCGAATCCTGGTGGGAGATACCATATCCAATAAAATTAATAATTTTAATAAAATAATATATAATAAATTATAACATGACACGGTTTCTCTACTTGACCAATAGATGGCACTAGGGAAAAAATTAAGAAGCGTAGATAGATTACAGTAGACCAATCATTTACTTAATTGAAAAAGGAAAAAACGGTTCGAAACGAGGAGTATTCGAGGAGTATTTAATTTTTTTATAATAAAACAAATCCTTGGAGAATTTTAACACTTCAATACGTACAACGAGTTTTTTAAACACTTTTGTAAATTTTAAAGTACATAATAATTAGAATTGAAACATTATTAGATAATTTTTATTGTATAACAAATGTTTTTTATAAATAATTAATCTGTAAGATTAAGGCTATTTTCAAATACTTTTACAAATTAGATACTATAAATTTTTTTAATTAAATATTACGAAACAGAAATTCTTAAAAAAATATTCCTGAAATAAATTTTCTACTATTTATTATCAAATTAAAAAGTTACAAAAGTAAAATCCTTGCATATGCATCTATAGTATAAAAGATTTTAAACTTTTAAAATATCCTTTCCAAAAAAACAAAAAAAAATCATTACAACATTTTATATTTCTCCAGAGCTTAAAAATTCCAAATACAGGATTATACAAAACCTAAAACTAGAAATCTTGTATTTTCAATCAGTTGTCTCTCAATATGTGACAAGATGACATCTAAGAGTAAAAAAAATTTTTGAAATTCTATCATAAATCATTTTTTTTTGTTGTTATTTTTTCAAAAAATCCTTGATATTTTAAAAACAAAATGGATTTGTGGGCAATCAAAATGAAATCAATTTTTTTTTTGATTTGTTTTTGTTTTTTTATGTGCTTTAAGGATAATAAAATGTAAAACAATTTCTGACTAATTTTAGATTTTCATGTTTTTGTCTTACATATACGTGTACCTCTTTTCTTTTTTAAAAAATTTATTTTATAATTACGCATATATCCTTGATATATCACAAAAAAAAAAAAAAATTCCCATTTCAAAATTTTCCTTTACATTCTTATGTTATGTAACTGTCATTAATTTTACTCATATTTTTCTTAAAAAAAAAGAAAATTTTTCGTGAATTTTCTTTTCAAAATATGTTTTTTTTTTTGTTATTTCAATTTTTTGACCTGTACTGATTTTGACAGAAAAATAATTTCAAAGTATTTAAGTATATATATGTTTGTAAAATATGTTTTGTAAGGAAATTATAATAAAATAAAAAAAAAAATTTTTATTTTTATCCTTAAAATCTGATATGAAGATGAATTAAATGTTTCAACAGATGTTGTTTTGAAATATTTAATTTTATGTATTTTTTTTTTTAAGGAATTTCGGAAAATTCAGAATGTCCTTGTTTAAGACATATATGTATATATATAGTATTATATATTTACATAATAGATATTTTTAATTTAATTTTCAATATTTCTATTAAACTGATTAAGAATTGAAGGTATGGGTGATAAAAAAACAGCTTGTAAATTAAATGCCATAATATATTAAATTTTATTTTATTTTAAATGAGAGATAATGTATAATAGTTGGATTACACAATTTTTTAAATTATTTTACTTATACATAATTTTTTACATAATTATACAAAAAAAGGTGCTATTCCCATTCATAATACAACGTTTAGACACCAAAATAGCTAAACAAGATAACAATTAGACAACACAACACTTAGACTACATAACAAATAGATTAAATAACAGTTAAACAACACAACACATAGACAACACAACACATAGACAACACAACACTTAGACTACACAACAAATAGACTACATAACGGTTAGACAACACAATAGTTAAACAACACAACAGTTAGACAACACAACACATAGACAACACAACATTTATTCTACACAACAGTAGACAACACAAAAGTTAGACAACACAATAGTTAAACAACACAATAGATGGACAATACAACAGTTAGATAACACATTCAAATTTTGTTTCTTTATTTGATTTTATTTTTAACATAAAATTACTCACACATTATCAAAAATTATATTCACGACAACTAGTCTTGAACAGTTGTAACGATAGAGTTGCCACACACAATTTAAATGCAACTGAAATACAGCTGGGAATACCTATATTTTCACTGAACATAACATAAAAATTAGGTTGTGTAGTTAATTAGGTTTTGTTATGAATCACAATAGACAACGTATTTTAGGTTGCGTTGTGAATCAGAATTTTTTTTAGTGGAGAGACAATATCGTAATATTTTTTACATAATTTTCCAAATGTAAATTACCTTTCCTTAAGTTCAAAAACTTTTAAATTATTTTTTGCTTTTTGGCAAAAATTAAAGCCGGTTTAAAAAAAAAATCATTACAAAGAGGCAACTGCTATGCCTCAATTTTATTATAACAAAGTTTCAAGTTAATGGATTAAAAGAAAAGGATTCATTTTACAAAAACATCTACAAAAATTGTAAAGGCTAACCTCATCTAATGTGTTTTTTTTTTTTGAGAACCTTTATCAAAAAATGTTTTACTTCAAACACTTCGGTATTGGCATTAAAGTAAACAAGTTACAAGTGGTTATTAATGAAAAAATAAAGAAACTGATTTTAAGCACATTTTCAAAAAAATTTGAAAAAGTGTGCCTATTATTTTCACTCTGTTCGTCCGTATGTTTACAAAAGCTTTTACACAATTTGAAAAAGAGAGAAGAAATTTTAGCTACGGCTAAGTATTGCAAAAAAACTAATTTCTTGGAAAAACTTTCTTCTGTAGCTACACCTGTTACGGAGCTACAGCCCCCCAAAGTCAAAAAAAGACCTATATTTAAATTGTTATAACAAAAGGTCTGTTAAATATATTTCAGCTTAAAAACCTTAAAAGATAGCTGCATTTATAAGCTTTACAAATTTTTAAAGGCAAATGTATAGGATTGCCATATGATACTAAAATTTACTGTTAAGCTAAACTTAATTTTTGAAATATTTTTGCCCCACATATCTTCCGAACGGTTTAATATACAGCCTTGAAATTTTGGGAGAAGTGAGATCCTCATAAATATTTTTTTTTGCAACGCCCCCTTTTTACCTCTAAAAACGTAAAGACGCGCATTACCAACGGCTTTTTCAAAACAAATGAGTTTGAATCGCTTTTATGACAAAAGTTCTTAATTGTGTTTTTCTGTAAGTTCAAATTGCAGTTTTTTAGAAAACAATTTTTCCACCTCTTTAAATTTTCATTTAAATTAAAAGGGATGTTTTAATAAAATTGACATAATAATCATGTCGATTCAATCTTTTTAAAGAAAACCCACAAAATAGAAAAAGCAAAACAAAAATTAACTATCAAAGTTAAAAGATTAGGATAACTGTAAAGTTTTTAACAAAAATTACCTTTTATTGTTGTTTTGGTAAGTTTAAAATGGACATTAATGGAGAACAAAATTGGAAAAAATGTACAAGTTCACAAGTAGAGCAAAAAAATTGTAAAAAATCAACTTTAAAAGTTTTCGCGGACACTTAAGATTAGTCAAAGTAAAAGGGAAACAATAGAACTCCTTTTTTTGCTTTCATTCCTATTTATTCCATTTTCCTTTTTTTTTTTTGTTGTCCGATTTATGATAAATAAAGTGGTAATAGCGGTTTAATTCATTTTTAACCTCTCTTCTTTGTACAACCCTTTTTTTTCTAGTTTAACTTTAATTTCAAGTCATTGTTATAAACTTTAAAAATTTAAGAAATGGAGTTTTTTTGTGAATTTTTTGCTTTAAAAAATAAAAACTTCTATGATTTTTTTTACATTTTTGAAAATAAATATTTTCAAAACAGAAGAATTATATAAAATTATTTAGGATATAAGCCATTTTTTCCAAAATAAGTTATTTTTTTGACATTTAATTTGGTTTTACATTAAAGTTTTAAAAAATATTCAAAAAATACCGGTTTCCATTTTAAAGTTGTTCTTCTTACTAGGTGCCCATAATCGAAATTTAACAGAAGGCAAATTCTCTTGAAAAAATATATTTTCTTTTAATTTTGTCGTGGCTTAGATTAATTTCCAAGAACTTCAAAAGATGTCGTTACTAATTTCGAAACACCCCATAATTGATTTTAAACTCACTTTTCTTACTAGGCACCCATAATTAAAATTTATCGGGATGCAAAATTTCCTAGCAAATATATTTTAATTTGGTCTTGGCTTAGATTAAGTTCTAAGATATTTAATAGATATCGCTACTAATTTAAAACTTAATTTTTAAAAATTAGCCTAAAAATATGCAAAATTCAAGTAATTTTTTAATGGAGATTAGTTGCTACATTTACAAGCTTATAAAATATAAACTTCCTAAGTATCTGATTTCTATAATTCATGGTATGTTATATAATAATTCTTTTCAAATTATTAGTAAGGCAAATACGACACATAAAACATTCTATATCGAAAATGGACTTCAACAGGGTATAGTCAACGCACCAACGCTGTTTTCGATTTATATCTCAGACCTGTTATTTTTATTAGATAGATTTAAAGGCAATAATTATACACTAGCTTTCGCGGATGATATAATAATTTATTCCGTGAATGACACCGTAAATAGCATTCAAACCAAATTACAAAATATGTTCAATACCGTGTTGGATTATTGTAAAGTTTGGATATTAAAAATGAACTTTAATAAATGTGAAACCATATTATTTCGTAATACGGTTGATAAAACAAGTTCAGACATTAGAAAAAATTGGAAAAATTTCTCTATAAAATCTCCAAATTTAACTCTAAAAAACAGTAAAGTTGTCAAATATCTCGGAGTTCATTTACATCGTAATTTGAACTTCATCGAGCATATAAAATATACAGTTCTTAAAGGTAACAAAGCATTTATGGCAGCCAAAAACCTGTTCTATAACAAAAACATAAGCAATCGGGTTAAAATAATATGTTACCAAACATTAATAAGGCCAACACTTACATATGGTGCACCCATATGGTACAACATAAGTGGAAGCCTAATGGAAAAAATACGTAAGTTTGAAAGAAAGTGTATAAGAGTATGTATTAACAAACACCGAAAGCCTGAAACTGACTACAAGCATTTTTATTCCAATAAATACTTGTACAAGGAATCCAAAATCATAAGAATCGATAATTTTATTTTAAAATTAGTTCGAGATCACTATGATAGAGCACTAAAAACTCCAGAAAATGGTTTAATATCACATATATTTTACCACAATGAGGAGTACATTAAAAAGACTCTGCTCACTGGCTTTATAGCCCCCGAGCATTTCATCTTTTTAGATAAAAATGGTTTCATTCAAAACCAATCGCATGTCCCTATATTATTTCACTATAATAGACGGGCCACATGCAAAAAAATTGAATACGATCCAGGCAACATTAATGGAGATAATTTAAAATACGACATGTTCATACCGGACAAAGACAAATTTGTTAATAAAAACTATTGGTGGTTGGATGTTCTTTGACATTAAGAAATTGCTTTCTAGTTTAGGTTGTAAGTAGGCTAAGTAGGTTAAGTTAAGTTAAGCGAATTTTATTAAAACAAACAGATTTAATAATGATTTTTTATAACTTTTTGCATTATGTACTGTAGATATAATAAATGAAGGAATTTAAATATATAGATTAAGTTAAATTAAATTTACATAAATTAACAATAAAAAATATGATTATTTTAAATGTTAATAATATTTGAAATTAAGCCGTTTTGTAAACTTTTTTTTAGGTTTGTACTAAGATAATAAAAAAAATAAATAAAAGTTTAAAACAAAAAAAAAAAAAAAAAGTTGCTACATTTTCTGGGCTTCCTATAATTTTTATTTTAAGATGAATTAAATTTTTTCAAAATACGTACAGGTTTTTTAGAAAGAGATGGAAAATTTTTTTCAGACTCAGAAATAATTTGCTAGCTTTTAAATTCAAATTTCTGTTCGCCAAGTAAAACTAAAAGCTGAAAAATTGAAATTTCTTAATTTATTTGCCTCCTTGTCAGTTTAGTATTTATAATAATATGTTTCCTTTTTAGGTTTGCATATTATCAAAACTCGAGGGACTTAGATAAGGACTCCAAATAGATTATTATGCTATATTTAATTTCTCTTATATTTCTAAGTAATATTAATAATGGAAAACGGATTTTTACGATGAATAAAATCAAAAATCTAAATGATTTTCAGGAATTGAAAACCATTATTCCACAATTTCTTTCTACTAAAATGAATTTAACAGTAATTTCAATTAAATACTTGTATATAAAGTATTCAAGAATAGATTCAATAGATACATTCTATTTAACATTTAAACTAATAAATTAAAATATACATTCTAAGATGTAATTTAATCTAAAAACTATGGGTATATTATTATCTTTGCTTAGAAATCAATACATATATGAATTTCAACTCTGAATAGTGGTTTTTCATTTAATTCGAAAACCATTTTTAGTTATTAATGTTATATATTAATTAAATAAATTTTGTAAGATCAAATATTGAAAATTAATTTAATTAGATTAAATTTTTTTTTGTTTTTTTATATTTAGGGTAAATATTAATTTTATATTCATTTCATAATTCGCTTTCAAGGTTTTGTAGTTGAATTTTGTAAATTAATTCAATTTTAAGGATACAGTAAATGTAAATAACAATTACTAAATTAAATAAATATAAGACTGTATAACGTTATACTTAAATAAATATTAATAAGGCATAAAGCCGAAAACATAAAAGATATTGTGAAAAATCACGCAGCTAATATCTTTCACTTAAAATAATTTTGAATGATTTAATTTATTCATTAAATGTTTTTTTTTTAACTTCAAAAGATCTTAAACTTTTTTTTAAGTCTTCTGTTTTCGTTTATATTTGTTGATTACCACATTTTGTTGCAGATACACTTGTTTTATATTTGAAATTTTAACTAAATATTATCTTTCGTAATCAAAAAATGGTAATTCAAAACAAATCAAAAAGTTAAATCTTAAATATCAACACCAGATATACAAAAATTTCTTAATTGATTGAACATGAACATTAAAATCAATTCAAAATTATTATCAAATGTTCATTTAATTTTTTAAATTAACATTCATAAACTTTTATTTTTATTGCGATTTTATTTAATGTTTTTTTTTTTCATTTTATACTTCATTAACTTTGGATTAAAAAAAAATTTAAAAGCTAAAATATACAAAAAAAAACTTTGATTAGGGAAAATAATTTTGTTTTTCTCTTTTATTACTTTCAACTTTTATAGACCAGTCATTAATTACCATTTATTGTATAACATAAAAAAAAAAACAAATTTAGAAAATTTTTTTTGCTAATAAACTTTTAAATTTTTTATTTTAACTTTAAAAAAATAAAATAATTTTGAGTCTTGGATAAAATTTGGATGTCTTGAGGTGAAAATGATTATTTTTAAAATTATTCTAATGCTCACTTTTACAAAATACTTAACTTTGAAGGTTCTTCATAATTAGAAAACTTACTTCAATAATCAGATGGATCTACTTTTAAAATATGTAATAACTTTTGTATACTTATTTTAGACTTTATTCAAAATATACTTAATTATGTTTAAGTTGTTTTTATATAAACTTGAAATTTTCACTTGTAAATTATTCTTTTTTAGTTTTTCAAAATTTCAGAAATTTGTATATTGGATGTGGTTTAAACCTTTTAATACCTTTTTTTGTTTGTACCTTTTTTTGGCCTTGAAAATTCCTAATTTATGAGGTAGGACTGCAATATGGCAATGTAGTCTAATTGAACTGAAATCTATTTTATTAGTTGGGTGGCACAGTGATTAGAGTGCCAACCTTTTATTCGAAAGGGACTGGTTGATTCCCAGGTATAATAAAATTGAACAAAAAACACTTTTATCTGGTTTTGGAAATCGACTCAGCTACCAATCGTATTTGGGTTCAAATTAATGGCATCACCAATTATATATATAATTAATAATTATATATCTATCTATCTATATATATAAAAATGAAAGTTTGTTTATTTGTTTGTTTGTTTGTTTGTTTGTTTGTATGTTTGTTTGTAGCGAATAGACTCCTAAACTGCCCAGCCGATTTTCATGAAAATTTGTATATAGGGGTTTTTGGGTACGGAAGGAAATCGTGGCCCAAAAATTTTGCTCTAACGGACCGCCAAGTTGGGGCTGTGGTGCAAGTATTTAAACTTCTTTGTTCTAAAATGAAAACGGTTTGACCGATTGACTTCAAATTTTGTATACGTGATGCTCTTTGAGAATTGAGTAGACGCTATTAACAGTTTTGGAATTTGTTAACCCATGTCGGGCCGACGGGTGGTCAAAAAAAATTTTGGGTCCAAATTTTGTCCGATTTTATGAAATTCAGCTTTGGCTTAAAAGCAAACCCCAAAAAAAATTTTGGTGAGTTCCATTAACCCATTGCGGCCCAACAGCTTTTTATAGGTTTTTTCAATACTTTACTCTAAATTCGAAACGGTTTGACCGATTGACTTCAAATTTTGTATACGTGATGCTCTTTGAGAATTGAGTAGACGCTATTAACAGTTTTGGAATTTGTTAACCCATGTCGGGCCGACGGGTGGTAAAAAAAAATTTTGGGTCCAAATTTTGTCCGATTTTACGGAATTCTGCTTTGGCTTTAAAGAAAGCCTCAAAAAAAATTTTGTTGAGTTCCATTAACCCATTGCGGCCCAACAGCTTTTTATAGGTTTTTTCAATACTTTACTCTAAATTCGAAACGGTTTGACCAATTGATTTCAAATTTTGTATACGTGCTCTCCTGTGAGAATTGAGTTGACACTATTAACAGATGTGGAGTTTGTTAACCCATGTCGGCCCGACGGTTGGTCAAAATAATTTTGGAAGATAATATTGTCAAAATTTGCGAAGTACTGCTTTGACTAAAAAGAAAGCTTCAAAAAATTTTGTTGAGTGATTTGGAAGCAAATTACATCCATTTTTGCGTAATAATGCTTTGCCCAAAGAGAAAGTGTAGTTCCGTTAACCCAGTGGGGCAAAGTGGCTTTTAATAGATTTTTGCGTTACTTAACTCTAAATTAGAAACGATTTGACCGGTTTTCCTCAAATTTTATATGTGTGAAACAACTTGAAAATAGAGTTGAATCTGCTAACAGTCGGTCCTACGATTGTTCAAAAAAAATTTTTTGGAAGTAAATTACGTCAAAATTTGGAAAGTAGTTTGTACTGCTTTGAATTACAGAAAGTTTCAAAAATTACTAGAACATTATTCTTTTTAAAACTTAGAAAAATGGTTTTAAAAAGATTGCTTTCATTCATTTTAAAATTTACATGTGTAAACCGAGTGTAATTTTTGTGTTAACTTTTTGCAGTAACATCAACTTCAATTAAACCTCCATTGAGAGGCGCAGCAACGCGCACCGGGTATTAGCTAGTCTTTAATAAAAAGTACATCAAACCATATATAAGCAATATAAAAAAATACCTTATAACCCAAATATAAAATTATTACAAAAAAAAAATAGAATTGTATCTGTTAAAAATCTAAAACTTTTCTACTCGTTATAAGTACTATCTCTGTTATAAGTACTACTCGTTATCAGTACTATTGTACTATCTCATTTTTAAATTGTAAGTGGAATTCATTAAAATCAATTATAATAATAGGAATATAATATGCTTACCCTCTCCCCCCTTTCTCTTGTACCTATGTAGAGACGGCTTATTAGCCTAATAGTTGAAGAGTCATCACTTAAAAATTAAAAATTAGTGGGTACCCATGATAAATAGATTTGATAAATTGGTTCTAGTATCATGTGGTCTAGAGATTCTAGGAGTTTCGGGAATGTCAAGTTCTATTAATTCATCAAAATCTCAACCAATTTTAATGAAATTTGATATGAATGTTTTTTTTGCCAAAAGAAAGGACAATTCGAAGATAAGTCAAATTGGACCACCGGCTCCCATATAAAATAACCAAACTTTAAAAGAAATATTAACAAACATAGAAACCACAATTGTGCAAGAAAAAAACTTATAGAATTCATCTTGGATTTATTTCAACGTTTTTATTTCGAATGAATGCACCTAAATGATTGCAAGACAAGAGAGTAAATTAAGTTGTTAACAGTTTTTCAAATTATTAGTCAATGGAACTGACGGAGTTGTTAATAAGTTAACAAGTTTAAACATAAGTTAATTTTTACATTCAATTGTGTCTATCATTTATGCCACTCAAAGTAAAACCCTTTTTTCAAAAGCTATTTGAGTAAAACATACTACAAGAAATAACAGACTTTACTACATTTTTTTGATAATATATTTCATATTCATTCTTATTTATTTTATATTTTATATATAAAGTTCATATATTTTCATAATTATTTTAATATAAATTATATTATTTTGTAATATATTTAAAAAAAAAAAATTTAATTTTAAAATAAAATATAACTTATTAGTACATTCAAGTCAACAAAAAATATATATATATATAATTAAGTAAATAAAAAACAAATAATCTATTAGAAATAATATAATGCAAAAATAAAAAGTTTAAAGTTCATTTTATATTGTCAAAAATAAATTCTTGAATATACAGGGTTTCCAAAACTGAAAAAGAGAAGAGTACAAAGAGTTTCATAGCTAGTAAAGCATTATTCTGAAGGGGAGAGATGTATATCCAACGGTTTCCTGGATAACTGCCATCGAAGTAATTTCCTGAATTTTTTTTAAAAACACCAGCTTCGCAAAGAAATTAACCATATTACTTTGATAGCAGTTATCTCGGAAACTTTTGGAAATAGACTCCCCCTAAAGTATAATTTTCTAATTTTTATAAACTGATAGAAAAGTTCCTCCATTCTTCGTGATCTTTCAGTTTTGGACACCATGTATAAAACACAAAAATTTGAAATTTTGTAAGAGTTTTAACCTGGCAGATTTTTTAAATATAATTTTGAAAAATTATTAATAAATTTATTTTCTTAATTTTAAAAATTTTTTTTTTATTTTATTTATTTATTATTTTTTCTATTATTGCTTAAATTCTAAATTTTGCTTCTTTATTTTAATTTTTTATTTTAAATTTTTGGTTTTTTTTATTGTGGAATTTCACACTGATTACAATCATCCATATCGGGAGTAAGTTCTTCAATTTGAATTGTTGTTTCAAAAAATTGATATTGCCTATGTACTGCTAGATTTGCTTTACTTAAAATTTCAACTGGATTCGTGCCTGGTTCTAAGGTAAAAAAAAAATAAAAAAAAAACACAAATATTATTTAATAATCTAAAAATATATTATTTTACAGTTGAAATATATTTTAAATTAAAATGTATTTTTGTACGAATAAAATTTGCCAAATTGGACTCAATCATGTTATTGTAATACCAATTTAATTACATAATATTTGAAATGAATATTGTATGTTATAAATATTGTAATGTTATATTTATTTTCGTACATTGTTTTGTGTAATTAGAAAAAAACCATTTGGTTGAAAAATAGAATGACCAAAAAAACCTCAAAATTCCAAACAATACCCAAAAAACAAACAATTTTTTTCTGAAAACTAACGACAAAAAAATATGATAAATCTGATATTTAAAATAGATGATCAATTCATTATGACAAATTGATATAGATCCAAATATTTAGTATATTATTTAGTTTTTTTTTTTTTTTTGTGTTGACAATTTAAAACACCAGAAAAAAAAGTTATATTTTAATAATCAAATCAATTAGTTTAAATAAATTTTTTTAATTTAATTTTTAAATGTTTTTGAAAACTATTTTATATTTAACACTTTCACAAAAAAAAAAAAACCTATAACTAACAAACTCTTTAAACCGCATTTTGTGTTACACCACAATGTTCATGATAAAATTTTACTAACTTGTTAGTTTTATTAATTGGGTTTAATTATCAAATGAAATGTGACAGAGTTTTAGAATTAAATTATAATAAAAATACTATTATCAATATCAATTTAAAATTTAAAATTATGCTCATATTAAAAACTTTGCCCTAAAAGTATGCAATTAATTTAAAATTTATTCTAAACTTGTTTCAAATAATAGAATGGAGCTTTAGCCAATTTTAATAAATAGTATATTATACAAAATATTAAATATATCAATTAGATACTTACTTATTGCTAAATGAACAGATAATGCTTCTTTACGAACAGCAAGAACCCAAATTCTTAAATTATGAACACGTTCAACGCCTTCAATTTGTTGAAATATATTCAATATTTTTGCATAATCTAAATATGATGGTGTTCCTTCCATTAATACCTTAATTCAAAAAATATATTGATTTATTTTTTTAAATTAAAATTATAAGTTAATCAAAACATCTATTTTTTTGGAATTATATAATTGATTTATCTTAATATTGTAAAAATAAAAACTTACCAAAACGGCATCTTTTAAAATATTAATAGTTGTAATAATTACAATAACTGAAAACATTAATGTACATATTGGATCAGCAATTGCATATTCTGGTTTAAAATATATAATTAATGCTGCAATAAATACACCAATGCTTTGAATTAAATCTCCGATAACATGAATAAATGCTGCTCGTACATTCATATTACCTTGTGCAGATTGTTTGGCTTTTGGAGTTTTATTTTCATCATTATCTTCTATATGAACAGAATGTGATTCTCCTGTACTTTTTATTGAAAATTTTTTCTTTTGTTTAATATTTGCTTCCAATTGAGTTGTCTGAATTTTGTCATCATCAACTTGTTGATTTTCATTTGAGTTTTCGTTTGTATTTTGGATTTTGCATGAATTTCCACATTCAACGGTATCTGTATGAACATCATCATTATCATCATGATTATGTTCACCATGATTGTGGGAATGACCGCCATGCGAATGACCACCATGTGAATGACCACCATGTAATTGAGCTCCCATTCTGTAAAATTTCAAGAATATATAAATTATATAAAATGAAAAATTTTTATTTGAAGAACACTAGAAGATAATAGCAGCTAAAATCAGTAGTTCAAAAAGATCAATTAAGCTAAGTTAAAAGATTTTTGATAGTTTACCAAAAATATATTTTTTAATTCATTGAAATTATATTAAAACTTAATTTTGAAAGCCTTTTTTCCCTTTTTGGCATTTTTCAATTAATTGAAGTGTAATTTTTTAGCTTTTCTGGAATATTTTACAACTTTTTTTAATTTTTTAAGATTAATAGCCAATATATATTCTGTTAACTAATAAAAAAAACTATACGCGTAAACTAAAAATATACTTTTTTAAAAAAAAAAAATCAAAATACCGATTCTGCAGATTTTACAAATTATATTTTTAAATAAAAACTGTTTTAATTATAAAAAAAACATGTGCCATAAAATTTGATTATTCAAGTTGAAGTTGTGTTTACTGCAAAATTTTTCACTAAAATAGCGACAAAATTTTTATATAATATGCGAATCTATGCAAAAATTGGACAACGCTTCATAATATCTACACAGTAATATTCCCATTCAAATGAAATTTTTATGCATAATAATAGTTTCGCGACTTTTTATTTCTATAAAAGATTTTTTTGGAAAAATATACTAATATTTAATGGAAAAACACACAAAAAATTTTATGAATAAAAAAAGTCTCTATGAAATCAAAATAACTACTTCAGATATTTCAGGAATAACATATTTATAATAGGACATTTTTAAGAGATTCTCTTAAGTATTTTATTCAATTAAATCCATTGAACTATTTACACTTATTTTATAAAAGTAATAGCATAACTTTAGGCGTTAACATTTTTTTTTTAAACAATTTAAGAACTTCAGTTGAATTTTTAAATTTAAAACTCATAAGAGAGATTAGTATAAGTCATATCTTACACCTTTATAAAAAAAATAATACAAGTTTAACATTATTACATTTATGATATTTCAAAAATTATAATTGATAGATTTTTTCAAACTTAAAAACACATTCCATATGTTGCTTTTAATTTTTTAATCTTCACTTCAAAATGTGTTGATATACTGTATGTACTTTTATATTTTTTTAAATTTTTACTTTTAGATTTTATTTTTGTTATTAAATCATAATCCTAGTCCCCACAATTCCCTAAACTATGCTTTCTATTTTTTTGATATTTCCAAAATTAATGACTTTTGCAAACAATATGGAAAAAAACAATATTTTCTAAAATTTGCATTTAAATTTTCTTTTTTTGATTAATTTTATTTTTGTTTATCTTAACAAAAAAAATATTTCCCTCTAAATATATAAGTGTTTTCTTTATTTATTTTTTTTATATTTTCTAAAATATTATATGTACACATACATCCTTTCATTTATTTTTCTATTAAACATTTGATTGCATATGTGCTGATTTGCTAAAATATAAAAAGAAACTATAAATCAGTTTTAACTAAAAATAAAAATACTAGTGAGAACTGAATAGAACTTAATCGAAAACTTCGAGCAAGCAGTTTAAATTGTTTAAAAAAAATTGTTAACGCCTAAAGGTATGCTTTTCCTGTTTAAAATTAAACCAATTGAATTTAACAAAATAATTGAGAGAATCCTTGAAAAATTACCTATCTTAAATATATTATTCCTTAAATAGCTAAAATTTTTATTTTTATTTTATAGATACATTTTAAATTTATCTAAAATATTTCCATTTAGTCCTTTCTTTTAATTTTATAGCTTTAAGTATATTAGTTTACGCCAAAATTTGTTTAAATTATTAGAACAGAAACAAGTTGAGCAATTAAATGAAAACGTTATATTATTTTTGTTTTTAACTCAATTTCAATAAAATTAAATCAAAATTTTTCAGCAACCTTTACATATAACAAATCAAATGATTCAATTTTGTTACCATTTAATTACAATTTGAAAAATCACTTATTATTTTGATGTATGGAAACCTTATTTATCTTCTTATACTCAATTTCCGAAAAAACTAAATTTCCTAAATTGTTTGGACTCATACATTTTTTTGGTTTCAATTAAAATATTCATGAGAAGTGCAGAACATGTTGGTAAAATAGTACAAATTTTTGATTGCAATTAGTTTCTTTTTTTTTTTTGCATTGAATATCCCAATTAATCTACACATAACGCCTCACAACTGCATGTATGAAGAATAAAACTGTATCAAAACTTTAATAATTTTTTTCCAAAATCATCCTCTTCTAAATACAAATTTTTTTTGAATTAATTTTTTGATTTTCTAAATTTTTGAAATAAAATAAATGTTTGTAAGGATCAACAAGTACAGTTTGTAACATAATTGTCAAACAAGTATGATAAATCTGAAGAATTCTCTTGACAGAAGTAAAATACTTATTACACCCTAATCCTAAAATACTGATTTTGTTTAAAACCGCCGAAAGGAAGCTATATATGAAAAGTATATATATTTTTGATCAGCATCACCTCCTGCGCCAATTTATTGATGCCTTTTCGGCTTTATGCCGAATAACTCAAAAAATAATAAATAAAATAATCTTGATGAAATTTATACCGTAGGTTACTATTGTAGACGAAAGAAAAGGGGGAAATCCAAATGTGTAAAATCAACTTTATTATCCGTTTGGATCCTGAAAGCTTTTTAATGAATCAAAGTCAAACGATCATATCTCTGAAACTAATAACGATTTAACTTTCAAATTTGTTACTAGGGTGCTTTTTTCCTATTTATCTTGTACTCCTGTTTGAGATCCATTGCAGTGGTAGTCGAACCACTTCTCTCACATCTCTCAAGACTTGAAAGAATATTTTTGAAATTAATAAAGTTTTGAAACAATTAATCTGCACACTACACAACATGATATTTGGTCTATCGGTGTTCTGTCGTTCTTATATTCTGTAATTGAGATATAGGATGAATTGGAGTAGTTGTTCAGGCACACGCATCTTCTAATATCTAGCAATATATTTTCAAAATTTATAAGGTCAGAAACTTAGGTTAATTTGGAACTGGCATCTTTTGACCTGTTTTAATTGTATTCACCTCGAGTGAACTGAAGTAAAGCGGGAACACTAAGTCAGTAACATGGACTTACTGTTGCTCATTCCTTGTTTTTTTTATATTTTTTTAGTTCTCTTTTTTTTAATTTTCTTTCGTAAATACAATCAGATCTGGAAATTAAAATTAAAAATTTGTCAAGCGCATCATAATTGGAAACCACCAAAACCCACATTTAAAATATGTTTTGAATTCCAAATATCCAAAAACATTTCCATTTAGCTTTCAAGACGCAGAAAAATATTTTTCATTTCTTTCAAATCAAGAAAAATAAAATTTTAAATAAAAATTGGTTTTCAACTATAATTTTGTTAAATATTTTTTTGTTTACCCACGACCAACAAAACGTGATTACAAAAATGGAGGAAGAATTATAAATAAGTAGAAATTTAACAAGTAGAAAATTTAAACAATTGTCAAGAGAATTTCTTTTTAATTTAAAAAAAAAATAAATAGATTCATATCATTTTCTTTTACTTATAATACGCACAAATGACCAGCACAATAATTAAAATGGATGAACGCAAAAAAACCCAAGTAACTGTATTCGAAATGGACACGAAAGCTGTTAAAATTTTAAATTAAGTTTAAATTTGAAAACAAATTTCTTATGTTTTCTATAATACAAATCTTAAAAATTTTCAACTACTCAACTATTACTTCACTTCATGCCAAATACTAGAGACTCAATATGAACAGGATTGAACGCCTCTCTACCAAATTACAAACTACGTACTATCTTTACTAACTTCGAAGATATGCTTGTTAAGTTTTGGATGGTAAGTGCTGTAGGTACTTGAACCACCATTTCATTTGATCCATAATTTTAGAGATATAATATAATCAGGACAGGACATTCTTGTACCAAATTTCAAGTACTATCTTTATTAATATCGAAGATAATGCTTTTAATTTTCGAGTGGTGTGTGGGAGGTCTCTGAACCAACATTTCAATTGATCCCATACTTCAGGAACCCAAGGAAAGTAGGAAAAGGCATTACTGTACCAAATTTGAAGGTTCTACCTTAATCAGTTTAATTTTTTTATTTGGGCATGGTTCTATCAAAAGTTTACTGGATCCGAACCCATGGTCTGATTTTCGCCTTTTTTTCGTCATTAATAACCTACAGTAAGGATGCAGATGGACGGACGTCCCTAAATCTAATCAAAAGATGGAGCTGATTAAAATATATATCCTTTTCCATATCTAGCTTGCCTTTTTTCGGTGGTTACAAACCATTAGGTGTAGGGTATAGTAAGAATATTTCGACTTCCAAAATATGCCTTATAGTTTTTAGATTCCAAATTTGGAAATACATTCCATGTTATATGAAGATTAACCAACTAAAAACATTTTAAAAACACAGTATTTTCGACATATTAATAAAGAAGTATTTTATTATATTTTAAGTTAATCAAGGAAATGTTTATACCAAAAAAATTTTGAAAACAGGATCAAAACCTGAATTTTTCACAACTTTTATACAATAACATCTATTTATTTTTTATACCCGTATGACTTTTAGTCAAAATGGTATACTAAATTTGCAATTACGTTTGCGACGCAAAGAAGATCAGAATCGAAATATAAATCGATTTAGCTATACATGTCCGTCCGTCTGTGTTCAAATGCAGTCATTTTCGTTAATGGTTTCGAGTACCTGTCATACACCTTGTTTTTTATATGAGCATTACTCTATACCTAATGAAGCTCGATGCCTGAAATTTTGCTAAAAATAGTTCAGTTTTATGACCAAAGTTTCTGCAAAATTTGATTAATCTACTGCGGTAGGTTCGAGTAGTTGCCATACAACTTCATATTTCACATGAATATTACTTTATATGTACGTAATAAAGCTGAATATTTGGAATTTTGCCAAAA
This sequence comes from Dolichopus griseipennis, assembly GCA_963082915.1. Lineage (NCBI taxonomy): Eukaryota > Metazoa > Arthropoda > Insecta > Diptera > Dolichopodidae > Dolichopus > Dolichopus griseipennis. The sequence goes on from OY720444.1 coordinate 21,866,434, forward strand.
GTAATTAACCGGATGATATAATGTTTATATTATGGCCTTATGGGTATCCCAGAGTTGACACAGTCTACTCTACTACACTCTTCCTCGTTTTTTTTTTTTTAAATTAGTTTATTTTACCAAACACATTCATTCCAACTTCTAAACCACAATTTAAAAGACAAATGTTTAAATACAGAATTAAATTCAAAAAATCAATAAAGTAATCGAAAGGAATCTGAACAAAACGGACAAAAATAATAAATAAAATTTCAAATTTAATGACTCTCGTGGGTATTCTAAGACTAAAACACAAATTTTAAACTATTAGAAAAGTGTAATTTTTTTAAAAGAAGTCATGGTTTAAATATAAATCAATAAATGAACCATAAAAATATTTAAATTTAATTTTTCCAAATGAATAGTCATTTTTTAGTATGTATTTAATGATTATTTATTGAAGAAGTGTCATTAAAGTTTTTTTGTTTTTTTACGGATAATCCTTTAAACTTTTCCTTTCATTGTTATTTATTGATTTATATTAATTTTTATTTATATCTTTTAAAAAGTTTTTAATATATTCTATAGATATTTTACTGAATATTTAGAAATTTTTATTTTATGAAAAATAGTCCATTGGAAAAATATATTCCCAATAGGACAAAACAAATGGAAATCCCCCAAAAAAATGTTCACAATTTTAATAAAAGTTTAAATTTTATATTTTATGTCTTAACATTTTTCGGTTAATTGAAGTGTAAATCAATTTTTTTTGTGTAGAGATGCGGTTATAAAAAAAAAACTTTCAAATACAATTTATCCTTCAAAGTTTAAGGTTGTTTTTTTCAAAACCTAAAATACATTAGAAACTTTCTTAGAAGATCATTTTAATATTGGAGCATTATTAATTAATTTCTTTAAAATTTTAGTCCATCACTTAGAAAATTAATAGAAGATTAAAAGAAATTTCTTAAATAGTCAATTTTTTTTAATCTTGGGTTTCATTAATTTACATTAAGTTTGGTTAGTGGAATTTTAAACCCATTGGTTAGTATGAAATTAAAACAAATTTCAATTCTACAAAGATACGAATAGTTAAAATTCTTAAATACATAATTTTATATTTGAATATGAAAAAAAAATGTATTCAATTGTTTAAAATAAATTAATAAATTATAATAATAAATTAATTATAAAAACTATATTGTCATTATTAAAATTTTAATAAACTTACATGATATTAACAATAATTGCGAAAACAGATGTAAATAGCATAACTTCTCCATTAACTTCATATGTTTTCGTAATAATTCTTTCAATTGCCATATACACAAGAATAGCAGTGATAACCCAAATCATAAATACAGATACAATTGCACCAATTACTTCTGCTCGATACCATCCAAATGATAATCTAGAAGAAAAATTTAAATATAAAATTTAAAGAATAAATATTGTAATAATAAAAACTGAATTTTAAAAGTTATCTATTTATTAAAAATTTTAAAAAAAAAAAACAGATAAACACAACCAAACAAAATTTATCCTTTTTATCCCCTATAAATATGCAATTTTTTTTTAAATTTCATTTTTCTTTTAAACAACTTCGTTAAGGAAAAAGAAAATTAAAGTAGGGGTATTAAAGTAATTAATCAATAAAAAAGTTGAATAATGTTATATATTTAATATATATATATATGTCTCATAATATTATACTTTGTTCTTAAAAAATGATTTACAAAATTAATAAAAATTTTAAAATAGAAAAATTTAAGATTTTTAATTGGCTTTTCATTTTAAATCCACTTCAGTTTAAAAATTTTAAAAAATATTTTAATTAAAAAAAAAAATAATTACGTTTACTAACAGACATATATACAAAGTTAAAAATTAATATTATACAATTTCCAATACCTGTTAATTCTATGTAATTTCTAATTAAAATCTAACATTCTCTCAACCTTTCTTCAAGTTAATAAAAAAAAAAAAAAAGAATTTCTCTTTTTGAAGTTTATATTTCTGTGAAATCCCTTTTAATTTTAAAATTAATTAAAAAAAATTTATTATTCGTTGGATATTGTTTCTCCCATATCAGATTATACTTAGAAAAAAATATATTTAATTTTTAATATGCACACGCATCAATTCATATTAAATTTTCAACATCATCATACGTTTTCTGCAACGTTTCACACTAATTTTATAAAAAAAACGAAAATTACTATCAAGTCTTCAAAAAACCTGTCAAAGGATATTTCCTTAATATTTTGGCTCTAAATCAAAACGTTAATTTTAATTCTCAAAAAAATATGAAGCATAACATGTTATTAAACTCAACAACCTGTAAAAAGACCCCTTTTTTAAGTAAAAAAAAATTTATAAAATTAATAGAAAGGCTAAACCACAGGAAAAACCTCTTTACATTAAAAAAAAAAAAAAATAACAAAAGAAAAAATTAAATATTTACACGTTTTTAGATTTACACAATTTTTTTTTTGGGTTTTTTTGAATATCTTCAAAGATTAAATATTAAAGGTTTCCGCCTCTTTTAGCCTAAAAATTTCCCTTTTTTTCTAAATATTAAATATTTTTAATGATTTCCTATACCTTTTCATAGATAATAGCTATATAGTATTTATTCTATTTTTAAAACCTTTAATTATTAAAATTGTTTAATTGAAACCTGCATTTATAAAAACTTAACAACAAATTATAATCCTACAATTCATGGATAAGTCAAGAAACCATTGTTATATAAGAAATAATTAAAATATTAAGTACAAAACATTTAAATATGAAACAAAACTTTGATTAATATTTAATATTTTTAAACCTCTTCAAAATTATTTTAAACATTTAATGCTCAAACACTATTTCCTTTGATTAGCCTGCCTTTTGTAAGCATTTTACTGATGATACAAAAACAAAAAATTTAACTTAACATCTTCAAAAAAATGAAAATAGCCTGAAGAATCACTCCTTTTAATTTGGACTTTAAAATTCATCTATATAATTATGGACCTACAATTTATAAACAAACAAAACTAGTAAATTAAAACTTTTAATATAAAAATATTAGACACGTGTCGATTCAGATACATTTCAAAGAACTTCTAAAAAATAAACTTTATAATCCATTTTTATGCTACAAAATTATGGAACCATGACTTGATATATTATAACCGTGTTAAAGTGATCATGACCGCATCACTAACTCTTAAACAAAACTTTTTCAAAAAATGTTTAACTAAAATCATACTCCATTCCATATTTTATATTAAAACCATTCTTGAAAAAAAACAGGGAGATGATAATACTTTTTAAGGACAAAAAAAGTTTCACGCTAATAAAGATAAATTTTTCATTTCCTGCTTTTTTTTTTTGGAAATAATGAGGCATAGAAAATATAGAAAAATATAAAAACTTTTGATAATTTATCCGTTGATTATATCTTAGTAACTCAAATATAATTTATCAGGTATCTTACATAAATTTTTTCTATAGTAGAAGTTAATATACTGTTCTTTTTGGTGGAAAATCACAACAATTTTCATGTCACATGACACGAAAACCAAAGAAATTTGATTGTTGAATAAGTCCGACATTATTAAATATTATTATTTAATTATTTTATAAGTTGAAAATTTTTTGACATATTTTAATCCTAAGATAATTTTTATAATACATCATTTCTTATTTATGCGTTATCCTAAAAAATTAAGAATTAAACTAAGAAAGACAGTTTAATTCTTGACAATTGAAGTTATAAACAAACTGTCAAATGTCAACACAATTGTCATTTAATATACGCTATTTAAAAATAGAATATTGATTTTTTAAAGAGAAAAAATAAACCACAACTGAATTAATAATTATTTTTATTATTTCATTAGCATGTAAAGTACTTTCTTCAAAATATAAAAATCTAATATTCATATTATTTTGATTAAATAATTTTAATTGCTTATTGAATATAGTATAAGAATTTATAATTAGTCCTATTATAAATTATAATATAAAAATCTAGTACAGCTTTTTTTTACTCCTGAGCTATATATTGCTATTTAACATTTTGATTGGTATTCTTCATTAAACTAGATTCACTTAGGAAATGGTTTCTGGATCAAAGGATTTTTCAAATGATACCGAATTCCTTGGAAATACGAAAATTAATAAAATGTAATCCATTTGTGGTCCAAATAAATCTGAATGCCCTTGTCTTCAAACTAATAAAACCTGGAGTCTTAAATTGGTTTCAAAAATTAATAAAAACCCTCAAATCATCCTTTTCCAAGCTTAATTCAGAAAACATCAATTGGAATTCAGATTAGTCAATTTTTTATTCAGATTACTCAATTTTTATTAAGATTAGTCAAATTTTTTTCAGAATAGTAAATTTTTATTGACTTTATTTAGATTAGGCTTCAGTTGTTTTAATCATTATATTCAATAAGCAGTTAATTACTCGGCTGTAGCTATTGTAAAAGATTATCAATACACAAATGTTAATTTTGTGCGCCATCTATTATCCTACACAAGAGTTATTTACATATTTATATTAAATATTTTCTTACATTACGATATTAACTATTACGATATAACTATACAATATTACGATATTTTTATACCCGTATGACTATATAGCCAAAGGGTATAATAAATTTGCCATTACGTTTGTAACGCAGAGAAGGAGGGGGGGTAGATATAGACTCAAGTGTATGGATCGGATCAGAATCGAAAAATAAATCGATTTAGCGATGTATGTCCGTCCGTCTGTCCGTCCGTCCGTCCGTCCGTCCGTCCGTCCGTCCGTCCGTCCGTCCGCACGATAACTCAAAAACTAAAGGAGCTAGGATCTTGAAATTTTCGCAAATTCGTTTTTTTTTAATAGCCGTCATCGCTATTTAAATCCAGGCATTTTGGTCCATGGGTTCGGGTAGCTGCCATACAACTCCTTTTTTTATATGTGTATTACTCTGTACCTATTACAGCTGCGTGTCTGAAATTTTGCCAAAAGTAGTTTAGTTTTATGGCCAAAGAGTCTGCAAAATTTGGTTGATCTAGTGGAGTGGGTTCGAGTAGCTGCCATACAACTTCTTATTTTATATGAGCATTACTCTCGACCTAATGAAGCTGGGTGTCTGAAATTTTGCCAAAAATAGTTTAGTGTAATGGCCAAAGTTACTGCAAAATTTGGTTGGTCTACTGCAAAGGGTTCGAGTAGCTGCCATACAATCCCTTCTTTTATATGAGCATTATATTTCACCTAATAAAGCTGGTATGTTTGAAATTTTGCCAAAAGTAATTAATGTTTGTAATAATAATGATATAATGTTTATATAACGGTCATACGGGTATCCCAGAGTTGACACAGTCTACTCTACTACACTCTTCCTCGTTTTTATTATAAATGATCTGAGCGGGGTTTGAGCCTAAAACTTTTCACATAAAAGGTGGCGTGTCTCTAACATTACGCCATTGGTCAGATAATCTTTATTCAGAAAGTATCAATTACAATTTCTAAAGACTTGCATTTAAAAAACAACAACTCTTTAAATCAGCCAAATTGTATAGCTCGAACGCTATATGCTATTGAGATTTTAATTGATGCTTTCTTAATTGCAACTGATTAATCAGGATTACAATTGACATTTTGAATTGCAACCGATTAATCTGAAATACAATTATATTTTCATTATGAATTTTAATTTAATACAAATTTGATACTTCCTGAATTACTCTTGGAAAAGTTGTAGTAATGCACTTACTCTAAATACTTTCTTCCATTGTATTTCAACTTTCAAATCATCTAAAAACTCGACCAAAATAACATGTTTTTCAAGTTTTTTATTTTAAACACTTTATATATACATACAATTGTCAGGTATACAAACTTCTGAAGAAAAGAGCGAAAAATATATTTTTTTTAACTTTATTTTTAGACTGCCTTAAGATATAAAAAACTTCTTTAATAACTTATGTATATATATATATATGAAATAACTTTATAAAACGAAAAAAAGTTGTCTGATTTTGTTCTCTTCATCAGACAAAACTAGTTAAAAAGTTTATCACCTTTGGGTAAATAAAATATTAAATATGTAAGAATAAGCTTCAATCAAATTATGCCAAAAAGTTTAATGGAACTATTTTTCTTTTAAAAATATTCTAAAAACTTTAAATATAAGAAAGTATGAATAAATAGTAATATTTTCCATGTGTTTTGAAATATGTTGTAAATTATTTTATTTTAAGAATATTTTAAATCATTTCAGTTTATAATCTGTTTTAGCTCTGTCGAAAAATTCAAGTTTTCTGAAACTGTTGATCAAAGTTGTTTTAATAAATCACGTAATTGATTCAGTTTCTATCTTTTAACAAGAATGAATTACCGCTAATGGCACTTTAAATCTTTGGTTTGAATTTTGCAATTTAAAAATAAATTAAAAAAAAATTTTTTTTTTTAAATTTTTTATTTGAATAATTTTTACTTTAATATTTCACTTTTGATTTGAAGTTTTCTCGGAAAATTTTCGCAGACAAAACGATAAAAGAGTTTTAATTTATTATTAATGAAAATACTCTTCAACAATCATAAAAGGTTTAAATAAAAAATGATTGTAACTGACATGGTCCATGTTTTATTTTTCATTTGTTATATCGAATCTAATTTTTAACACATTTTAAAAAAAATTTAGCAAAATGTGCTTGTATATTTTCACTCTGTCCGTCCGTTCGTCTATCTACATGTTTGCAAGTTTAGAAAACTTTTACATTGTTTAAAATAGAGAAAATAAATTTTAAATACGGTTAATTTTTACAAAAACTAGTTTCACGGACTGTTTCTGTAATCTCACTCTTTACAGAGCTAAAGTCCCGCAATTTTCCCTCTATTTAAACTGCCAAAACAAAAATTTTAAATATTTTCAATCAAAAGCTGTTAATTCTTTTTCTTAATTTTTTAAATATTTGTAGAACACTTGTACGGTCCTTTAATTTACCGTTAGGAAAAATCATTTTTTGCCAAATTCTTGGCCGCTTATATCTTTCAACCGGTTTGAGTTAGGATGGATATTCAACTATGTATATTCTTCCAAAGAATTAAAAATAAATGATGACCTTCCGAGGTATTTTGATAGTCGGTCCTTGGAGAAGATAGCCATTGCAAAAAGCACGGTTGCGAAATGTAAGATATCAAAAATTGAAAATTTCCATTTTTAAAACACCTGTAACTTGAATATCTGAATAAATATTTTTAATGTAGATACTTTGCAAAAAATAGAACTCCAACATTATATTTTAAGTATCTCTTAAATTTTTACAATTTTTCTTATATACCTAATAAATTTTCTAACAAAAGATTTAAAAAATTAATATGACCCTTTTTTAAAAAAACCTATTTTCTACCCAAAACTTATTAAGGAACAATGTTTAATTTTGAAAATATGCCTTTTAAAAATCCTTGACTTTTTTCATTACTTGTTTTGTTTTCTTGTGTCGTATAAACAAAATATAAAGCCCCATCTTACCGGAGGTAAGTTGTCAAATACAAAAATTCATATGAATATTTATACATACATATGACTATATGTTACATACATTAGGAATATTTTTACATATATATGACTATGGAAAAAAATACAAAAAAAAAATTCTTCCGGAAGAATAATGACAAATTTTGTTTCCGGCCAAAAAATATGTATTTTTTAAAAGTAATTTTTGGGGTAGGAGGCTATTTTTTATTCTGCTGTTATTTACCCTTCCTGTTTAGAAGATTAGAATTTAAAAGTTATCTTTAATTTTTTGTGTAAGTCCGAAAGGAAATGTTGGTTGAATAAATTTTTAAATAAAAACGTAAATATGTATCTGTAAATGTGTATTGAAATTGGAAAATTCAAAAATAGAAATTAAATTAAAAGAATATTATTAATTTGAGTTTCAATAAACGACTATCAGAAACAGTATCTAGTACTTTTGATGTACAATTTCATATATCATTATATTATTTAATTCTGCTAAGTTTAATGTGTTATTACGAATTAGATTTTTTTATTTTATTTGTCTTTCATTATTTGGTTGTCTTTTCAATTTACAACCACTTCCGGTTAGAGAAAAAATCACTTAAGGTCCCTTCACCATATAGAGTTAAAATTCTTACTAGAATAAGGTTTAAAAAAATTATAACCCCTTTTATTGTAATAATTTCGATGAGTTAATATTAGACTTCAAAAGAATATTTTATAGCAGATTTCTGATATAATGTGTAATAGTCGTTAGTTTTAAGTCACATATTAAAAGCTTCACAGTAGATCAATAGCCTATCTTTCAATTCTATTTACAGTCGATCTAGTCTTAAAATAAAATGTTTGGATGATTATAATAATTCTACTTTAAAAAAGCACGAGTCTTAAGAGTTCTGTATAAAAAAGGAATAATACTAAAGTATTTAATCAAATATTATAATACAATAACTTAACAGATATTGAATGAAACCCAGAGATTATCAAAACCTGAAAATTAGTATTAATGAATTAGTAATAAAAACATTATTTTGAAATATCTTAATTAAGAATCATCTTAATTGAGGTACACATATATTCAAATAAACATTAATATACATTTAAGTGCAAATTTTGGATGCAAATACTATTTTGTATAAATAAATTAAATATAATTAAGTTCAAAATATATTTGAAAATTTGGTTCTAATTGTTGATAATTATTTACCACAAATGAACTCATTCCTTTTTAAAATTTGGTCTCTTTCGATATCCTAAATAATTGGATATCTTCGAAGGTATACGAATGTGTTAAATATATTAAATATGTTAATTAAAAACCAATATTCTACACTTACAAGACACTAAAATAAGTATGTGTAAAATTAATAATTAAGTAAACAGTTTAAGCCCTTAAAACATATAACATATTGTATATTTAATTACTTTACCTGTCTAGTTAAAATAAATTAGGATGCATAATTGCTTAATAAAGACTTTTAATTACAGATTTACTTAAAAAAAATCTTGGATAATTACATTGTTTGTAATAGCCTCTAAATACAAATAGTTCCTAACTAAATCCTAATCAGTTAATCAATTATGTTACCTTTATATTAGAAAATAGCCGTAAATAAATAATATAAGTAACATATTCAAATAAGTCAAACTAAAATATTTATAAAAAGCTTAAAGAAACTCACTGTAACTTAAAATTCAAAGAGATAACTTAACACTAATGAAAATTACATAATAATTAGTTCAATAGATAATATTAGGATAATATAATATTTTATATAGATCTATAAATATATAAAAAGAAAATTTCAATTATGCAAGAGAATGTTTAGGTGTTTACTCAACTTTAAGAATCTACAGACCTATAACCATATTTGCATAACATTGATAGCATTGAATATACTAGAGATTTATCAATCATTGGAATACCCAAAGACTAATTTGCTTTATTTTTCTATTTTTTTGCTATTAAAACCCATAAACCAATATCTATTACCATTAAAGGGTTATTTTAATCATACAATGAAATCATAATGTCGAAATGCACCTCTTCAAAAATCTTAAATAATAGTAAGTTTATAATACAAATAAAATATGTTAAGGTCTAATTAAAAATTTAATATTAATTTTATAATATATAATTTTTGTCAAATATTTGAAGAATTCATTTCTTTAAAAATAATAATTTATTTTATTAATGAGTTTGACTTATGCAAAAGATGCTCATATATTGGAAAGTTTAGGCTGCACTCAATGGTTAATATTTGTAACGAAAAGAGACAGACGAGCAGAGTGGTAATAAATAGTATATTTTTTCAATTTTAATAAAACTCTGAGGATATCTTAATATTTACATAATTGAGTAATAAACAAAGATCCAATAAGGATTCAATATATCATTGGATTGCCTAGTAACTAATATTTCGAATTCAGTCGTAAATGGAAATATTTCAATAGAAAAGTTTATATGTATTGTAACAGTAGAAATTGTTGATTTATAAAGTCAAATAGCCATTAATTCATATTGCATTTATATATTCTATATATTTTTATACATTTCTTTATGTATATCCTATTATTAACCCCTGCACATATCTAATATACGTACACGTATGTAAAATAGTCTAACGAATAAAGGAAGATGCTTTGTAAGTTTCAATCTATCAATTAAAAATTTCCTAAGTTTAATTACATTTATTTAGGTTTATAGTTTTGTCAATATAATTTTGTTTAATTCAAGGAAGTTTTATTGTCATCAATTTGTTAAATATTGGTTTTCAACTGGTTTATAACTTTATATTAACCATATTATTGATTTTCAGATTTTACCATCATCCAATCTTAACCACCTTTTAAAGCGAGTTATTGGAAAAAATATTTTCAATTATTTTAATTTAAAATCAAATTATAACCAAAATAAAGATGAAAAATTACTGAATAATTATTTTTTCTTTTTATATACTTTCACACTTGTTATATATATACTATTATATTATTATATGTGTATATTTTTATACAGAAAGAAAATTCCTTTAGGTTTAAAAGGAAATTTAAAAAATATTTTATTTTATTTGTTTTTTTTTTTTTCTTGGAAGGATATTAATAATAAACAGTTTTTTATAAAAAATTTTATTACCTTTGAAAAATTCATTTCTCATTATGAATTTTATCATTTTAATTTTAATTTTTTTATGTTTAATGGTTTTTCAATTTCAGGTGAAAAAATGATTTTTAATTTATATAAAATTTTGTGAATTTATATTTACTGCATTTTTTGAATAGTTGAAAACTTATAATTAACCCGGCAGGTCAGGATAAATCGTTTAAATGGAAAAATATTAACAGCCTAAAAGTATGCAATTTAATCAATTTTAGTCAAAAATGAAATTTCGTTGATTTTAAGAATCAAAGCCGTTGGTACTTTAGTAGCGCAGTGGTTAACTCCACTGGCGTATGAACTAAGGGAGTGCGGACTCCACCCCCTCCCCCCTCAGATCGTAGGCTTTTGTTTTCATGCAAAATTACTGAAAAAATACTTTTTATTAGAGTTCCCCCTTACAATCAAATAAATAATAGTATTGGAATAACCTAATAATAGTATTTTATCCTATAATGGTTTTTGAGACCGATGGTTTTAAAATAATGCTGTATCCTTTACTATATGTAATATTAATATAAATAAATCTGATAAACGAAACAGTCAAATATTTTTCTATAATTAATTAATAAATTGTTTGTGCAATAGAATCCACATTACATTTATATAAAAAATTCTAGAAAAACTTTATTTTCGAAGTTACACAACATTTTAAAAGAAACTTGTTTATTATTGTTAAATTTTATTACATATGTAGAAAAAATTAACATCACTGAAGAATAAAAATCAATATACCCTCCAGACTTAAACAATAAAATATTAAAAAATTAAAACCTTGAAATGACCAGTGAAAATTATAAAAATATTATAAAAATAGAATTAAAAATATTTAAATAATAATTAGCATAAATATTTGTTATCAAATAAAAGTTATAACCCTATATTATAATATATTTTTATAAATATATATACATAATTTTCTATAAAAATTGTCCAATAAATTATAAATAAGATATAAATAGATTTTTACTAATAATAAACTAACTATCTACTCATTTAACTGTAGGCAATAACATAAATTTAATAAATTTTTTAAAAATAATTTGATTATTTATGTTTCTATTTTACCTTTAAGGCTATTACAGAACTACAAATTCCTTGTAAAAATATATTTTCACAAACATATAGATAATATATTTTGTACATTTTTTTTACTAATTTTTATAATTTAAATTTAATTTAGTAAAAAGTATAAACTTCAATTTTCAAATGGAAGGTGAAGTATACTGTGCATAAATAAAATCATAAAAAATTTCAAAAAAAAAAAACCAATTGTTACATTTCATTGAGAGTTAATGTCCTTCTATAATACTTTAGGGAAAATGATACCAAACCTAACAAAAAACAATAATTTATTTTTATAATCAGTAGTTGTATTCTTGTATTCTGTGTGATCTTCTACAATAAGAATTTGGTATTAAATTTTTACAATAGAGATATGTTTGGTCCTACAATAATTTGAAATAATACATACAGTATACATATACATATATATATATGAAATTAATGAAATTTAAAATTTTAATCTTTAATAATTCTTTCTAATTTTTCTTTCTTGTTATTTTTTTTTTAACCATCTGGAACCAAGCAAATATATAATATAATATAAAGGAAGCAATTAAAAGGTAAATTCCCAGGTATAAATAATTTGTACCACAAAAGAAACAAAATAATATGAAGCATAATAATCATATATAACATTTTTTCTTATTTTTTTGTTGTTTTTCTTTTATATACAAACACAATTAAAACTATACAATTTTTTTTTTTGGGAAATTTTGTATAAAGGTAACCCTTTTTAAAAAGGACTAAAAATAAGGATATAATTTAAATATGTATAAATATATATATAAATATAATATATGTGTGTATAAAAAATAAGTATATATTATTAAAACATTGTATGAAAAATATGTGATTATATGGTAAATATAAACATTATGTTGAGGAAAGAATGCATAAAAGCGAAGCGGATGTAAAAAATTATACCTGAAAAATATGTTTAATTACAGTAAACTACCATTTAAATGAACTTATTGAATTTTTGTGGTTTTTTTTTAAGTTGCCATGTTCTGCAAAGGATTTAAAAAAAAAATCAAATAATTGCTGGAACCCAAGAAATGAACCAATTAAAAAAGACCCAATCTTATTTGAAAATACGATAAATTTCATATAAAAGCACCAAGTTCACATGGAAAGAGTATATAATCTTTGAATTTTATACAACTTCCAATAAAGAATTGGTTTTGGACTGAATAAACCACTTTCAGAGCATTAACCATTTCATTCTTTAGCAACATTGAATATTAAAATTTGTGTTAAAAAACAGTCCAAGTAAACAGTCAAGTAAACAAAATTAGCCTCTTTCTCAAGTCACAGGCTCCAAATTACTGGACTGAACTTAAAATAATTTATATAATATATACGAATACGAATAATCTTTTACAAATCACAAGTGTTGAGTATCGAACGAACCCACTGAAACACTGTACTGCAAACCAATTTTATAAAAATTATTTTAACATATCTGTATTTTACTGTATTGTTGATGGTGTACTGTTTAAATTAAAATATATAGAAAATAATTTGTACATTGTTATTTTAAGGTGAAAAAAGTTATTTTTACACAAAAAGTTCAGTGTTCTTGAAAACAAAAAATTAAAAATTTTTTATATTCTTTGTTTTTTTTCTCTGTTTAAAAAATTTTTTCAAAATTATATTCACACACGAGTTAAAAACAAGAATAGCATACAATAAATGTGAAAATATTTTTCTTAAAGAATTTTTCAAAGTCATAAAAATATACATATACTTTATATTATAGGTATATGAATAAGAGTATAATTTTTAATATTTGAAAAAAAGTTCTTTGACTTCTGTTCCCCCAAAAATTTTAAATGTCCTTATAGTATAGAATTAAGTATAGAATTATCATATCATTTTAAAAGTTGATTATATTTGGAGTAATTATAAAAGTGTATTTTATGTACTTTATTTTCAGAGGCATTGACTTAAATTGGTGAATTAATTGCAAATATTAATGTTAAAATATCGTAATGTTAAATATTCTAAGAAAGCCCTAAAAATATTCTGAGAACGCGTTCAATTTAATTTTAAGACATTAATTAAAATGAAATCTAAGTTTTCGAAAAAAACTAGAATTCTTGGAAAAACTTATTGAATGCAATTTCTTTGTTATGAAAGAAGAAATGAGGGTAATGACTGTGCAATAAAAAAGGAAAAAAATCTGTGTAAATTTAAAAGATTTAAAAGGAAAAATACCAAAGCTGTTTATTGTTATTATTATTTTAGAAATAAACTACATTGTCTGTAGTTTTTAAAGAGCTCTTTTCATATAACTATTGTTATAACTTTTTCATAAAATTTTTTGAAAGCTTTGATTATACAAATTTACCATTATTTCAGACTTGAATACAAACATATTTATTAAATGGTATTATTAAACATTTACATTATGGCATTATTAAGCATTTTTGATTTTATAATGTTCTTTAAAAATAAATGTAAGTATCTAGGTGATTTCTTTGAAATAAATGTAAGTATCTAAATAATACCTAATAAGTAATAATACTTATACTATAGTACTTATAAGTACGAGAAACTAAACTATAAATTGGGAAGATCAAAGAAGTTACATCAATATCAATATTATAGGTTTCAAAACTTTTTAAGTCCTAAAATACAATTTGTTACAAACAACGCTTTTAAAACGATAGCTTATTTTGACAATAAGACTTTCTTTGAATTCTTAATACGTTTTCCTCCTAAAAATATGCAATTTTGTAACGATTACGATTGTCCTTACAACATTTTCTGTTAAAATTTTTATTTTGAAATATTAAACCAATTCTATTAGCCAATGCTTAGATTGTGTGAATTTTCATTTATCTTAACTACGATCTTTAGTTTGGTCGATATTCTTACATAATTTCATTTTTATGAACATAAAATTAAATAAAATCAATATAAATATATTTACCTTTTAGTAGATGGTCTTCCAGCTATCCAAATTGCAAACAATGAAATCATAAAACTAGCAAAATCTGTTAAAAGATGTGCTGCATCTGTAGCTATTGCTAAACTTCCGGATAAAACACCACCTATTTTTTAATAAACAATGCAACAAAAAAGTAATAAATGAGAAAAAAAATGTAATAAAATATTATAGATATTTTTAAAAAAAAAATAAAAAAATGAACAAAAAAATACTATAAGATATTATATAAAAGTGCTAATTTTTGTTTTTAATCTATTTTTGATATATTGTGCTTTTAAGATGTTTTCTGGCATAATTAAAATTTTCTTTAAAAACTTTTTTTCTTGGAAATATAGAACCATTAATTATGGAATATGAATTCAAAAAATGTTGTAAAAAAATTATTAATAAAAATTTGGTACACTTTCCGCTCTTATAGTTTTCTTAAACAAAGTGTTTATCGAATACAATACAATATTGCTAGATTATCCTAGATATTTGTTTTTCTATCATAAACTTAAAAAAATGTTTAATAAAAACAAAAAAAAAAATTTTATATTTCAGAACTTATCTGATAAGACTAGCCATTCAGAACTTATCTGATAGATAAATCATAGATATCATTTGTCTTATATACCTATCTAATTGATAAAGTTTTAAATACATGTGACAGATTATAACAGCTGGGTGGCACAGTGGTTGAGTGCCGACCTTTCATGCGGAAGGGCCCGGGTTCGAATTCTAGTAAAAGTGAAAAAAACTTTTCTGGTTTTCGACTCGACTCAGCTACCATTCGCCATTGGGTTCAAATTAATGGCATAATCAATAATTAATAGTTATAAATCTTTAATAAAAAATACTTTAATATAAAAATATAAATAAATGCAAAATATAAACAAATAATTTAATTTAAATAATATAACTCGCAGATATAGAATACCATATAAGTAAAATATAAAATATTACAATATAAACAAAAAATAGAATTGTAAATATTGAAAATCTAAGACGTTTCTACATGTTATAAGGCCTAGTACTATCTCATGTTTAAATTGTATGTGGAATTCAATAAGACCAATTCTAATAACACGAATATAATATGAACCCCTGTTCCAACATGTACCTTACCTATGGTATAGACAGGCTTATTAGCCTAACAGTTGAACAGTTAGCGCTTAAAAAAAAAAAAAAAAAAAAAAGATAAAATTCTTACTTTTGAAATTATTAAATCCATTATAAACTTAACTCTGTCTAAAGTTTACAGTCCTATCTCCTTTTCTCTCAACTTCTTCAATATGAATTAAATTTTCGTATATGGAGAATATAAAGTTAAGTAAGTATAGGAATCAGTATCTAAGTATTTTTTAAATTTTAAATTTTAAATTTGAAATTTTGACTATCAGATATTTCCATTAATAATTTTTAGTACATTTTCCTCCTAAAAGTATGCAAATTTGTAACGATTAAATAACTTAGTAGATAAATTTATTTATCTGACACATAATTGTTTTGATTATTAAATTTGAAAGTGAAAAAGAAATAATCCAGAAATTTTATCTATCAGATTGTTTATCTAGAAAGTAGGTATCTAAAAGTTTACCAGAAAACGGTGAAATAAACCCTAAAAAATTTATTTACAAAGTATAAATATCAATTTTATTTATTCAACTTTAAATTTCATAGAAAATAACTGTTTTTTTTTCATTTTTTTTTAAATATAAAAATTTAAAAATAAATTGCAAGGCCATATATTATTTTACTTACCTACAATTTCCGCTATAATGAAAAAAACGCACAATATACTTGCAATAATAAGTTTTTTTCTAGCATTAACATCAACACCTTCTGTTCTCTTACGATGACAATGTCCGCGAACTGTAAAAAATGAATAAATAAATTATATAAGTTTTTATTAATACAAAAAAAAAAAAAAAATTTTATTTACTTTTAATTTTAATATTTAAATGCTACCCACTTTTTTTCCCCCAATTACTTATACATAATGAACAGAATAACTACTTTTATTTTTACTTACTTATCTCAAAAAACAACTCATGGACTGAATTATAAAAAAAAATAAAAATGGAAAAAACCTATGTTTTGAAAAAAAAAATGTACAAGTATACATATATATATATGAAAAGCTCAATAACAGTCCCCTTATTAAATTTTTATTTTTTATTACAGTATACACAACTTAAAAAAAATTGTGTCAGACCCATATATATTTATATATATATATATATATATATATATATATATATGTATATATATATACTTAAAAAAGATGATACCATTACTGAATGTCTACTCTAAAAAGGATAACCTTAACCTGATGGATTTTTTTTTTCGCATGTACATTTGAATGGTAGTGCATTTTTTTTTTTTGTGTTTTTGTTTTTTATTTTTTAATTCATGGAGCATTCATTTCCTGTTTCATGTAATATAGTAACCATTACATTAAATAAACAAAAATATCCACATATATATACATATATATTTATACTTCCTTTATATAAAACTTTATATTAATATGGCATATTTTTACCATGTGATAAGTGGATCAGTAAGTACTGGTGCAAATTAGTTGTATAAATATGAAAAATTTAAGAGGCACTTTTGTAAAACTTTACAATCGTTGTATTTTTTTATTTTTTTTTTATTTCTCATATCATCCCTTCCCTTAGTTTAATTTACAAAAAAAAATTTAATATTTTTTCAAATATTTTAATAGTTATTTCATTTTTAAACTGTCCATTTGTCTGTCAAATCCAAAAAAAATTAAACAAGGATATTAGCAAGGATATTGTTCTAAATATTTTTTAAAAAACTCAGAATAACTCGTATTAAAAATTTGCGTATCTTAAGCATTATACTTGTACATGTAAAGATTTATAAATTCATTACAATACCACCCTACGAATTTCAAAAAATCTTACAAGAGAGTATTAGTTTCCTGTGGGATTTATTTGCTAATATCAATAAAAATTGGTTCAAAAAATCCAGGGAATTTTATGCTGCTCATAAAGGACATGGGAATGGATTTTTAAAGTGCAGAATAAAAAATTTAAAATATATTTTTACATTATATATTCTCGAAAATTTACTTACCAATAAGTAAAAGATGAAATTTTATTACTTAAAAGTTAAAATAGTTTCTTTTTTTTTTTTAACTCGTCCTTAAAATTTTTTTTTTTTTATATTTTTACAGTTCGTTATAAAAGTTAGTTAAGTTAATTTTTTTATATATTTTATGTCTTGTATATTTATATTTATTTTTTTTAAAACTTAGCCCAAAAGATGCAAAAAAAAAAACGTGTTGAACATATATAAAGCATATGTTTATCTACTTTTGACGATTTTTTTTTTCAATTTTTATTTCCCTTATTTTTATTTTTTTTTTTTTTTTTTATTTTAAAAGAGAGGAAAAAACTTTTTTAAAAATATACAAATTTTTATAACTTTTTTTTTTATTTTAACTTCATCTTTAAAAAAACAAAAAAAAAAACTAGAGATTTTAATGACGCGCTCTTATAATATGCACAAAAACAGCTATCATATGTTTTCAAGGATGTACGAAAATAACTTTATACATTATATAGGATAGGAATATTATAATACAGTAAATTCCAAGAAAAAAAAAACTTTTAAACATCAAAAGTTTATTTAATAGTTATCTTTAATTTTAATGAAATTTTTAACAGAAGGTCCTTAAAAAACCTAAGATCAAGTATATTTTATTGTAAAAATAGTTACCAAATTTAAAAACGGGTTAGAAGTCAAAAAAACACATATTCTAGAAGTCATTTTCAAGTTTACGGAATTAAATTCAAAAAGTTTATTACTAAATATCGCTGTTATAATCTATTAAGTTTATAAATTGCTTTTAAATATTTAAACATATGTTCAAACAAATTCATTTTATTTCAGCCTTACCACCCTTTTCCCCAAAATAAAAATCTGGAACTTAATAAAAATAATTATATATTAATATTGTTAAAGTATTTTACTACTGGAAAAATCTATCCATTTTATTTGACTTAGAACTAAATGCAGTATTATAATATGGATGGAGTAATGCACTTTTGATAAACAATTGACAGATTTTAGATTTCTGTATTTGAAAACATTATGGAAAGTAGGAGTTTAACAATTTAGTATAAAAATGTGATTTATGTACTTAATATGCAAATGTAAGTGAAAAAATACTAAAAAAATAGAAAATTTTAGGAACTTAAACTGAAGGATACAAATATATCTGAAAAATGAAATAAAATAAAAATGAAAAGTTAAAAAAAAAAAAAAATATATATCTGAAAGAGTTATAAAAACTCCTGTAAGTAAATGCATTCATTTAATATTTAAAAAAAATATTATGGAGTTAAAAATAACTAAAAAAAAGTCAATTTGGCAACACTGAATAAACTATATCTAGAACTAACTCTCATTCCATTAAGAAAAGAAAATAGTTTTTAGAAAGAAAATTTTAAACTAGGACTAACGGTATAAACACATTAGCCATTAATATACTAACAAACATCAAACATCTTTTTTGCTTGTGTTATATATATATCTAGTATTACCTATGCATTAGTATTAATATTTTAAAAGAATTAAGTAAGTATACTATCATATAATATTTTAAATCTAAAAGGTTGTATTTATTTGGAATTCACTGTATGTACAAAAACTATTGTGCACTTTATAGATCATCAAAATTAAAATTGTTGGATGATGAAAAAACAGGAATAAATAAATAAATATCGCGAACTAAATTAGCACAATGCTCTTTTTTCCCATATACTTATATATATATATATATCTTTTTTTTTTTTTTTGGTTGTTTTTTTTTTATGAGAAAAATGCTTATGATGATAATGATAATAGTAGGTAGTGATGGAAATCTTCTTTATTTTTCTTATTGATATTTTTATTTCTACACATGAATACTGTTTTTTTTTTTTTGTATCTTAAATTAAAAAGTTCCTGTATCCTTGATTGATGTACCTTGGCTTTTTTTACCATTCATATACTTCTTTTTTGTTCTTTAATTAAGTATTTATATCTGAAATTTGTTTTTTTGAAAGATTCTGTTTTTTATCCCAAAAGGAAAAGGAATTATTACAAAGTACAAAAAAAAAGATGTTTTAATGCTCAAATAAAATATTTCGTATAAAGAAATATTATCACACTGAAAAAAAAAATATATATATAATATATATATTTGTTTTTAACACTTATTCTGGGCTGTTAAAAAGATTTTTAAATATCAAATGAAGTACTATAAGTAACATAAGAAGACTTGATAAAATTTTTAAAAATTTAAACATACATCCAAAAATTTTCTTAGAAATGTTATTTTGAAAATTGCATACTTCATGGCATGTTTTTTTTTTATATATACTGTCATTGCAACGCATAAGAACTTGTTTTAAATTAAATTGTTTTTTTTTTAGTTTTTATTTCTGATACATATATCTGCAATATACATATACATATTCAAAAATATTTTTAAATGTACAAGGTATTCTAACGTTATTAGAAAAAAGTTAAAATTTTAAAAATATCTTTTAATTGTATGCATGAAGAAGTGCATTAAAAAAATAAAAGTACCTAATAAAATTCAATGGAAACCAATTAGTTAAAATTTAATTTCAAAAAGTTAATGTTTTTTTTTTTATTTTTCCATGTATAATTAGAATAGTGGATATTACACTTGTAATAAAATACATTTGCAAAATGTTATGTATTTTAATAATTTATGTATTCAAATAATTTATAAATACTATTCGTTAGTATACTTGTCATGTAGAATTAAGTGTAATTTCATTAAACTTAAATTGTTAAATTTCATCAAAGGGTACTCTTAATTAAAATAAATATTTAAAAAAAAAAAAGTTGTATAAAATTTAATAAATTTATATTATTAAATTTTAAAGAAGCGCAATAACATAAATATAAGGTAAAGGAGCATAATAACTTTTTTTTCAAGTTTTTCTCTTAATTCTTAAGTTATTTTAAGTTCAATGTATACATTTACTAAAATTTTATATTTTTACTAAAACTTTTTTTTGAAAATTGTTAAAGTTAAAGGAAAAATTGTTAAGCACATATGATAAACTGATATGAATCATATTGTTTCATTTTGGAAAGGCTTTGTAAATTTTCTAATTAATTCTTATTTAATATATTTTTATAAATAAATTAATTAAATCTATTTTGCACCTTTGCATAATCAATAATGACAAATTATTAATAAAACTGTAAAATTTTAATAACACTGTCAATTATCTTTTATTTCATCTTATTCCATCTTATTGGCATTTTAAATTTTACTAATCCAGAATTACAAATTTATTAAATCGCTTGCAATAAGCCGCAAATATTAAAAATATTCAAAGAATGAAAAAATTAACATTAAATACTAATTTAACAAAAAATACCAGACCTTTAATAATTAAAATAATTGTTTATTACTAATTTATTTTCTTTTTTAATTTCCTTTTCACGGACATTAAAGGAATAAATGAAGAAAATCAAAAAAAAAAATCATTACAAAAAGCTCATAAACACTTAAAAATCTTAAGATACATTTAAAACATCTATGGTCGGATAAAAGAGACCCTTTAGAAAAATTCGTAATTTCTCTCTCTCTTCTTTAATTTCTATAATATCGCTTATTTTTCTTTTCATTTTCTTTATCTTTCATTCCTTTTTTTTTACAGGATCTTATTCATTCAGCGGAATGTAGTAAACAGTTCCCATTTTCTTTATGAAATATTATTTGAAGGTCATAGGACATTTTTTTAAATTGAAATATTAATGTTTTTGGTTTATTGTTTTTTTTTCTGGTTTTGTAAAGAATTATAGCCAAAAAAATAACAGTTAACTTGTTATTAAATCCGAAGAACTCTCCATTAAGAAAAAGACGTTAAAATTATAAAAAAAATAATAAAAACAAGTTAAATTTATATTTAAAAATGAAAATAAAGGAAAGGAAAATTAATAATTCGTGAATAAAAAAATTGAAAAAAAAACCCAAAAAAAAAATATGAATTAATTAACAGATACAGGATATGGTGGTAAAAAGTATCCGAAAGTTGAAAATTAAAAAAAAAAGATTAATATAATCCCATTCAGAGGTGTATATATTAATTGGCTATTGTATTGGTTTTATAAACATTTTACGAATGTTAAATTTTTTAAAAAACTTTTATAGTAGAAATGTAGATCTTAAGTTATTAAAAGAAGTTAAAGGAGTCAATGGTCTACAGCTAAAAATAGACTCGGCGTTTCACTATAAAAATAGAACTCAGAATTCCAAATAGAAACTATAACGCATAATACTTATAAAAGCTTCAAAATATATAAATTCAAATTAAATACCATTTTTTATGTAAAAATCAAAATAACTACAATGAAATCACCCTGTCTTACTTTGTTATAAATAAACGTTGTAAATAAATTTTGTAAAAATGTTATTTTCTTGAAATGTTAATAAATTATTTTCAATTAAACTGAGTTTTTTTTAAGCTTAATTGCCTGTTAAAAAAAGGACAAAAAAATGTAGTATGTTTTTATTTACATAGCATTTAAATTTAATAAAATTATATTATAAATATTTATTCATACAAAAGTTTATATGAGCTGATTATTAATATTATTAATAAGCAAACTATTTTCAAAGATAAAGATTATTCAATTTCCTATATTATATTAAAAGGTAACTACTAACTACGATTCGATCAAGTATAATTATTAGGAGATATTACCCCTGATATTTCTACTAATTAATTAATATTAAGATATACTAAAGTTAAAAACTTAATTTATATGCCATTTTTAATATTGCATAAAGGACATTTATATTTGGTTAAGTTTTAATTGAACTTCTAACACTTGAATTTTTGTATTTTTAATGTAAGGTATATTTAAAACTAAATTGCTTTACTTCATCAACAAGTTTTCTTCCAACAAACTAACTTTTAAAAACTTTTATTTAAATTAAATATAACCTCGATTTGGTTTTCTTATTATTTTCATCTCAATTTTTGATTGAAATTTTTTTTTAACAATAAAAGAAAAAGAAAAACCTATTCTGGAAAAACTCAAAAAAAAAAAAATTCATTTAACTTATTTTAATTTTCATCTGTGATTTTTATTATATTTAAATTACAAGAATTAACCATTAAAAATTTATATTTTCATTTTTTAATTTTTCTTATTATTTTCATTAACCAAAATATTTGTTTTGTTTTTGCTTTCAAAATGAGAGGCATGAAATAACCCCCAACTCAATAAACTCCAAGTAATAAAATTAACAAATCCTAAATTTTTTTTTTAAATTTTAGTTCCGGAATTAATACATTTTTTTTGTGGTTTAGGTGATTTTTAAAATTTGGGCATTAATTCTTATCTTTTGGTGATTAGTTCATTTTATTTATTGGATTAGTTGATTTTTGAAATCTGGGGATTAATTCATATAAACAAGTTAGGTCATAAGTTTTTGGGAATACGAGTAGTTCGTTTCTTTTTTGTATTACTTCTTTTTGAGTATTACATCATCAATCTTAGTGACGCAAGAATTATTTCGTAGTGCCTAGAAAATCCTTTTCAATCATTTTAAAGTGAATGAAATTTTAATACTGTACATATATAATTATTTTACACTAAGACTGTTTTCATTTACAACATTTTTAAGCGAAAGTGCAATACAATTTGAATTGAAAATTGTTTAATAAATGCACGAAGTAGCTTGGATATTTTAGCTCCGAGGATTATTGTTTAATAAACAAACGAACTATCTTGAATCTAGTCAAATGGGTTAAATATTACTTTGATATAAAAATGATTACTAAATTTTAGCAATTTTATAGGAGATGGTGTCATAATTCCAAAATAAAAAATTCCATAAACCAAAATTCCACATGAGATTCTAAATTGGGTTGAGTGCGAAATTCAAAAAACAAAATTCAATTTCCGAAATACCATTTACAAAATTTCAAAAAAAAATTAATATTTTGGAATGAGCGGCAATTCTGATTTTAAATCCAACTCAAAAATCCCTCTTAATTGAGAATCTCACATATCACACATAAATAAATATTCTGTAAAAGGCGTAAATCCTTGCTTATGTATTGAATTCCAAAATCCTTGGTAATTCAGAATCTTGTGAAATTTTGTTTTTTGGAATTAAAGTTTTTTCATTGTTTGAAATTTTTTAACTTTAGAATTTATTTTTTTTTTTGGAATTATGACACCTTCCCTCTTCTCTATATTTAAATCACAAACGATCCGGACAAAATCACAAAGTTCAAAATGTAAAAATATTTTTGTATATGTATCTTATACTACAGTCAAAGAATAACAAAATTAACATTAAATTGTTTAATAAAAGCAGAACGCAGAAAAATATTGGACTAAAAAATTGTATTTGTTTGTTGTTTTTATTTTTGTTTGCTCCTCTCATCAATTTTTCGTCATTTGTTTTTGTTTCCATTGACGTTTGTTTTTATGAAAGTAAAATAAAACAAATTAACAGTAAAGAAAAACACGAATATAAACAAAACAAAATAAAAAATTTAAAAAATAAATCTTTTTTTTTTTTTTTTGAGAATTTTTCCTTTTTATTAGAATTTTTTTAAAAAGGATATTTTTTAAAAGTGTTCATAGCAGTGATAAAATCTTCGATACAATTGTACTTTTTTCAATACAATTTACTACAGAAAATACAGTAGTACACTCGAGCCTAAATTCAATACACTCCAATACGCATTTTTTTCGACAATATAAAATATAGTAATATATAAAAGCTTGGACCGAAGTTTTTCTAATAAAAAATTAACTGAATTAATAAAGTTTAAACATAAATATGTTTAGAAATATATATCGCTTAGCTCAAGCTTTATTGTCAAAACCACATTCCTCTGCAAATATTGAGAGAATATTTTTTCAAATCAAAATTTAGTGAAAACAAAATGCAGAAATAGACAAGCAAGGATTTAATAAAAAAATTACCATTGCGATAGCTTTAAGGTGGGGAAAGTTTGATTAAAAAAAAATTTACAAAATGATGCTATAAAAACAGGCGAATTGTTAGTTTCTGAATGTTTAAAGATAAGAATTATGTGATTTTTGCTTTTTAATATTATATTTATTTCTGTTTTATTAATGTTTTATTTTTTTATTAAAACCAGTCCTTTTCAATGTAGTTTAATTGTTGCGTTATGTAGATACATAATAAACAAATTTCAGTACAATTATTCCCAATTTAGTACAATTTTTATTATAATTTTAATACAGTTCACTTTACTCATTTTTCATCCCTGGTTCATAGTGATGAAAAAAATAGAAAAGAAAAAAGAGTTATTTGAAACCGTAATATCTGTAAGATACTAATATTTTTTAAAAGTAACGATAACGAATCTTATTTTTTTTTTTTATTTTGAAACAATATAGAACATCTATTTTTTTCATCTGAAAGTGTTTTCAGTGATGAAAAAAATAGAAAAGAAAATAGAGTTATTTGAAACCGTAATATCTGTAAGATACTAATATTTTTTAAAAGTAATGATAACGAATCTTTTTTTTTTTTTTATTTTGCAACAATATAGAACATCTGTTTTTTTTTTAAATTTTTTTAATTAGATTTTAAGCTTCTATAAAAAAGTAATATTAGTCATTTAGAAAAATGTATATTTGAACATTATTTCCTTTATTATTTTATAATCATTTATCCTATGACTTTAGTAAAATTACTTAAAAGTTAGAAAAAATGGTAACAAAATATAAAAAAAAAATTTAAAGTTTTATTTTTTTACATCTTTAATTAAAAAATTAAAATTAAATATTATTTTTATTTAACCTTCTGTTATACTTCAAAGACCTACTAATTGAAGGACAAAATTTTACAATATCTTTTCATAATCTCTTTCTGATACCAAAAATATTATTAAATATTTAATTTTATTTATGTTTTTTTTTTTAATATTTAATTATGTGTTTTAGTAGCACTCAGCTAAAACATAAATTGCATATATTTACAGCAATTCATTTTATTTATATAATCATTTTTTAAATAAAGAATAAAAAAAGAAAAAAAGAAAAAAATTTTAGAATAATCTAAAAAGCATTTTAATTAAAAAATAAATTTATATTTTGATTTTAAATTCATTTACGTAATTAAATTTAAAGTAAATTTGGATTTCAAAGGTTTATAGTTTTATAACCAACCAACCAGATATAAAATACAAAATGTATATATATATACAATTAATGAAACTAGAACATCAACCTAAATTTTCAAATTTTTTTCTAAATAAAATTTTTAACTGCATATTTATGTATAATATAAGAAATATACTTTGTATACTTTAATGAGTATACTAATCTGAAATGTAATTATTTATAAATTTATTTCCATTTCTGCGAAAATTCAATTCAAGGAAAATTCAATTTCTAAAAACATTAACAAAAAGATCAAAAGCTTTAAGAATTCACTATTAAAAAAAATCCACACTATTAGTGTTACTTTTAAATAAATGGAAATTTTTGTAACTGCAATCACTTAAATACGTTAATAAAAAAATTAACGAATAGATATTAAAAGTCTGAAAAAGTGAATCAGTGTACATTGTACAAAACAAATTCAATATCTTTTTTAAAAAGTAGCTTAACTTTAATTTAATTCATTTCAACTTCAAAAGTTTAATAAAAGTTCTCGAAAATACATTATTCTTTAATTTTTCAATATTTTTATTTATTTATTTATTAATTAATATTATGTATCATTAAATAATAATGCAATATTTTAACTGAGAGCATTACAGCTCTAATTATATAGAAATTTGGGATACTATTATTAGAATATTAAATAATATCACCACTATTTATTATATTTATTTAATTATATTACACTATTTTAATATTTGATCGTAAGAGAGAATTTGCATAAATTTTAACATTTCTCAGTAATTTTCTTTGCAAAAAAACTTCCGAGATGTGGATCAAACTCATATTTCCTTGGTTTATACGCCGGGTATTTAACCCATACGCCACTGAAGTCCCTTTTTCAACATTATGAAAAATAAAAAATACTTCGCAATACATATTGCATACTTCTAGGCAATTAAATTATTAAAAATCAACCATCAAATATTATACAATTTCTTTTATAGTGACTTTTTATGTTATAAAATTAAAGTTTGAAAAAGTGCTTCTTACCAGTGACAACTTTATTCTATCTCATCCATTAAAATAAATTTAACTTTTATCTCATTAAATGATGTCCTTTTTACACCACTTTAAAAAAAAAAACATTAAAATTTATTAAATTACCAAAAATTTGTTGAAAACTTTACAATCATGAACTTATAATAAAAAGTGAAAAACTAAATAATTTTCCATTTGATTAATTCATTCATAATTTAAGTAAAGGTAATTAACAGATATTTTCTATATGTTTGTGTAACACATTAAGCGGAATAAAGGATATAAAATAGAACCAGATTACTTACACCATCTGTAAAAATACTGTTGGTGTCATTTTATTACTTAAAAATGTATAATTCCCTAGAAAAAATGAATTATAATTTTTTTAACTTGTTTGTACAATAGAATTTTATTTTTATAATTCTAATTAAAAAAAAATATATTTAAACTTATTACAATATTTATAGTTTACTAAAACAAAAAGTATTTAAAAGCTTAAATTAATTTTATTTTAATTCAGCATTTTTATAAATTTTGTAAATCGAAAAGTTAAACTAATAGAAATATTTTATTTGATTACCAAAACAACAATCCTAAATTATCGTTTCCAAAAATTGTTAAATAAATTCTTTGATACTTTATAATCCAGAAAAAAGGATTTTCTTTAAGTAGATTCAATAATTAATAAATAACTATTTTCAAAATAGCTACATAATCTAAACCAAAATCCTTTGACTATTTTTAATTATTTTTCAATTACAAAAATCTGATTTTCAATTTTTCAACAATTCTCATTAACGCATTTTACTTATAATAAAATATAACAAAAAAGAAAATACATTTTAAAAAAATTTTACATTTTAATTTCTAATCCCAAATGAATCTAACACATCATTCAAAAATCTCTTTTTAATCAAATACATGTTTTACAATTAATCTTATACCCATATGTTTCATATATATTAATAAAACTAATATGTATAAAGTATATATATTTGGATTTTCATTACCTCAAAAATAAATTCCATTAAAAATTTAATCCTCTTTTACATTTTACAGTTATGACACAATGACAGAAAATTTCGCTAAATTATTGAATAAAAAAACTTTTAACTTAATACACAAAAAACTATTTTAATAATTAAAATTTTTTCACTTTAACTATATCTATTCCATTTTCATATACACCTGCATATAATACATACACATAATATATAAATTGGTATACCATTTTCCATTATACATATTTATTATATTTTACCTATATGAAATTGTCATAGCAAATTTTTTGAATAAATTATAAAACTTATCCTAGAGCATTACAAAGTGAAAAAAACTAACATGTAGTAAAATAAAATTCAAAATCAAATAAAATAAAACCATATATAGAAATAACATTAATGTTCTGATTCTCTTCAATTAAAAAAAAATATAATTGAATACCATATTATCATCATTATCAACATCATTATCATTATACATTTACTAACAAAATAACTTACTAAATAACTGTGTCCCACATAAATGTATAAAATTCATAAAAGCTAAAACTATATTTATAAATGTAGTGCATATATATATATATACATGTATATATATCTAAATTAAAAGTTAGTTTAAATGTATAAGATAATAATGTCAAACTCTAATTTTTCACAAAGTTATTAAGTCAAACATGAAAATCATGAACAACACCATTGACCAAAATATTTTTCAAAAAAAAAAAAAAAAAAAACGAAAGCAAAAACAAAAACAAAAAAAACTTTATTTTACAAGTCTGCAATTAAATAAAACAAAAAATGAATTAAAACAATGCAAAAGGATATGTTTGAAATGTTACCGCAATAACAGTCAAATGAAAATATTTTATCATACTTATCAATAATCAATGCAAACTAATAAAACCACATTTTGGAAAATTTTTACATACACAAAATTCGAGGTTTTATATTCATATTTTTTAATTATATTCAGTAATATTTTACTTAGAAATTAGAATCGTACTCAAAATAATTTACCAAATTCTATTTGATACATTCAGTACTTTCACGAAATTATATTTTTCAATAATAATTTTCAAGTTTTACTCATAAGTAAGTATATAATTTAAATTATTAAAAAAAATTTCAGAAAATTATTAAAATAACTTGAAATTTGAAAATGAATAAAAATTTTTGCAAATTCCTTTAATATACCTATGGAAAAAAATTGAATTTAAGTATTTCTTAGTACTTAATTACTCAAAAATACTTAAGTACCAAAAAATATTTACAAAAGTAATTAAACTGAAAATTTAAATACTTTCTGGGAATTACGAGTATTTTTACTACTTAAGTATAAGTAAAAAAACTTATACTTAAAATTTTATAAGTTTCGAGTAATACTGGTACTTGTCTAAGGAATGAGCGTCATGTAATAGTACTTATATCTTTACTTAACATTACCATTTTACTCAGTATTATACAAGTGTGCACCACAGTACTTTATATATTTTGTAATAATCAATAGACAGACAGACATAAAATAATTAATTGAAAAATATTAAATGCTATTGAAATGTGCAAATGAAAAACATGTGTAAGTACTTAACACACACGGGTACATTCATATTAATTTATATTGATATAATAAAGACATGTTAATACTTTAGCATATATCTAGTAATTAACAACCAACGCAATCAATGAAAACTTTTTTTGTAATGGAATTATAATATTGCATAACTTAGCATGGCATATTGTAGGTTAAAATTGACAGAGATAGAATTAAATAGAAAATCTAAATATTTATAATATAATTTGAATGATTT
This sequence comes from Dolichopus griseipennis, assembly GCA_963082915.1. Lineage (NCBI taxonomy): Eukaryota > Metazoa > Arthropoda > Insecta > Diptera > Dolichopodidae > Dolichopus > Dolichopus griseipennis. The sequence continues at coordinate 21,896,100 of OY720444.1, forward strand.
ACCAGGTACCAATGATACCAGGCTATTATTTTAAAATTTAGTATTAGTAATTATTTTTATGATTTGATTAGAAATTTTAGATTTTTCTAATGTTATTAATTAAAACCAAATAAATTTAACCAATTACTATAAAATTTACGAAATGATATATATCATTCATTACTAAATAAATTTTTTAAATACGATGATTTAAATCTGGTAAGTTACTCAATTCTTAATAAATAATAAATTTAATGACTAATGACTAATTACTTTTACTCAGTATAATTTAAGAGTTTTTGGTTACATAAATTAGAATAAAATTTTTTCTATTGAATTAAATTACAAATTATTCTCTTTTATAGCATTAGTACTTTAAAATTCATAACATTTCATGCTTATGGAGAATATAATTATAAATAAATAACATAGATTTTTATTTAAATTTAAATAATCAAATTAGGGATTTAATTTTTAAATTAAATAAAATAAGATGGTTTTAGATTTATAATATTTACAAATTTATAAATTAAATTTTTTTTTTTTAAAATGAATGATATAAGTAAAAACAAAAATTTTAATTATATTTTATGATATGTTAATTATATTGGTATCTAATTTAAAATTAAAACATAAAAAAGTACTTACTTTCAACATGACGATGACCATGCAAACAATATATTGCTGAGTTTAATGTAGTTTGAACTGAATTTGATCTAGATGGTTGTTCTGCAGTTGATGTTCCATAACTATTTTTTCTTTTACTAAAAAATAATAAAATAAATATTTATCTAATTAAAATATTTGATTAAATATTTAAAAAAAAGTAATATTTGTTATATAAATAAAAAATATACTTAGTAAAAAAATAATATTTATTTTTGTTTAATTAAATTTTAATTAATTTAAATATTTATTAATTAAAATTGAAAACTATAACTTTTTGATATAAAATACAATTGTAAAGTTTTTAAACGAATAGAATATTTAGTATATGGAACTTTTACATACATTTAATAATTAATATATAAAAAAAATAAAATATACACGAGTCAAGTTTTTTTTTTAGTATTTTTTTACTTAATTTAAATTTTATATTGGAAAAGTTTATTAATTATTATTAAATTTAAATTATTATTTAATTACTATTTTAACTAATAAAAACTTACTCAATTCTTTTAAATTTTACCATTATTTGAAGAACTATTTTCACTCAATAATATTAATTTTATTTATTTATAATTTAATGAAATTATTTCAATATAACTGAAAAAACAGCAAAACTTTGTCAATTTTAATTGAAATATAAAATAATAAAACTTTTAATTTCAATCGTTATAGAAACAAAATTTTAAATGTTTGTATAGAAGGCAAAATTGTTATAACAACAACAATATTTAATTTATTGAAAAGGAAAAAACAAAATTAATTAAAAAAAATCAGAAAGGTTATTCACCCCAATTATTAAATCAAAAATATGTATTTTTTTTTATAATTTTTTGAAAAAAATTTTAATTGGAATAAAACATATCATTAAAATTTGATTGATATATAAGACTTGGCACCTTTAAATATTGTATGTATAATTAACATTTTCTTATCTTGCAGGTCTACTTTGTTCTTATCTTGGATCCTGAATTTGCAGGTTTTTTTTGATTTTCAATAGAATAAAATGAAAGAAAAATCCGCAACAAATAAAAAATGTCCAGATATTTTACTTCGTTTGTTAAGTTATAAAATCTCTTTGATGGCTAATAATTTATAATCATTTGTAATTCCCATGCAAAGATATAATACAGAGTGTTGCCAATTTAGTTTTCAACAAGAACATTCTTTAAGTTTTCATTCATAACAATTATTTTAAATTTTTAACAAACCGTTAATACATAAGATTGAAATTAAAGTATCTTAAGATATATATTTTTTTCTCATTTTACCTCATCTTTTTTAATTTTTTGATAATTGAAAATTGGTATTGTCCATGTATAGGCAAACAATTCAACAAAAGCAACAATATTCTTCAAATATTTATTTAATTTTTGAAAAGAAAAATACTGTCAAAAATTAAAAACTTTTCCGAAAAATTTTTTTTCCCTAAATTCAAAGAAAAATTTAAATTAATTAAAATTGTTTTTAAAAGTTGAATTTTTTATTTTTTGCCCTAAAAACTTAATACCATCTCATTAAATTGGTGGACATTAAAATAAAACTTTCGTTTTGAATTTTAAATTGAAACTTTTTTCTAAATATTTTTTTTACTTCAAATTAAATTTTGATGAAAATTCAAAACAAGAAAGATAATTGAAATTCGCTTATTTTACATTTTTAATCATGACATTGTGATTATTTTACCATGCCTTAAAAAAGAGAGACTAATTGTTTCCCGGTTTTATCCCATTGTCATTTAATTAAAACAAAAAATAAACAAATAAAATAAAAATATAATAAACATTGTGTCAGACAGTAATGATATTATTAGTTTATAAGTGAAATTTTGAGGGTGTAAAAAATTTTCTAGTAAAAAATATATAACATGATTTTTTAAATTTTTGTTTTTAAGACTCTTTAAATTCTACTTTCCCATCCCATGAAACACACATGTAAATTATATAAAAGCTCAATACAAAATAAAACTCACTTCATTTCTTAAGTATCCCCTTAAATTAATATTTAAATTTATGAAATATGTGAAATATTAAATTTCATAATATTATCAAAAAAAAAAAAAAAAAACTCAAAACTTCAGACAAACTTTAATGTAAAAGTGATTAAGCACTAAAAAAGAAAAGTTCATCACCTTTGTCCAAACAACTCAATTATACAAAAGGACATTTGCAACATTATTACTCATATAACCTATATATTGATATGAAAAAAATTTTTTATGAAAACAGAAATACAAAACACAATTGCTCAGCAGTTATTTTTAATTAAATATTAAAGAAGTTTATTATATCCGTATGACTATATAGTCAAAGGGTATAATAAATTTGCCATTACGTTTGTGACGCAGAGAAGGAAGGGGGGTAGATATAGACTCAAGTGTATGGATCGGATTAGAATCGAAAAATAAATCGATTTAGCTATGTATGTCCGTCCGTCCGTCACCACGATAACTCAAAAACTAAAGGAGCTAGGATCTTGAAATTTTCGCAAATTCGTTTTCTTGCAATAGCCGTCATCGATATTTAAATCCAGCCATTTTGGTCCTTGGGTTCGAGTAGCTGCCATACAACTTCTTATTTTATATGAGCATTACTCTACATCTATTGAAGTTGGGTGTCAGAACTTTTGCCAAAAATAGTTTAGTGTAATGGGTTACAAAGTTACTGCAAAATTTGGTTGGTCTACTGCAGAGGGTTCGAGTAGCTGCCATACAACTCCTTCTTTTAAGTAATTTATGTTTATAATAATGATATAATGTTTATATAACGGTCATACGGGTATCCCAGAGTTGACACAGTCTACTCTACCACACTCTTCCTCGTTCAAATTAATATTCATTTGAAAATTAACACATATTTTAAGTTCGATTAAAATAACTTTGAAAAATTAAAAATTAAATAAGTTCGATAAAAATTGAGATTTGAAACCTTTCAGAGGTAAATTAAGAGAAGCTTTAAAGTTAGCTTTAAACTCAGAGTTATACAGTTTTTTTTCAAAATATTTATAAAAATTCTGGAAAAAGGGTTCGCCGCTGTGTTTTAATAATTTTTTAGAGTTTCTCACATTTTTTTAAAGTTTTAATTAAAAATCGATTTCGAGCACATAAAGATTTAATTATTAATCGATTTCGAGCATACTATAATACAGCTTTCATTTCACTCGTTAACACGTACAGATCTTTATTTACATTCATAAATATTTTAAAATTTAAGAAGATCATTTTCTTTATGTTCAAAAAAAGCTAATTTCAATATTAAATGTCAATAATTATTAAAAATGTAAACAATGGCTATTTTAATATAAATCTTAAATAATTTTTTTTAATTTTTATCTAAACTTTAATTACATTAAACCAAAAAAAAACTTTCAATTACATTAAATAAAATTTTCATAATTAGGTATTATAAAATTTTCGAATTTTAATTGAGACTATTTGTATGAATTCAATAATGATAATAAAAATGAAACACGTTTTATAAATAACTTATTATTTAAGAGAATTTAAAAATACTTACAGAAGAAAAGGAACTTTTTCCAATGGGTCAGCCATATTTTTATAATATAATATAAATACACAATTAATTTATTTTTTTTTGTTTTGCAAAATTTTTAATTTATTTAAATTTTTCTCATAATGTAATATATTAAAGTTTAATTTAATTTTAATATATAGTTAGGAGTTCTCTAACTATAAATTAATAAAAAAAAAATTAAAATTAAAGAATATTTTATTATATATTGCCCAGAATATATATTTATAACTTTATTTTTATTTAATTTTTTTTTTTTTGGAATTCAATTTAAATAATATTTAATATTAGTAATTTATCTAATAAATATTACAGTTTATAATATAAACTATTTTTATTTAAATTTTAGAAAACACGCTAAATTGATTTTATTTTTGAATTTTTAATGCATTTGTTAACCATATGTCAAAATATAATGGAACACTACTGAGAAACTTAAATTTTCAAAAACCAAAAAAGCATTTTTACTCTTGCAAGAAAAGAGAAATAATCAATTGTTTATGATATCATAAGATTTATTAATTTTTTTTAATTGAGAAATTTATTTACAAATTAAAAAGAGATAGAATACAAATGTATAATTGAAAAAATAGATTAATATTCAATTTTATTAAATATAATTAATATTCAAATATTAAATTTTAATAAATCTAGATAAAATTGTAAAAAAAAGTTTATAAAAAAATAGTGTATAGTCTTTAGTATATTTAACACCACCATATTTTTTATTTAATTATATCATATTAATAACAATCAATGAAAATTGGAATTTCAGTAATTTAATCGTTAACAGTATTTTCAAAATATAATTAAATAATTTAAAAGATTATTGAATCCATGGATACTATATTCATTACTATTTCAATCAAATAAGTGAATCACCAAAAGGTCAGACATTAAGCTTAATGTATATAAACTTATAATTCATAAGTTTTAAAAATGAAATAAATACAGTTTTAATTAACTACAATTGTAGTTGATAAAATAGAAAAAAAATTGTTACTCCATCCCAATTCATCAATTTTTGATTTTTGTTTTTTTTTTTTTGTTTCTTATTACATAAACTTTTTATAAACATCATAAATATAATATTATAAATTACATAAATATATATATATATATATATATATATATATATATATATATATATATATATCTTAATAGTGGCAAAAATCGAATAAAATTGATCATAAAAATCGATTTTATTATTTTAGAAAAACATGCACATTTTGCAAATTCAAGAGTAAAATATTAGAGAGAAATAAAAGAGTTTAAATATTAATTAAGGCGACCATACGTCATCTTTTATAGAGGACAATCATCTATTTTAACTCGCTGTCATCTTTAAAATTTGTGTCATCTTTTTTAAAATCTGTCATCTTTTGTCATCTTTTATTTTAAAAGCTTGCTCAATATTTGTTTTTACTTATTGGGATTTCGCTTTGAAAAATAAATGGCAATACTAATTTTATTTTTCTAAAGTTTTGTGTGGAGGGATTATGATAACATTTTGATTTTAAAAAATTATTTCTGTCGTTGTTTATTGTTTCTAGGTTGTGTATTTATTATGCGTTGTGCAAATTTTTTGTTTACTTATTTTGGTTACAACAAACATAATAAAATATAATTTAATAATTATAAATTAAATCAATTTATATATTTTTGTTAATAACGTATAACATAAGTTATATAGCAATGAATATGAAGTTTTATTATGAATATTTTTGACTAATTTAATTTACGAGTATATATATATGTTAATTATAATATATGTAAAGAAATTGAACTGAAAAGAAAATGAAGTGAAATAATTTTTTTAATTTTTTTTATTTGTTATCTTTTTTCCTCTCCAAGATCTGGTCGGCTTATATTAATAAATAAGAGTAAGAAGATCAAATAGACAATCTCATTTATTATCTAATCCAATAATACAGTATAACAATGCATTCTAAACGTACATTTAAATCATATTGAAGTTACCCTATAATTGCGATTTGAGTAATAAAACTAAATTATAACCAAAATTATAAAATAATTTCAAAAAAACTCTTTGTTAAATATATAAAAATTTAAATAATTAATATTATAATTTAAAATATATTTAAAATACCTACTTTATACTATAAACAGGAAGTTCAATTGTCTCCTGCGGAGAATTTAAATTAATTTCTGTTAATATTTCATCATTTGTTATTTGTTGTAATGCATTTGGTAACATTGTTCTTTCCATAATAATGTTGTTATCATTTTTTTCGATTTTGTTTTCATTAGCATTATCATTTAAACTATTATTAGAGCTATTGCTATTATTTTCTTCAATTTTAATATTGACATTTTCATACACATCACTATTTTCTGCATTTGACATATTATTATTTATTTGATTATTTTCACCCATTTTTCTTTTTTTATGCTTTATATGGTATACTTTTAATATATTTAATTAATATTAATAAATTATTAATTATATTATTCTTGAATTAAAAAATAGCTGCACGGATTTTTTTTTTATAATTCAACAAAAAATTATTAAAAAATATTTATATATATTATTTTATATTACAAATTCACTAAAATTAACTATTTACAAACTGATTAACAAAATGTAAATTAAAAATTAATTAAAGTTATGGTTAATTAATTTATAAAATAATTATAACAAAACCACTTTTTATTATTTAGTTTACCACAATAAATAAAATTATGATAGTTAATATTTTAAAATAAATTATGTGTTTTTTTTTTTAACTATAATATCTAATTAAATTGATATAATTTTAATGGTAATTAATTATTATTTAATTAATAAAATTATGTTTCATATTAAAAAACATAAACTAATGTTAAATTTTTAAAATGATATAAATAAATAATTTTAAAATATATTTGATTGAACTTTATTCTTTATTTTTAAAAAAAAATATATTAAATAATTAAAAATCCATAGAAAATTAATATAAATATTAATAAATTTATTAATAATTGAAATTTTAAAAAATCCGCGTAAATCACAACTTGTTCGATAGTTAAATTATAATGTTATTATTTTTAATTGCGTTTATTTAAGAAAACTTTGATAAAGGTAAAAAAAAACAATTAATAGTAATATTATATTATTACTATCAAATAAAAGCTATAAATGTTAAGTAACTCTTTTTTTTTTAAGTTCTAATTGTAGATTCTTTATATATTCTATATCATAATATTTAATCGGCTTATTTTTTCCCATACAAATATAAACATCCTTTTTCCGGATAAACTATAAGACCAATTTTAATGAAACAACAACCAAAAGAAAGGTTTTTATTGTTTTCATAGGACAATGATATTTTTTTTTTAGAATATTGCGTTTTTTCAGGTGAAAACCCGTCTTGAATTTAACGTAAATTTGAATTTAACGGTCACGCTGTTAAAAGTTAAGGCTTATGACTATAATATTATGCGCCGACTTTCTGGGTAAAAGTAATTCATTTTCGGTTGTAACTCGCAGCTCAATCAAACTATTATACATATGCGCCGACTTATGTCTTTCTTTTTTTTGTTTAGTTCAATATTCAATGAACAAGGAGATTTAAATTTTTTTAAAATTTTTTTTTTGTTTTTGTTTTTTCTTTATCTTAAAAAGTGAACGAAAAAAATGAGTTGAATGAAAGCAATACATTTGGTTTATACAGTAGTTTTCATTTATAGCGAACTCGGTGCAATTTTAATTATAATAAACTTTACACTTTTTGATAAAGAATTAAATTTTACCTAAAAATGAAAGTTTTTTATTGCATTGATATTTGTTTTATTTAAAATTATTATATCTAATTATGTTGCTTGGTGATTAATTTAGTATTTTTTTATTTATTTCTGAATATAAAAAAAATCATAATAACGCATCAAAAATACAAAAAAAATTTCATTAGAAGAAAAAGCTTGAGGCTTGAGGCTGACATATCAAATAAAATTTTAGCAAATGAGTTCGAAGTGTCTATTCTAGAATCAGCACATTCTACAAAGTTCAAGTTTTATACTAATTTTTCAAAATTCACAGCATTCTTTTAAAACGACATTCGTTTATTACGACGAATATTTTCCGTCCCATCATGGTCGTTATAACCGAAAAGTACTGTACTTTGTTTTCGTTTGCTTAAAAATTTTTTTTTTTAAATCGTATATTGTTGTTGGTTTTTGTTAAGTTTTTTGTAAAATAAGAAACCGACTTCTGATAAATAATATTTCTTAAGAAAAATGATTTGTTACTTATGGATCAACCAAATTCAGCGTGTACGGCGTTCAGTTTCTGTCAAAAAATTTTGAAATAAATTGTTATGTAAATAAATTTACTTGAAAGCATACACGACGTACTGTACCTCGGAGTTTTAAAATTTAAAAATTGACAAAGCGTATAAAAATATTGTAATTGTTTTTTCTTATGTTGCTACGATTAAATTTTAAAAATAAAATATTTTAAAATAATATTTTTTTAAAATAATTTTTTTTAAAACATACCTACATATATTCAAAATAATTGAAATATGTTTGCAAAAAATTAAAAACGAAAAATCTTTCTTAAAAAAATAATTTGCAATTTAAATGATTTGTTCCTTTGGGCCTAACCAAAATCAACGCTTATGGTGTTTTAAATTAGTAGTTAAGTACATGATATTACATGAGAATAACTTACTGTACCTCGAATTTTTAAAATTTAAACATTGACAAAGCATATAAAAAAGTTATTGTTTTTTCTAATGTTGTTATTGTTCTAAAAATAAAATATTTTAAAATAATATTGTTTTTAAAAATACCTATATTTTTTTAAAAAATATTTTACATATATTCAAAATAATTGAAATACCTATAGTATGTTTGCAGAAACGAAAAAATAACATTTCTTAAGATAATAATTATGTGTTCTTTACAGATCAACCAGAATAAACTCGTACGACATGCAGTTTCTGTCAAAAACATTTGAAATAAGTAGGTATGTTGTGTACTGTACTTCGGAATTTAAAATTTTAAAATTTGACAAAGCGTATAAAAATATTGTAATTGTTTTTTCTGATGTTGCTACGATTTAGATTTCAAAATAAAATATTTTAAAATAATATTTTTTTTTTAAAAAAACATGCATTCAAAATAATTGAAAATACCTAAAATATGTTCGCAAAAAAAAACTAAAAAATAATCTTAAACTTAAATAAAAGTTGACGTATAATTTCTGTCAAAAAATTTACAAATAAATAGGTACATGAATTTTCATGAGAGCAACCAAAATACGCGTTACGCGATGTACTGTAATCGAATTTTTAAAATTTACAAATTGACAAATGGTTTTTGGTTTTTCTTATATTTCTAAGATTAAGTTTTAAAAAATATCTTACATTGAAAAAAATTCAAAATATACATACCTATTATATGAAATTAATAAAATTTTTTGTTCTAAATTAAAACATTCAAATAAATTTTAGCAAATGAGTTCGAAGTGTCCATTCTAGAATCAGCACATTCTACAATGTCCAAGTCTTATACTAATTTTTCACAATAACAACATTCTTTTAAAACGACATTCGTTTATTACGACGAATATTTTCCGTCTCATCATGGTCGTTATAACCAAAAAGTACTGTATTTTGTTTATGTTTGCAATTTATTATAATACAGTAGGTACTAAAAAAAAAATTTTTTGTAAATCGTAAATTGTTGTTGCTTTTTGTTAAGTTTTTTGTAAAATTAAAAACCGACTTCTGAAATATGCAGAAACTGAAAAAAAAAAATAATATTCTTAAGAAAAATGATTTGTGTCTTATTGATAAGCCAAAATCAGCATGTACGGCATTCAGTTTCTGTCAAAAAATTTTGAAATAATTAGTTATGTAAAAAAATTTACATGAAAGCATACGCGACGTACTGTAACTCAGAGTTTTAAAATTTAAAAATTGACAAAGTGTATAAAAATACATATTGTAATAGTTTTTTCCTATGCTGCTGCGATTAAATTTTAAAAATAAAATATTTTAAAATAACATTTTTTTTTTAATTATTTAGTTTAAAACATACAAATATTCAAATAAATTGAAAATACCTACAGTAGGACAATATGTTTGAAAAACTAAAAAAATTATCTTTCTCAAAAAAAGTTATTTGTTCCTTAGGTCCCAACCTAAACAAAAGCGTACAGCGTATAATTTCTGTCAAAAAATTGAGAAATAAATAGGTACATAAATTTACATTAGAGCAGCGAAAATACGCGTAACACAATGTACTGTATCTCGGATTTTTAAAATTTACAAATATTGACAAAATGTATAAAAATATTATTATTGGTTTTTCTTATATTTCTAATATTATGTTTTAAAAAATAATATTTTTTTACAATAATTTTTATTAAAAAATATCTTATATTCAAAATACCTATAATATGAAATTAAAAATATTTTTTGTAGGTACTAAATTAAAACATTCAAATAAATATTTTTGATAAATTAAAAATTGTACGCGCGAATCGATTTACCGATAATGGATATGTAGACAGACGTATTGACGTACTGCCGTATAAAAATTGTACGTCGTATGTTTTGATTTCATTCTAATAATTGAAAAGTTTATTTCACACTTTCAACATCGAATAATGTTTTTTTATAATAAAAAAAACTATTTTTAGTTTTACTTTGACAAAACGAACAAATTTTATATATCAAAAAGTGTACATGAAGATTAGATAGGCGTAGTTTGTAAATGGAACGCTAATTTTTGTTTCAGGAGTACATAATTGTTAGATTAATCGTCATATATATATTTGACATCTTAAAACTACCTGTCATTTGAGAAGTTAATTATATTTAATAGTATTTAAATATTAATAAAGTGAAAAAATTAAGGCTTATTGCTGATATAAATATAAAGAATATTTTTTTAAAATGGAAGGGGGTAAGTGCTTATTGGTTATCAAATAAAAAATATGATTTAACATAACCTATTCAAGAGAATTTTAATTAAAGCCATCTGTCGGAAATTATTTATCTACTCTGTCAAATACTCTTTTACAAGGGCTGAAGTAGCTGACAATAGTTGAGAGTAGAAAAGAGTTTACTTCTCATAAAGGAATAAAAGCAATAATATTTATTTGTTTTAAGAAACTTATGAGTCATGGCTCATGACCATGTATAGAAATATATTTTTGTCAATAAAAAACTATTCAAGAATAAATTTAATTTAAATGATTACTATGTATATTCAAGGTGTTCGTAGAGCTTCAAAATATCAATACCAAAATGGTAAAGTAATCTTTGAACTAATACACAGAATTTTAGTTTAAGGAATAATTATTTAAGGAAGCTAATTAAATAAATAAACTAGACAAAAAGGTATAAAGGAAACTAGGAATTCAGAATCATTTTTCGCATGTTTTCAGAACTTTAAATAGGCATACATTTGTAGTAAAAATTAAATTTAAAAATGAAAAAAGGGTAGGAAAAATTTATTCTGTGATTTATTGAAAAACTTTTTTTTTTGCTATAAATCTTAAGATTGAGATTTAAAAAAAGACTTCGGTCAACTTGACTATTTTTTGTACTTCTGGCAGCTTCAATATAATATAATACTAAATACTAAACTTATGAATTATGATTTGTTAAATTTTGTTGCACATATTATGTATTCATAGAGTTTTTTAATTAGGATACAGAATACGTACAATATAGTTCATATCGTACTAAAATGTTTAGAAAAAAGTACAGTTTGCTATATGAAGGACAGCATTAACTCGAATTTTGGGTTCTTGACTTCAATAAATATATGTTTATGTTTAGAATTATGTATTTATTAGAATAATATTTATATGTATTTAGAATTTTAATTTAATTTAACTGTACCAATTTATCCTCTCTTTAAAGCGGCTTAAGCTATAGAAATAAAACTCAAAAATCGGTACTTAACAACGTTTTAATAATTAAAAAATATTATAAATTTATTTTAAGCAAATTTCAAGCGCAAGAATTGTTGACAACACTGTTGGCATAACTTTTAGTATGTATAGTCTAATATAATTTACACAAAACGAATTTTATATGTTAACTTAAAAGCAAAAATAGCTCGAATTTCGAGCACAGGGCGATACTAGTATAAGTAATTCTTTAATAAATATTAAAACAATAATGATAATAAATAAACTAAATTTGTCACGTTAGTTTTTTTTAATTTTTTTGTCTCTTTTATACCTTTTCTTAGTTTTATTTTATTTTATTATACTTCATTAAACAGCCACTTAAATTATTTACTTTAAATTTTTAGTTTATAAAATCAAATTTGTTATTTTACTACTTATCATTAATAATAAAGAACGTAATATAAATAATATTTTCCACACTAATGTTATGTCATAATTATTTGTTTACTTACGATATAATGGTTCATTATATTTATCATAAGTATAACTTTTTTTTTTTAATCATTTTCATTCATGCATTTTATTAAAACTCTTTTTTAGAAGTATTTTATTAATAAGTACTTCTTATTATTATTAAATATAATCAATTGAAGTCAATTAAACTAGAGTAAATAGTTATCACATTGTAAATTAAAAAGATAGTGTAAAATATTTATGATAAATCCAGTAGCGGCTCGTAGCTCTATATTATTTATAATTGCAAAACATTTAATTATTAATTTATTTTAGTATCTAATTTTTTCAATCAACTTTTTTTTAATTTAAATTAGAAAATACAAATATATAAGCATTGCTTTTATCGTAATTCTAAATTTCAATACTTTCGGTTAATGTCACAAATTTTTATTTACACCTTTAATATGAAATTTGTATTTAGGAAATAAATATAGTTTTCTGTTAAAATTTTAAACCAATATTACACGCAACCGTTTAATAATTAAAACAAAACTAAAAATGCACAAACGTTATATATATTTTTATTTTTATACTGAAATTTATTTATTTATTTTTTTTTGGCATTTTTAAATTTAAAAAAATCAATATATAAAAATTTATAAAATTATTTAAATCAAAATATTACTTTAAAATGACAATTACTGACAATTACTGGTGGCGACCAGTAAAATTACGATAAAAAATTTACCTTGTCGCCACTGATAATGTTATTAATTTAAATAATATTTTTTTTTACAAAATATTGGTGTTGTGTTATTTAATCTTATGTGTATTATATACTTGGATATTTAATTATTTGTTTAATAAGATATTCGAATTTTAGTGGTAGATATTTTTTATCAAATCTATTCCTATAAACTAGTTATGTGTTTTAATTAATTTTTAGATTAAACAAATTAATTTAAAGATATTTTATCTGAAACTGGTTAATTATAAACTATTACTTACAGTTTTTAAAACATAAAACCTGCATTAATATTAATTATCTTAAATTAATCATTAATTTTATTATTTAATAAAGTCTAAATCTATGATTTAATTTAATTAGAAAATTATAAATCCTATAATGTTTCTGAACAACTTTTTTTAAGTTACTTCATTTTTTTACGTTAAATAACTGTTAATAATTGACTTAAATACCATAAAATTTTTATTTAACGTTTGTTTATTAAAACAATAGGTAAGTTAAAAAAAAAATTCAAGTCATTCACAGCTAAGAAAAAAAAACTTTGATGACTTACTTCATTTATACATAATTTCTGAATTACACAAGCATTAATATTTCTGTCAAGCTAGACAGATTGCTTACAAAAATTTGATAAGCGTGTATTATTAAATTATTTGCTAGGTGAACTATTTATTGTATTAAATATTATGTTTATTTCTAAAATTTGATAGTTATCATATATATTGTAATATATTATAATTCACTATACTATATAGTAAAAATACAAATTTACAAATTAAGCTCTTTAATAAACCCCACTCTGATTAAAGGATTTTATTTAAGTAGTGAATTACATCTGTAAAATATATTAAATCTCCTATTTAAAATAGGAATATCAATGAAAAAATGTATTATACGGTTATCTTTTTGATTGTCAATTCATCCCACATCTAAATATAATAAAAGACAAACTGCTGCTGCTGACTAGCGTGCCCTATGTTATGTTAAGTGTTATTCACACATGTAAAATACTTCTAATTACAAATTCTTACATACAAAAATGAAACTGATAAAATGTAAATTATTAACAGAAAAAAAAAAATCAAAACGTATGAGAAATCTGTTAACAGATAGATACAGAAAATTATAATAAAAACGTATAAAAAAACTTTTTACATTTCAGTATGTATACTTTTATTTAAATATCACTTACAGAACTAATAACTAACTACAATTTGTAGTTTTTATTTTTTATAAATATAATAAAAGACGCTGCTGCTGTTTCATTATGTTAATGTTAAGTGTTATTCACACATGAAACATACTTCTAATTACATACAAAAGAGAAAGAAAAAATGAAACTGATAAAATGTAAATTATGAACAGAAAAAAAAAAATCAAAGCGTATGAGAAATCTGTTAACAGCTAGATACAGAAAATTAAAATAAAAATTTTTTACACTTCAGTATGTATACTTCTATTTTATTATCATTTACAAAATTAAAACAAACTATTATAATGTTAACTTAATGTTCTTTAGGTAACGAATTTCCTTTTATTAAATCAGTAGCGGAATAGCAGGAAAAAAGAATATATATAAAAATAGAAATTAAAATTATACCTGTCGTCCGGCAGGCTTGTTTACTAGTATTATTATAAAGGTAAATAAAGTAAGTATAATTTAATTCAATAAACTCAATAAAATAAATTTTGCATAAAAGATATAATATAAAATAAAATAAATTTTGCATAAAAGATTTCATTTATTATTAAATTATAATTTATTATTATTAATAATTAATAAAAAAAAAAAACTAAATAAAAGATTAGCATGATTTCTCTGGTTTTTCAAACAGGAATTTATCACATATTTGACATTTGAATTACCTTCTTGAATCGAAAATATATAATTACTAATTATATACCTACTTAATTTTAAAATAGTCTAAGATTGTTATCAAATCTCTTCATATTCTTATGACAAAAAATATATGTTTATTCCCAATATATATTTAAACTCTTTATTTACTAAACTATTCTATAACACAAAATCTAAATATTAAAGATTTTTTAAAAAAATTTAATTTAAAACTATACTATAAATGCGAGTTTGCAAAATAAACATGATCCATTGAAATTTAATATCTATAAATATACTCTCACATTAAAAAAAAATTTAAATCTAAATTGATACGAGAAAAAAAAAAATTCCAATTAAAATATATTTTGTAACCTTTTTGCGATTCTAATCTATATTTAATAGTTTTTAATATAATCTCTTGTGCATATTGCTCTGAATATTAAATACATTTGCAATAAAAAAAATGTATATAAATGTTCTATTAATTCTGTATAAATCACTACGGAAGTTATATTTAAAGCGAAAATAAAGAATAATTTTACCGTTACTAAGATATCCGTAAAAAATATTCGTAAAATATTTATATAAAACATTTATATATCAACCATTAAAATTTTCTTAAAGTTGCATTGTTTAATAATTAATACGATATTTAAAATTCTCCTAAAAATATGCAATTTTAAAGTATAAAAGATACAAATATTTATTTGCATTTCAATCATTTCAAATAAAAGAATGCTGTTAAAATATTTAAAGAAGTTTCTTAATATAAAAAATAGTTAATTTATTTTCGTAATATTTTCCACATACCTTACATGTAATGGGTGTATTTTCATTATAAAGAAAATGTTGCAGAAGTTGCTAATAATGCCACAAAAATTAAATTTAAAATCTAGGTTTTTAACCCTGTTAGAATTGGAATTGTTAAATAATTATTACAAATTGATTAGAGATTAAAAATTCTCTTAATTTTCGATACTGTGGATTTAACTTTAAGTACGATATATATTAGAAAAAAAACATTAACTGTAAAATAAAAAAAAAAAAGTTAAAGACATAAAAGTATTAATTTCAGAAAAATAATTGTATCTAAATAAATTCTTAAATAAAATAATTATACAAAATTTGGTGACATTCCAAAATATGCAATTCCATAGCTAGTTAAGAATTTAAAGTTTTTAAAAAAAAGTAAAGATTACTATTAAAAAATAAATTCTCTTAAGATTTAACAACCTTATCAAAATTAAAAATTAATTAGAATTTAAAGTTACAATGTTATGTTCTAATAGCAAATAATCCTTTAAATAATCCAAATCAAGATTACCCATTTTGAAATGAATTATAGAAGTATATTGCAACATAATACCATATCAGATCTGATGATTTTAATCGTGAATATATTAATACCTATACGTTGATATATGAAAACGTATAAATATAAAAGGATATGTAAAGGATTTACGTGCAACATAAAAACATTGATTTTGCAATTTGAATTTTTTTTCATTAAATACGTACTTTATTAAAGGTGGTTAAATATTCTTTTTTCTGCTATTTTCAACATATTTAAAATCGTTTAAATTTTTTTTTTTTTTAACTTCTACATTTATTTTGCTTCTACATTTTATTTTAAATAAAAACCAAAATATTTTAAAATTATAAATACAAAAAAACTTTGAGTACTCCTAAATATCAAATCAAAACCAATGAAATTTATAAGATACAAATAATTACTTTAAATTTAATGGTTTTAGTGTGTATGTAGCTGTAAACAAAAATAATAACTCAGCGTTATTTAGTATAAGGTTATTTTTTTATAAATAATAATTATAATTTTTTTATTTTTTTTGTATAGTCCCCTAAATATATAATATTTTTTTATCTACTGCAGTGGGTTCAAATAGCTGCCATACAACCCCTTCTTTTATATGAGCATTACACTACACCTAATAAAGCTGGTATGTTTGAAATATTGCCAAAAGTAATAAATGTTTATATAACGGTCATACGGGTATCCCAGAGTTGACACAGTCTACTCTACCACACTCTTCCTCGTTTTACATATAACCATTACCATTTATATTCGCAAATGTTAAAATCCCTTAGTATAACCCTTAAATAAGAGGGGGGAAAAGATTAGCAATGCACTTTAAATAAATAAGATATCTATTAAATTTTTAATTTTATAGATTAAAGTATTTAAAAAATCTTAAGTACCCTTATGGAAATGGAAGGAAATATTAATTTAAAAATATACAATTTAAAACCGCAAAAAAATTACTCAATATCCATATTATAACAACTCTTAAAATAACTGATATGTTTTGAAATAACTTGCAACACTTGAAAATAAAACCATAAATAATTCTTTAAATTTTATTTCGGAAAGACATTATTAATCTGGTTTTTTATCTTATTTGATAAAAACTTATTAAATAAAAATGATAAGATATGAAAATATTGATTAAAAATTAATAAATTTAAATACTTTTATTTTATTAAATTTAAATGAAAGTTTAGTTTAATTCTATATTTCTACAAATCTAATTGGTCAAATATGTATCTTATACATAAAATTTTGACATTTTTGTGTTTAATATTTGTTTCGGTATACGGTAGGTTATTAAAAAAATATAGTTTAAATTTTCATTTAATATAGTGTATATAATATTTGTTTGTTATTGAGATTTTCACCTGAGGTGTACAGGTTAATTAATTAAGTATAACTTTCATTTAAGCTAAAATTGTGCATTTTTATTCAATTACATATTATACTAAAAAAGTGACAATTACTAAACCAATATGCTTCAATTTAATCGTGTATATTCTAGACCAAAAATAGAACCAATGTTTATGAACAATGAACCAATAAACACTTTAACCCTAGGATTTTTGAAGAAGTGGTTACATCAACCGTTAAAGTTGTTTGTAGTTGAAACTAAAGAATTACATTGAATTTATACTAAAATTTTAAAATTAAAATTTAAACAAACTTTTCTAGTTAATGATCACAACGTACCAACTTAATAAAAAAATCGTTTTCATATGTAAAGTAAACCTACAGATCAGTGCAAAATAAACAATTACATATACATAATACTAATGTACAACTTCCATTAAGTATATTAGAAAAAAATTAAAGTGTAAATAACCCTTTACTTTCCTACATTAAAAAAACCAACTCTAAACTAATAGATAACATATAATAACAAGTCTAAAGATAAAAAACCATAAACCGCACATAATTCATAAGTAATAAAAAAAATTGCTTCTGTTTTATTTTCAAGTGATTTAATTTTAATCTCTATAATACTCAACTTTACATAAGTGTAATTAAAAGTTCAAGGGAATAATTTGCAATTTTTATAAAATTAGGAAACGAAAAAAAAAAAAAAATCATTTCAGCGAATTTTTATCTTCCTCTTCTGATATAATTCAATATAAATTAACAATGAATAAGTTTTGCAAATATACAAGTATATTAAAGATACTATTTTATAATGTTAAGTTAATTGCCTTTACATAATTTTCAATTAAAAATATTGATTTATTATTTTGACTAACTATTTAATATAGTAATTTTAATAAAACAAAAGATAGCATCACTTATCGACTATCAAATGCTTTCAATGTTATTACAGTGATGGTGGAGTACCAGTTTTGAAGTTAAGATGTGGTCAATAGACAATTAATTAGTTTCAACTTCCCTATCTTAAGTTAAGATTATATACTAAGATTAAAAATATTAAATTAAAAATTACTTATGGTAGGTTATGAAAAGTACATTAGAAAATATTATAGTATAGTGATCTCAAACTTCAAATGAAAGTTTGCTTTCTAAATACATAGATTAGAGTTTAATAAAAATTCTTTACTTTTTATTAATTTCTAATTTGTTTAACTACATCATGTTTTCTAACAGACAGGCAATCAAGTGAAACTAAATATTTTAAATATTAAAAATTAAATTTCAATTATAGATTTACAAAAAAAAAAATACTAATACATAAAAAATTTGTTAAACTTTTTTTAGCCCTCAATTACCTTGAATGTTATGAATGTCAATCGAACGTTGATCCAGACTGTGCTATGAAGCCAGGAAAACAACTAGACGTAATAGATTGTCCAAATGGCGATAAATGTGTTGTTATGGTTGGTAAGCATAATTTAAAATTAAAATAACTATAAAACAATTAAAAACCAATTGAAGAATTTTTTTTTTCAATTAATTTTATTTATATTTTTATGCTTATGTACGGGTAAACTGTTATGTATTTTTTAATGTTAATTTTTTTTTTTTTAAACCAATAGCAAATGATGGTGTAACACATCGTGGTTGCTATTCTTCAGTCATTACAAATGGTAATTGTCCAAATAAAAGCTGTAAAGCATGTGAAACACCATTATGTAATTATGAAATTTTCCCACCAAATCGTTTAAAATGTTATCAATGTACTGGTGGTATTGATTGTATGAATGTTACTAATAGTGAAAAATATAAACCATTACCATGTCAGTATTATATGGAAGAAGGACTTTGTTTTACCGATATTAAGGACATAAAAAAAATCGAAAGAGGATGTGTTACAAAACAAAAAGATAAATTGTGTGAAAATATTTGTTTAAAATGTAATTATGATGGTTGTAATAATATGCCCGGTACATATAATTCTACATGTCAATTTTGTGAATATAAACATGGTCCAACAACAACACCAAGAAATTATGGCTGCAAAAGAAATCAAATGTATGCAGATGAAGAAAATTATGAAAATAAATGTTTGGTATCAAATTTAACAGCAACATGTGAACAACTTGTTTTATTTGGTTATAAAGAGAAATGTTTTATTCATTGGGATGAAAAATCAAATTCATTGAAGAGAGGATGTTCATCCAAAAAAAATATGTTTCCAACAGCTCAATTTTGGGAATGTTATGGTGATAATTGTAATAAGGATTGTATTGATATGAAATGTAATATATGTAATTCTGAAATTGATCCAAATTGTAAATTAAATACAAAATTATTAAGAGATGAAAAATGTCCTGAAGGAACAGTATCATGTCATTCATGTGAAAATAAAGGTATATGTATATATTGGATTTTTATTTTTATTACGCCGCCTATACTTGAAACATTTTATAAATTTTCGGATTTGTATTTATTTAACGAAATATTGTTAAAAGATAAATTCTTTAAAATTAATCTAAAATTTTAACTTTATTATTATTTCAGTATAATGTATAATAATTATAAAATATTTTAATTAAATATCTCATTTTAGATGGACTTCTTAGACGAGGTTGTGGTTTTCAAAAATCCAGTATAGATGAAAAATGTTATCATTGTTTTGATGAAAATGGTTGTAATAAAAATGTAATAAGATCATGTTATAAATGTACATCAACTGAGAGTATTGAATGTTCTAAATGGGAAAATATAACAGATATTAATCATGAAATATGTCAAAATCCAAATGAATTATGTGTTGTAGTTAAAACTGATAAATATATTGTAAGAGGATGTGAAAATACAATTATAGAATGTACACCTGGTAATCCAGATTGTAAACGTTGTAATGGTACATTATGTAATACTGGTATATATGAAAGTTATCGTAATGTATAAGAGTTTTTTGTTTTATTTTAAAATTTGCAATAAACTTTTTTTATATTTTAATATATTTTTAATAAAAATAGTTTAGAAATAAAAAGGATCCAAAATAATTCCGAACACATTTTAGAAAAGGAGTAAATTAATATATTTTAATATCCTTTTGTTGTCTAACGATTAAAAACTACCAAAAAATACTTAGTTTTTCAAAACTGTATAGTATTATATATACATTATAGTAATTTTGTAAACCCTAGGATGACAGTTAATATTTCCGGGTTAACTACCATTTTTCTTTAAGCAAATTAACCAGGATAAACTTTCAAAATATCATACATAATATTAATTTCATTTCTTCTTTACAATAAGGAACCTTTAAAAGAACCTTTGTAGTACCAAAGTATTTTAACTACATTTAACTTTTTTTGAATAATATAGTTTTTCTATTTTTTTTGTTATCTGATATTTTCATACCTTATTATATTTAAGTTTGAGTGACATTTTTTTTAACTAACAAAGTTATTATATCATGATTTTTATTTTTATTTAAGAAATTACACTATTGACACAATCATGATATTTAGAAATTATCGAAAGAATGACATTCTTTAGCAAATAGATATTTTTCAAAAAAAAACACAAATAGATGAAAAGAAGATAGTTATTTATTTTTTTACTTCTTTCTGAATATTGGACATCACTTAAAAAAATTGAAGTAGAAAGGAAGATACATATACAGTTTCGCTCAAAATTAAATGCCCATGTTATGGTTATGTAAAAAAATAGAATAAAATGCCAGAAAAGAATTCTCAATATTGATTAAATAAATGAAATGGTTGTTAATATTATTTAGACCAACAGCAATCTCTGCTAAGTCTTACTACCTTTTTAATTTAACTAATTGTTTATTTAATGTTATTTATGGTCATATTGAATGTTTTCAAAATAATTTACTCTCAACATTTTCTTTTGTTACAGGATTATTTAATTAAAAATAGTATAACTTTAGGCGTCCAGCTTTTTTTTTTTTTTGAAGAATTTTTATTAAATTTGTTTTGTCACGGATATTAAACAATTTTTTATTATAAAATAATGCAATATAAAAGAAATCTAAATAAATTATAACCTAATACAATAGTGGAGTAGCAAATGGCTTTATTTAACTTTAGACTTATAAAACTTATACTTTCAATTTACCTTTTTTTCTGTATTAAGTCCAAAATACACAAATTTGCATATAAAACAAATTAGAAGGTTGTTGATTTATGTACTATTAATTTAGTTTTTAAATTCTTTAATTTTTTTTAGAATATTATTGTACGAATAAAAAGAACCAAAATTAGAGAAGTTTCTAAGACTGAAATAAAAAAAAGTGAGTAAAGACAAATAGGCAGCAAAAGAAATGTCAGTATTTTTAGAGACCTGATCATACAATTAATAGAATCTAGTTAATTATGAAATCTACCCATAAATTAAATATTTTTATTGTAGTAAATAAAAAAATTTAAAATTTACATATTGCAAATAAACAAGTTTTTATTGAAATAAGTTTTATTTTTAATAATTAATTTAATAAAAGATGGCGGACAAACTATCAAATATTTTTTAATAATATCAAAAGAAATAACTTTACATTTTAAAAGAGAAAGAAGGTTAAAAATACATAGGTAAGGTACCTAGTCTAAAATTTTTATCTTGTACTTTCTTCATATACTTATATATATATATTTACATAAAATACATTAATATATATAAAATCTACAAGTATATTTTCTTAACATCTGTTGACATGACAAAATTATTGATAAAAAGGATGTCATCGTCAAGGATGATGATAATTCGCCTTAAGGATAAAAAGAATTTTATTCTTCTT
The DNA here is from genome assembly GCA_963082915.1 of Dolichopus griseipennis. Taxonomy (NCBI): domain Eukaryota; kingdom Metazoa; phylum Arthropoda; class Insecta; order Diptera; family Dolichopodidae; genus Dolichopus; species Dolichopus griseipennis. The sequence goes on from OY720444.1 coordinate 21,918,679, forward strand.
AGTTTACGAAAGAATTCAAAAATTTTAAAAAAAAAATTAACAATTTGCATAACTTATATTAAATAATTTTTCATTATATACATATATTATATAAAATTATATATCTCTAAGATCCTTGATAAAAGGATTTCTTCTGTTCATTAAAAAAAATTAACAAAACAAAAAAGGAAAACTAATTACGAGTACTTTAAATAAAAATATTTATAAATATATTCTTTTAGCATAAAATTTCTTCATGTATTTTCTTCGTGAAATTTTTTATACAAAATAAATAATTTTTTAATTTTTATTAAAAAATTTGACATAAACAAAAATGGTCCATTATTTAAAAAGGAAAAAAACGTTCTTTCGCTTGAATAAATTCTTTAGTCAAAGTTTTCAAAGAGGCACGACACGGTGGCCGTTATATACCGTATAGTCAACTACAGGGTATGCATAATAAAGGAGTATTGACAAATATAAATAAGAGTATTGAATCAAAACAGAAAAAGTCAAAAGGAATAGAATATAATTTATAGAAAATACAGCAATGTCTATAAATATATGTATATAATAAAAAATATACTCAATTTGAATTATTTATAACAACTAATCAAACTGGCAACCTTTTAATTAGTAATTAAAAAATATATGTTTAAAGTAATTTATATTTATTTATAAAAAAAAATTTATTTCAGGATTCGCTGTTTTCAAAATTTTTTATTAAAACAAAATAAAAGCAAAAACAAATGAAAGAAAGTACAAAAAACATCAAATTAATTAATATTTTTTTTTAAATTATAAATTGACGATCTGCTAATATCTATATATATATCAATAATTTTTATGTTGATTTTGTTTTATTTAACCAATACGGATTAGATTAAAAGCACAACTAAAGTTTATCAGTTTGTATAATTTATAAATACACATATATTATATAAGTTTTTTAACAGCTGGATAGAATTAAAACGTAAAGGTAATGAAAGTTTCCAAGAACAACATTCTTAAACTTATTCTTAACAATATAAGCTAAATAAATGTAAATAAAATTTTTTTTTCAGTCTCAAGCAATCTGAAAATTATTGAAACTTTACAATAAATTTAGAAAAAAACTTACCTTGATTTATTCTTACTTAAATAATTTTTTAAATCCAGATTTATATCTTTCTTTTAATATTTTATTATCCAATAATTTATATATCACATCAATTAAAATCACATATTTGTTTACTTATTATTTACGTTTTTTTTTAAAAAAAAGGTAGAAGTAGATAATAGAAAAAATAAAAAATAAACTATAAAAAAATAATGTATTTTAAAACTTAAATGAATTATAAAAGCCAAAAATAAAATAAAATTAAAATTAAATAAAATTTGACAATTTCAAGAAAAAAAGATAAAACTTATTTAAAATAAAATGAATTTATTCAGTTGTAAAATTTGAAAAATGACACCTAGTTTTCAGAATTAATAAAGTAACTAGTAAATATTTATGCTAACAAACTCATGTGATATCTCGAGGTTAGAGATTTATTTTTTATTTAATTTTAGTGAATTTTGTTCTTACCGAAAATTATAAAGAAATGTTATAAAGCCATAATGTCATAAAGTCATTTTAACTAAGTAATTATGTCTTTCATTTTATCTATTAATTTAACTAATATATTTTTGGGATCTGGAATCAATAAAAACTTTTCCAAGAATTGAGTTACTAATTTATTTATTTATTTATTTTTATTTTATTTATTTTTATCAGTACCAGGACAATAGTAAATATTGCCTGATATTTTTATAGTCCTTTGCCTATTTGGCATTTGGGCTTCTTAAATTAAATACTTTCTATTTATTTATAACTACTATATTATTTATTTTGTTTATATTATATATTTGTATATTTATATTATATTCTTACCGAAAATTATAAAGAAATATTATAAAGCCATAATGTCATAAAGTCATTTTAACTAAGTAAATATGTCTTTCATTTTATCTATAAATTTAACTAATATATTTTTGGGATCTGGAATCAATAAAAACTTTTCCAAGAATTGAATTACTAAATAAAACAAAATTTAAAAGTTATTTTAAAAATAGCTTTTTTTTAATAAATTTATTAAAAGTACAAATCTTTTTGTTATATGCATTATATTTATTATGATTTAAAAGAAAACAAAAGTAAAAACACATATATTTACTTAAAAATATTTTTGTAATGATTCACCAACAACTTTCTCTAAATCTTGAACTGCTCTTCTAGCTGCTTTTTCAACAATTTCGTTTTCATCTTCTAATAATTCAGCTAAAAATGGTATTGTTTCTGGTAATAATGTACTAAAATCATCACCCAATTTTTTTGCTATTTCAACTGAACTTTGGACTGCTAATAATTTTACTTCAGATTGATTTGTTCGGGATTTTAATAATATTTCGTAATTTAATTGTTTCCATAAAACATCATTTGATACAACAACAGTTAATTGTGAAATGCAATTCAATAAAATTTGTTGCAGATTTTCATTTTCAATAACTAGTGGATTTTCAATTTGGTTTGCAATTGGTTGCATTAATATATCAAAACGATGTGCGTTTATAAAACCTTGAGAATCATATAAGAAAATATTATACAAGGTATTAAGAATATTTTCCAATAAAACTCGAGTTTTAAAAGGATTTTTGGATGTTTCAATAGATTGTGTTAATTTTTCATTACTTTCTGCTTTCTTTTGATTACATTCAATTAATAAATTAGCAGCATCTTGTATAAAATCATTTGCAAATAACACAAAAAGTGATTTTAAGGATTCAGCAATTTTACCTGACAATGCAAAATAAGTAATTGACCTATTAAATAATTTGTCTTGGTCATTTTGTGTACTTCTAATTGCCCAATCATATAATTTTTGATAAAGGGGTCTAAATGAACTTTCAGATAATTTTAAAATTAAACAAACAAATGTTTGAACGATATTTGTTTCAATTTCATTAATTTCTTTCATATCATCATAATTTTCCAAATTTGAACGAATATCTAATGCAGTTAAAAAGAATTTTGTTAAATCATTTTGTAAAACTGTTATATCAGCCGCAGTAGCATTATTAAAACTCTCATTTAATAATTTCATTAAATATACAACACCTTTATAATTTAATTCTTCCATTAATTTGTTATAAACTTTTTCACAATGTGGTATTAATAAACGTAATGGAATAGTTGTCGAAATTTTTGTCCATATTAAATTTAACTTTGTGTACATTAATGCAATACGATTATCAGATATTCTATTATCTAACATCACCCAAATTCTAATTAATAGCGTAAACGTATCCATATAATAAGGTCCCAAAAATAATGGTAATGAATCAAATAATTTATATATTCCAGCTAATATAGCAATTGATATATTATCTGGTGATTGTTGTATCATTCCTTCAGCTTCATCATTTAATACCTCGATTATTAACGGCATGAATTTATAAAGGTTTGAAATTGAATGAGCTTTCAAATTTGAAGATATCTAAAAGTAAATATTTTGTAAACAAAATTAATTTGTTATTTTAATGCTTAAACAATTACTTACTTCTGATATAGCTAAAACAACAGCTGCGGTGATAATTTTAGAAACTGATGACCTTTTCTTCAATATTTTAGCGAGTAAAGTTAGTATTTCTCTAAATTCTTCAACTTGTTTTAAAGCCAATGTTTTGGATAATAATTTAACCGCAATCAGCGCTAAATGTTGTATGTGTACTTCTTCATTATGAGAGCTCCCAGTTTCTATTAATTGTTCTTTATTTAAAATAGACTTTATAATATTTTTTAAAGGTTCTAAGAGTTGAATCATATTCTGTTGATTACATTTACTAAAGTAATCTGTTTTATATTGCAATTTGGTGTTTAATAACTCTATAACTCGTTTTCTTACTACTGGAATTTGATGTTGCATTAATCCATGTACAACTACAAGTAATATATCTGGCGATAATAATGAAATTGCATTATCTAAAATTTCAGTGCAATGATGTAAAATAATTTTCCAATATTTGTGCTGATTTGTATTAGAGTTTTTCTCGACTGATGTTGTTACAGAAGGTATAAAACTAAGAATTTTAATAATGAAGTTTTGATAATAGGATTTCATTTCCTTAACTTCCTTTTGATTTAACTTTGCAATTGAATTTTCGAATTCCGGGGAAGATGTTAAAGCTGACATAAATTGAAGAATAAAAAATTTATAATGTCGTAGTTGTTTCTCGGTATGAGTACCAACATCAAACAAAGATGATTCTAAAAATTAACGACAAAAAATATATCTTATTCAAGGAAAAATATTTAACTAAATTACCAAGTTCTATTTCATCAATAGACATTTCGTGCTTCTCATTTGGTTTTGATTCAGGTAATTTCCTTAAATAACCAAAAAGTGATATACAAGTTTCAATTATAATTGCATGTTCAAAATCTTTACATAAATTTAAAGCAATTGACATTCTTTTTGGAAGCTCTTCTGGTGAAATACTTCTTCCAGTATGAGTTTGTCGATTATTAACTTTTAATTTTTGTTGTTTTTCCTTCTCCTCATTAATAACATGGGATTCAAACAGTATACACAAAAACATGCATAAATATTTTTGTGCACCCAATGTTCGAATCAATTTTGAATATAGTAATAATCTACGATGTTCAGGTACATCTAAAATTATATCAGAAAATACCTTTAAAATTGGTACAACTTTCTTCTCTTCATTATCTACTCCAGATTTATCATTTTTATTACATGCCTCAACAAGCACTGGTATAACAGATTCAATTAGATTGGAAAGTATTTGAAAACTAAATGAATCGTCATGTCTTACTACAGATGATCCCATAAATGTAAAAACATTTGTTATATTATGTAAAACTTGTTGTGGTACTATATAAGCACAATGCGATAAAAGCATTAAAGCATGATGATGTGTTTGAGGATTTTGTGTGGTACGAATGCACTGTACAACTAAATCCATTTTTAATGCATTTTCTTTCAGTTTACTTCTTGATTTTGTATCATATTCTTCAGCTTTTTTACATAAATTAATTAAGCATGATAATATTAATTGTTTAGCGTAATCCAAAGCAACTTGTTCTTCAAATTCTAAACATTTTTTTAATAAATCAAACAGAATTGGTATTAAAATTTCCACATTTTCAATATTTTTCATATTCTGTAATAATTCTAAAAATGTTATTCCAATTTTCCATTCAAGAGCTTTTAAAGAGTCAACAATAGACAAAGATGACCCTCTACGATTTGGTGTAGAATTAATTGAACATAAATTTTTCATTTCATTTAGAATATTCTTAATATGATTTCCATCAATTTGAATACGCCTTATTAATTTTGAACCGGTTGTTGATACAGAGTTTTCATCTGCTAATGACATTGCTTCAAGAATAAGATGTAAAAATTTTTCTTTGTAATTTAACGACAATTTGGCATAAACATCAGATTCAAAAACGTTGATAATTACAGAAGCAATGGATTGAAGTCTTCCATTAATATTAATTAAAATTTTATAATTTTTTAATGAATCTTCTATAAAATTCCATGAATTTTTATTTTTTTCTATAATAGATATTGTATCTGCATCAAATCTTTCAACAATATTTTGGTATATTTCACCAGTATAATAATCTAAAAAAAAAAATTAAATTATTTTATTTAACGAAAATATATATAATATAAATTTGTTACCGAAACCAATCCTACTGTTGACAGAGTTCTTTTTTGCATTTTCCAATATATTACAACCCAAGTTAATAAGATTATCCAAAATATTTACGTTATTAGCAAGCTTCATCATTTTAAGTAAAAGGGATTTTAAGAAAACATCTTCAGTATCATTATTCAATATGGTTAAAATTGAATTCAAAAAATCTTTTGAAATTGTAACAGCTTTTTTATTATTTGTTTTATCAGGGCACAATAAAGTATAAAACACAATTGTTATTTGAATTTGATCCATTGATATCTCTTGTTTTGATTCTAAAATTGTTTCGATTATAAAAGCATCATTTTCATTTATAACATCATTTAGTTTTATAATGTTTTCTAAAGTATTAAGAGCAAGTTCACGTATAATTGTTTCTTTACTACCCAAGCCCAGAATAATTCTAATTAAAATACTACGATTAATATTAAAATCGTTTTTATTTCCATTTAAAATTAAATTAAATAATTTAATAACACGTATTTGGGTTTCATAAATAATGTTTTCTACATTAATTTTATCATTTACAAAATAATATGATAAATATTCTAACTTTTCAGTTGAATTAGTAAAAGTATTTTTTAATAAATTTTGTAAGCATATGCTATATTGTTCTTTTACTGAAATTTCTTTAGAAATAAAGGCTTTAGTAATAGTAACTTCAAAGATTTTTCGAAAAAGTTTTGAATTTTCAGATGTATTTAGAAATTTTTTTGTATCAACTTTTATACCTTTTAAAAGTGATAATAAATAATTCAAAACAATTGCTAAAGATATTTTATTTGGTTTTATAATTTGTAAAAATTCTTCAGATTGTGAAACAAATTTCATATTTTTTTTTATAATTTCAAATATTTCAAAACCTTTTAATCTATAAGTGACATCTGTATTTTCATATTTTGAAAAACTATAGCCCAAAAATAATAAAATAAATGAACAATTGACAGAATTATAATAAAACTGGTTGTTAACAGTTGCAAACGATTTTAATATTGATTCTGGTGTTGGAATATTTTTTATTTGTTGTATAACATTTTCAAAATCTTTAATTGTCATTATTTGTTTGTGCAATTTTAAACTAAAATATTCTTTTAAAAATGGTATATATTGAATAGAATCATTTTTTGATATTTCCTTCAATAATTTTAAATCTGTTTCATGATTTGAAACCAGGAGTGGAAGTAATGTTAATAAAATTTGATTTACATCACTAGCTTTCACAATTTCTGAACTTGTTATATGTTTAATAATACAAGGTTTAACCGAAGACCAATTATCGTTTCCAAAATAAGTTTTGTGAAAAATATCTATTAGTTTTTCTAAGAAAATTTTGTTGTCCATAATTTTTGAAAAATTATTCGACGATATTTTTAAAACTTCAATTAAAACTTCTTGATTATCATCACTTAAACGATCTAGTATACTATCTTTTATCATTGTTTTGCCTTCTTCAGTTACAGTTAGTGCATCAAAATTTTCAACAACATATTTTACAGCTGCAATACGGTTTACAGAGTTTGGATGGTATAAGTTTTCATAAATGGAAGAATTATCTTCTGAATAAGACGATTTTAAACGAAAAGCTGAAAATAATAAAAATTAAAAAATTAAATTTATTTGTTTATTTCTCACTCACCTAATATAGATTTTAAAGCTTGTCTTCTTTTTTCAGAAATATTATTTTGCTCTTGCATTGTTTCTTTAACCACACAATCAAATGCTGTTGGATACTGTTTTTCAAGTTGATGCAAATAATTTGAATACAATTTTTTTATATCCTCTTGTAAAAGTTCACCTTCATCATCAGAATCTAATTCAACAATATCATCATCAGAATAATCTTTCTTGGCATTTTGATCATTTTCTAATATCGATCTGAATAATTAAAATTTTAAAAATAAATTTCAATAAGATTTTAAATCAATTGTATAAAATACCTTATTATATATTTAGCTTCAATCTCTTGAAACTGAACGTCATCAAACAAATTTGTTAAGAATTCAGTACATTTTATCCATTCAGAATCTTTGGAATGTATTTTCTCAAAGCATGTTTTTATCAATGGAACACAAAGTTGACTTACTTTAACTTTACGATCAGACAATTCTCTAATATTTGTAATGAAAGTTTTTTTTGATATAAAATTTATAAGAAGCTCTTCAGGAAACATTTTAATTTTCTTTTGTGTTTGAAAAATCAAAATTAGCAATAATATTATATCAATTTGCAGTGATTTATGTTCAATAGAACATATTTTTGTAGTTATTGATTGTAAAATATCTTTTTTTAAATAACATTTACTCATCAGTTGTGCAGTTATCATTAATGATGAAGCAGCAAAATCCAATGAATTTGACGAAAACCCTTTTAAAATTCCACGTAATATACAGGATATATGCGACTCATTTATTTTATTTATTTTTTCTAAAGCACTTATCACCGTAATGCAATAGAAATTTATTTTTGTTTGTAGTGTGTTACTTCTATAGTCTAATTCTTTAATAGCGTCAACTGTAGAATTACATATCATTTTCAAAAATGCGGTATCAGTAGCAGCACGAGTTTGTAGAGCAGTTTTTGATAATGGTACACCAGATTTTTGGGTTGCTTCTAACCATTTCCATTTACCAGTTGACTCTTTTAAGTCAATTATATTTAAACATCTTACAAATATTTGTGTCTCATGATATGGTAAAATCAGGTCAATAAAATCATCTCTATTAAATTGTTCTATATGAAAACGTCTTATTAACCATTCTAAACAAAGATGAGCCGGTTGTAACATAAAATATGGTGAAAGATGATAAAAGAATTTTTTAATTACTTTATTAAGCGATTCATTAACCTTAGCATCTTCCATAGATCTTTCTAATTCAATTGAACTTTGATTAAATAAAGTTTGTTCAAATTGTGTAAATGTTGGATTTATTACTATTAAATCTGAAAGTCCATTTTGCCCAAGTTCAAATATAGTTTTACGATCTTTAGTGGCTGCTTCTTTTTTATCAAAAATTATAGATGGTCTTTTTTTACTATCATATAGAAGAGCCGTTTGTGGCACTTTCAAACGTTCAAGTTGTTCGGCCAATGATGTAGCCATATTGAATTTGAATTTTCAATTGATTATAATAATTAGCAAATATTTATAATATTTAATTTTTTTCAATTTCAAAATTAAGTATAATAAGCAAAAAAGCAAGCACTAATTTTGTTACTTTCATACACGTGAAAATTGACAGTTGACACTTGGCAGATGCAGATAATAGAACTGACAGTACAGGTACAGAAGCACAGAAACACTTTAAGAAGCTTAGGTATATAGAATATCATAAAAGAATATGTTATATGAGCAAAAATTTTGTAACTCTTTATTAAGAGCTGAATATATTATTTTGTTAAATAGTTATATTTAAAATATTTTAGATTTTTTTATTTCAAAGTTTTATTAGAAATTTTTTTTATCTTCAAATAATGATTTACTTCCTTTAATATTTTACACAGTTGAGAAATATTTGTTCTTTAAGAGCTAAGTAATAATAATTTTTATAACGTTTATATTTTGGATATAATTGGAATTTTTAGATTTCTTTGAAAAAACTTTGAAAAAATTCTTTTAAAAATGTGTTATTTTATTTTACATATCTCTAAGATTCAACAATTTTAATTTTTTGATAGTTCTTGACTCTTTTTTTATTTTTGTAGTAGATCTGGTAATCTGTATAAAAAATAATTGTCATATGTTCACTTGCACTTTTGTGACTTGATAAAAAACTTCTGAAATTTACAACTTTGAACTTATAAATCAGGTACTTTTCCCTATTTCATCATTCGAAAAATTTTGTTAGCCATTTAAGACGAAAAAAAAGTTGGAAAAATATTCAAATAATAATTGAACGCATATAAAATTATTTATTATTTTTATTTTCATAAATAAAATTTGAGGTGACAACTAAAAAGTTCAACTAATAAAAAAATACAAGTATTTACATTCCAGTCTTTGGTTATTGCGTATTAAAAAATTAAAAGGAAAATGGGCATAATTAAAATTGTTGTAAATACCACAGACTTGGAGAGAATCCTTTATACAGAACTCCCAAAAACTTATAGGGCTTTATTAAGTTTTATGGAGGATAATATTAAAAATGATAACTATTTAATTTATTGGATTGGTGAGTGTGTAATTACATTTATTGATTAAAAATTAAATTGATTGACTCATTAACTTATTTTTATAAAATGATCCAAATATACTACTTTTAAGTAAAGATAAAGAAAATTAAATAATATTTTCAACTGTATTTTGTTATTTTCAGATGATGAAAACGATAAAGTTGAAGTTAACAATGAAATTTCTTATAATATGTTTTATCGAATATCTGAACGACCAAAATTATTTGTTGTAAATGATGAAAAATCAAAGAAATCTAATCTTTCAACTGAAAAGGATAGAAACAATATGAATAAAAACGAAGATGTAAATTTAAAAATAAATCAAGAGCGAGAAAAAACAAAGGAAAAGAGAAATGAAAAAAAGGAAACAAATAAAACAGATAATAAAATCTGTAATACAGTTCATAGTGGAGTTCAATGTGATGGTTGTAATTTAATACCAATAGTTGGTTTTCGTTATAAATGTTTACAATGTGCTGATTATGATTTATGCATGAAATGTGAAAATAAATTCATACACTCCAATCACAAAATGATCAGATTACCCGATAATCTCTCTAAACGTGAGAACAGATCTACCACTTTTGGAATTGGTTGTCCATTTACCGATGATTTACCGGCAATGGGTGATCCTCTAAATAAAACTGAATTCCCTTACACAGAAAGCAATAAACGTCATGGTCATCATCGTCATCGTAGATCACATCGGGAAAGTGGTGGTTCTAATTTAATTTCATCACTTTTCCAAATGATGACCGGTATGGCTGAAGGTGAAAATGCCGATACAAATTCAAATAAGAATAATAATAAAAATAATAATAACAACAATAACAATAATAATCTCAATAACAATAATAATAATAATAATAACAACAACAACAACAACAACAACAACAATAATAATAACAACGACAACGACTGTAATTACTCTAAAGCAAATAGCACAAATAATTCTGCTACTGGAAATAATAAATTTGTTTATCCCAATTATTATTATAATCCAGAAACTGTTAAAACTGGTGTCGAAATATTGAACAATTTTAGTCAAATGTTTTCGAAAATTATTGATCCTGTTAATGTCACAGTAGAAGTTGATATTGATGGTACTAAGAATACGTTTAATACAAAAAGTTCTTCTGCTACAACACAGCGAAATGATGAAGAAGAGGTTAAAACTGAAACCAAAACAACAACTACAACAAACGAAAATCCTGCTCCAGTAGAAGAAAATCTCGATGAAATCAATCAAGAAAATATGCAGTCTGAACCCAATTCTATTTCAACCAATAATGATGAAAAAATAAATGATGATTCATTATCTGACAATTGTGCAGCTGGTTATACATCAATTGATTCCCACAAAACTAATTCACGTAAATCTGCAACGTCTGAAGAGATGGATTGGACCATTATTGATAATTTCTCAAAAATTGAGAAAACTAAAGAATTTATTGCAAATGAAAACGTTTCTTCAATACCTGCTTCTTCAATCCCTGTTCCGACAGCACCTGAAATGTCACAAGAAATAAGTTTTTCCCAATTAAATAAAGATTTAGCAAATCATATTCAACAAGAAAATGCTCAACAAAACAAAAAACCGGAAGAAACAACAGAAAAGGCTGATATTGCCTATCATAAAGGTAAGTGTTAAGTTCAATTTCAATTTACAAATTTTAATTTAAAAAAATTTTTTTTTTTAGAACCACATATTAATAATGCAGTTGTTGCTATGATGGCAATGGGATTTAGTAATGAGGGACAGTGGTTAACTTATCTTTTAGAATCTGTTAATGGTGATATTTCTCAAGCATTGGATTTATTAAAACCATCCAAATAAACTTTTTCGATATTTTATTTTAAAAAAGTATGATATTATAGAATGTATAAAAAAAAATTACAGGTTTGGGTTGTGTCCATTTAAATATTTCTTATTAAAATAACAATTAAGTTCAACAAAGAATGTTTGAAAGTTTCAAAATATAAAAGATTAAAAAAAAAAAATACAATAAATTCTTAAAAATATCAAAATAGAAAAAAAAAATTTTAAAAGCTTATAAAAATAACTATGATTTTTATTTAGAATTATTAAATGTTTTTTTCAATTAATTTCATATATATAAAAATATTGTAAACAATATGTTGTATGTTATATTATTCTTTCAATAAATATTAAAAAAATATTTTTTGTACTTATTAATAATTCCAACCTATTCAAGTCCTACGTTAGTACATACACTATTAAATATATAACAAAGTGAATAATTTTGGAATAATTGCCTCTTTAAGCAAGAATATAAGAATTTTATAATATTTAATTTTTGAATAAATTTTTACTACCACAGTGATAGTAGAATTTCAATATATGAAGAAATCGAAAAAATGTTTTACAAAAAAATCTTATAATGACAGAACCAGAACATCAAAGCAAAGGAAACAAATGAAAACCCCTTTATTGCTACAATACAAAATCTTATAAGAAAGATTATAAGCAACCTGTTTTCCATATTGCCAAAAAACTAGTTTAAAAGTAAAAATTATTTATATTTTTATTTATTTTTACATATAATTAGATCTTTCAAAGAAAAATAATTTTTTTAATACATAATTCAGGACCTGTAAGAGAAATAAAACGCAAACTCCCTTAGATATACGATGGTATTTTTAAAAGCCTAAAACTAGTTTTAAAATCTCAATAACTACCAGGCAACCACAAATGTATTTTACCACAAGCAAAATTAAAAAAAAACAAGTTCTAAAAATAATGGTTCTTGTCTATGATTTGTACAAAACTTCTATTTGCCAAAGCGTCAAAGTGTGCTATTTCATGTAATTTTTTTTTTTTTTTTTAGATATGTGACAGCCAATTTTTATTTTGTAATAAAAATAAAAATAAATTTGTTAGATGCATTTAGTTTGGATTTTTTTTTGTTTAAAATTTCGAAAAAAAACCTATCCCAATTTTTCTTTCTTCTTACTTAATCCAGGGTTTTAATGGAAAGGATAAAATATCCCTAATTTTTATTCAGAGAATACTTGCAACATATAAAATAAAATTGGTCGTAAATTCTTTTCCAACATCATAAAAAATAAAAATTAATCTTTTTCTACTACAGAAATGAATTATCTTTTAGAATCAATTCAATTTCAGATATTTTTTTATAAAACCATTTTTATTAATTGAAAAAATATTTAATTATTTTAAGAATTTAATTTTATTTGAAAAATTCTTGTCTTCTAATCAATAAAATTCAATCATTCATTCTTCTTTGCTAGATCGATTTTGACGGCAAATTAGTAAAAATCTCAATATATACCAGGCAAACAGAAACGTGATTATCTGCAAGCAAAATTCCCAAAAAAATAATTTATTAATGATTCTTGTCTTGGATATGGGGTATTTTATTTAGTACTAAAACTTGATCTGTCATTAACGACGCTACAAAGGGAAATATTTTCCCGCAAAGTGACAGCCAATTGACATTGCCATAAATATGTCATATAATAAGAAAATCAAGAATGGATTTATTTTATTTTTAATTGTTTATAAGTTTGTAATAAAAAGAAACTAGAAAATCCATCACAATCACAAATTATTTTAAAAATATACCAACAATTGATTAAGAGAAGATGCATTTTAGAATTACAAAACCAATTAATTACTAGTTACCTATTATTGATAGACAATCAAACAAAAATATTACAATTAAAAATTCATAATGAAAACATAGGTACTATGATAAAGATTATTTAATATTTGAAATTTATAATTAGTCTATTATTATAATACCTTTTTGTACAGCACTTGAAAAATCATAAGATTTATACTGAACTTGGAAAGAACAATTTAGTAAAGATTTAGAAAATTGTACATCATTATTCAACAAAAAAAAAAAAAAAACTTATATAAAGTAAGTTCTAATGAAATTTTTTATTTTAACTATAACAAAGTATTAACATCAATATTCAACAATTTTTTTAGAGCCGTGCATGAACATGCAATGCCGTTGGCAAATTAGTATGTACGATCGTGATGACAATGGAATTTAATAATGAAAACAAGTTACATAATTTACAATTTAGAATTTATTAAAAACATCAAAATAAAATTTTTTCTTATTTTTTAGAATATAGTATGTATTAAAAGTATGTGTACCTACTTGCCACTTGATATTGTAAAAGATTTTTTATAGTTATTAAAATAGCAATTAAGCTCAACAGAAAAGTTTCAACAAACAAATATATGCTATCAATTTTGAAAAATACAAATTACATATTTTATATTAATAATAACATTAATAACTTTAAAAAAAAAATAAACTAGAAATCTTCAACAACGACTTTTATTTCTTTATTACTTGTATTTCGAAATTTTTATAGAATACCGGATATTATAAAGGTAAAGAAACTAATCGTGGTTAAAAGATATAGTACATCGATCAGTACAACAGTTAAATTGAATTTAGTCTGGACATTTTGAAATGGCATTTCTAAATTTATTTCGGATTATACCAATATGTATGGACTGTTCTATTATCAACAAAAGTGAACCATTTGCAATAATACTTCATCCCTAACTTAGGATTTTGTTTGAAAAGATGAAATATATCTAATTGTAATTTAGGGAATACTTGAAACATAAAATAGAATTGTTCTGGATTTTTTTCAAGCGTTTTTCATATTTTTGAAACGTAATCAATATTCTTATATTTCATAAAAGAAAATTCTTTCTTCGTATGGATTCAGGGGTTTTTTATAATTAAATGATTTATTGGTATTCCTAAAATTAAAAAAATGTTTGATAATTTATGTAAATAAAAAATAAATAAATGAAACTTTTTGTTCAAAATTTTACTATTTATTATTAATAAAATTCAACATTTATAAATTTCTTTATATTATAAGGAATCTCCTGCTTCTTTTTTTTATATTTTTTTTTTTTGAGATTTTCATCAGTTTAAATAATTTTTTTAAAGACATGCAAACCGTAAATTAAGTTTGAAAACCTCAATATTCACCAGGCACCCAGAAAAGTAATTTGACAATAGGCAAATTTCCCAAAAAAAATCCTAAAAAACAGGTTCTTGTCCTAGATAGCTGTGGGTTCTATTTAGTACCAAAACACAACGTCAATAAAAGACGCTGTAAAGGGAAATATTTTTCTGCAAATGTGACGGATTGTCAAATGTCATATTATGTCATATATTAAAAAAAATTAAAACTGAATTATATTGATAAGCATTTTACAAGAACATTTAAAATTTATAATTTCAATGGGCTATAGAATAGTTATCTTTAATTTATTGTTTTAATTGTATCAGAAATTAAATATATGTATAATTATTGTATGTACAGTACAGGCTTAAAGTTTTTTAATATTTAAAAAAAAAAAAAAATTTAATGTACAAAATAGATGTCCATATCAACATATAAAAAGGCTGATGAATGGTCTAAGGGTATTTGCTGTATGTAATTTAATAAGAATAATAATAGCGTGGGAAAATTTGAACAAGTTTTATAAAACATTTTACCATATTTATCACCAGCATAAAAAAAGTTATATAAGATCAATAAAAACATGTATCCATAGCTTACAAGGCAAATTATATAATTTAAAAATCGCTTTTGTACTATTAATTATTTCTAGAGAATTCGGAAACGAGACAAATTTTTTGTTAAATATCAATTTCTAATAGGTCCCCATAATCGAAGCAAGCAAATTAATTTTTTTGTCTCTGTTAAATTCCGATCTATCATAGATAAAATTAAAAATAATTTGGTTTATGTCTAAATTTCATTTTTAATTCAGCAAATATTCTTTCTAATTTTTTGTCTCTACTAAATTTTAATTTTATTAAATAGTCTTAATACGACAAAATATAGATGACGCTGTATAAAATAAATTTTTTTTTTATAACGATCACAATTTTTGTCATATTCGCATTTTTTTTTTGGAATTTGATTTAAGAATATTTTTTAATAAATTAAAACAATATTATTTAAATTTTAATTATATTTTAATATTATATACAAGAAAAATTGTTTGTTTTTTAGGACCCAAAAATATATAAAGAAAGAAAAATATTTTAAAAAAATAAATATATAAAATAATAAATATTTTTAAAATTTAAAATAATAAATATTTTTTTATTTCAAATAAATTAAATAAAAAAACAATAATTGCGTTTTATTTTATTTTCAAATACAGCTACCTTTTAACGGCCCCCTATATCTTAAAAAAAAAATTTAAATTCCTTGGAATTAATTCTCTTCCATATTTCAAAAATTCATTTTAAATTTCATTAAATTACCAGGCCATCAGGAACTAAAAATTTCCAGAAAGCAATTTAGAAAAAAAAATTTCTTTTTGATTTTGTGTCTTGGATATGTTTTAATTCTACAAAATTCGATAGATGTCACTGCATTTTTTTTTAAATTAAACTAACAAGTTAACAGCTAGGTGGCATTACAATCAATAAAAATTTAAATTAGTTCGCCTGAAATTCTGCAATATTTTATGAAAATTTTAATCCTCCTTAAAGTATGCAATTTAATTCGAATTTTTAAAATTTGCTTTCTGTAAATTTCCATTTCTGTTTGCCTGGTATAATTTGAGATTTTCAAATGGAATTCTTGTTAATTTTTTTCAATTTTTAAAATGCATATTTTTTTTTTGTGTTTTATTTGAAAGTATTTTTCAAAATTTTTAAATTAAAAATATTTAAATATAATAATTTATAAAATTTTGGAATCTTAAGGATATGGTTCTAAAATCACCTCACAAACTGTGTATTAAAAAAAAACTGAAACTAAATATTTATGTTTTTCAAATTTGTAACTTTTTTGTCCGGACCATAATAATTTTAAAAGATTCGTATTTCCGTATCTTATTGGTAATATAATTATGTAAAATATCGTCATCAATCGTCGTTATGAACGTATATTTGGTCTGTTTTTTTTTATTTGAAAACTCATTAAATAATTTTTTATAACTTTTAAAGTCTTCTTAATATTATTCATATTATTTATTTTTGTTTTTTTTTTGTTGTAGTTGTCCCACTGCTTAAAATTTATACAAACAAAGTTATGTTGTTTAAATAGAAAAGGTAAATAGCAAACTTATTTTTTTATTTAATTTCATCTAAGAATGTCAATTTGCTGTCAAACATCTGAGAATGCCAATTGTCACATTTACAGAAAAATATTTCCCTATGCAGCGTCATTTATTGATAAATCATGTTTTAGTACTAAATAAAATCCTACATATATCCAGGACAATAACCGTTTTTAGAACTTTTTATTTTTTAGAACTTGTTAGAACTGTAAAATTTTACCTGTGAATATTTTCGTTCCAGAGTTAACTGGAATTTTTTATGTCTGTAAGAGTAATTGAAATTAAAAAACGAAATATGTAATTTTATTTCTGAATTTGAATTTTTATGAATATGAATTTTTGTATGGACAATGTACATAGTAATATGAAATATAATACAACTAATTTTATTGATTTTAATTCTAATAATTTCATCACTAGATAAATCATTACCTACTTAAACAATAGTTTTAACTTCCATTGATTGTTATAAAATGTGAAAAGCGATACGGAATCTCTAATTTATCAGAATATATAAATAAAAAACATTCAAAATTATATTCACAATTAAATTTTTAATAAAAAATAGTAAAAATTAAAACAAAAAGTTGAGTTTTTATTTAAAATATATTTTTTTTTATAGGAGCCAATATGTGTATGTAAATATTTGTTAAATTTAGAATTCGAAATTGATTTTATTAATTCTTCAGATGCTGTGTTTGATGTTGAAAAACTTTTTCATTTGTTAAGATACAGTAATTTTTTCGGATTTTAATTTAATTTCAATGCATTCTGAATAGTTGCCCAATCTATAACTTTAGAGGTTGCAGTTTTACGTAAATATTTTTATTTTATTTAATCTTTGAGATTTTTTTAACATTAAATTGTTGTCTTTTATAAAATATTAAAAAAACTTTTATGAAGATACAAATCAAACAATAATTATAAAATAAAGGCTACAACTCTACAAACACTATACTTCAATTGTTTCTTATAATCTTTTCTATCGTCATTTAAAATATTATTCTTATACTTTGTGCTGTATGTAAATTGATTGCTAAACTATATGTACTTATGTATGGATCTATAATTCTTTAAATTTATCTTCTTCTCAACCCGTTTTTGTTGTTGTTGCAATATTAATATATGTACCTACTAATAATTAATTAGTAATGGATTCATTTTTTCTTTTTATTACATATTTACACAAAGTAAATAGTTTTTATATAATATTTTTATTTTAATTTAAAAGTTAGTAGGTATTTTTAATAAATAAGAATTTAAATTAATCTTTCTTTCGTTTTTTATTTTGTTTTGTTTTTGTATTTCTTTAATTGTCAATTGGCTGTCAAATGATAATTTGCAGAAAATATTTCCCTTTCAGACGCCATTTTTTGTTAAATATACTTTTAGTTCTAAAGGGAAATACATATTAATCCAATACAAGAACCACTATTTTTTTGGGGAAATTTTTCTTGAGTGCTGGATAAAAATTTCCCAATAAAGCGTCAATTTTGACAACCAACTATTAGTACTAAATTAAAAACCATTTAAATCCATGACAAGAACCATATTTTTTAGAACATAGTTTTTTTTTGAGAAAATCTGCTAGCGTACATTTCTGGGTGCCTAATGAATATTGAGATTTTACTTAAATTTGTAACGATTTAAATTTATTTTATTTTTTTATACCGAATGGTGAGTAGGATAATTTGGTGGATTAGTGAAAAACTTAAGGGAAAACTTAAAAGCGAAAAAGAGAAAAAATTGTTTTTTTTTAAAAGAAAATAAATAAATATTTCAAAATATAGGGAACTTTATTTTTGGCATGTTTTATATTGTTAAAATTACTTAATTTATTTATTATTATTTTAACTTTTTATTATTAAATAAAAAAGCATTTAAGTAAATGTGAAACGTGAATGTTAAAAAATTTAGAAAATGAAGAACTCTAAGCAAGATAGGTACTACTAAATATTGTAATTTACAACATATAACCATTTTAAAAAAATACATGCACAGGAAAATTAAATTTTGGTAACCAATTTTAAAAATAAAAATAAGATTTAAAAAGATTTACTTTTATACAACTAATCAACCTCTTTTTTTAATTATTTTTAAGTGTTTTCTTAGACTTTTCATAACTGTATCAAATTAAACGAATTTTAGTATTAGATACTAAGATTAGTATTAGATATTTTAATATAAATATTTTAAAATTCCTTTGTCTAATTTTACTCCAAATTACTAGTACCCATTATTTCTATTTCCTAAGATAAAAATGAATTTAGATTTTGGGAAAACGTTTAGAAATATAGAATCTAAAATTGAAAAACTCATTTTGCGAATTGAAAAAATACAAAAGTTCAAAATTAAAAAATTATTGTCGATTTTTTCAAAGTTTCAGTAATATAAAGCAAAAACCATTTTCTCTTATCAAGGAAATCTAAAAAGAAGTTTTTTAAATTTTAATTCCATACTATCATATACTTTTGTACTGATTAGTTTTAATATGTATACTACTGATTCGTTTAATACCTAGTAATACTTAAAGTTGTATAATTTTATTGAATTGTATGTATAAAGTTTTGATGAATTGAGAAAATAACGAAAATAATAAAACCATAAGAAAAGAAAATTGTTGGCAGCACATTTGTAAAGTCAAAAAATTAAAAAAAATCTAAACATTTTCAATTGAAATATGATATAGTCCAAATAGTTTTTCTAATCAAATGTTGATGTGAAAATAAAACTACAGTTATTATAAATTTATTTAAAAACCATAAAATATATACATTTAAAAGTTATTAAAATACAATTATTCTTTTTCTTTCGTTAATTCTTCTTCTTTATTGGATTTTGAAAAACCTCACTCTTTTTATCATCACTTGATTGTTGTGCATATTATTTTTATCCAATCTAGCTGTTTGGTTTCTCCTAAAGTATTTCAAGATTTATTAAATTTCTTTGCTCCATTTAATTTTTACCTACAATAAAATTTAAAGATTTTATTAAAAATTTTGTAAAAGTAATTATCGTATGGATGTATTCGATATTTCAAATTTAAAAAAAAAAAGACTTTCTTATACTATAGTTAAAACTTAGTAGATAATATTAAAATAAATACATTTTAAAAACAGCATTCATTCATTCCTTTATCAATAACTTATCTTCAAATAATTAATAATTACACTTTTTAAAAACTATTTTAATTTTACACACTTTTTTTACATTTCTTTTAATCTATAAAACTAAAAGAAATATCAATAAATTAATCATCATCATCATAAGCATCATTCATCATCATTAAAATATTATCATTTTATTAAATTTATTTAATAAATTTGATTAGTTATGCATTTTGTTAATTTTTTGATCAATTTTACATCTTTATTATAAATCTAATTTTAATACAATATTGTTGAACAGATTTAAAAGTGTTACCATCTTATTTTAATTAACCAAAAAAAAAAAATAACACCACTTTTCTATTGTTCTACGTCTTTTGCAACTTAAAAATAGAATGGAAAATTTTAAGAATAAATAAATTTTCAAGAATGATGAGATTTTCATTTTGGTTTTCAATGAAATAATTAGAATAATATATTTATATATTAGGGACGAAGTATTCTTATATTTATATGGTTTTAAAATGAATTTTTGAACATTGTTAAAATTTTATTTATTTATTTAATATTTCTAATATATAATATAATTATTTACTACATGTATCTTAGCGCTAGCAATTAAAGGGTTTTTTTGTTAGCTCATTTTGGAAAAAAATTTTAAAAAAAAGTGTTTAGAAAGTTTTACTCTGTCTGCCTGTTTATTTTTTTTTTTTTTTTTATTCCTTTTCCACTCTTTTAAGGAGTACAGGGCATTCACCAAGCTTATTTTAAACTAGGCTTCAGTTTCTTTAATCATAATATTCATTAAGCCGTTGATTACTCGGCTGTAGCTATTGTATAAGGTTATGTAATATGAATGCACAAATGTTAACTTTGTGCGCCATCTATAATCTTACACAAGAATTATTTATATAGTTTTATTACATCTTATTTTATATTACGATATAAACTATTACGATATTTGTTTTTATTAGATATGTTCTGACCGGGGTTTGAACCCGAGACCTTCCTCATGTAAGGCAGCGTCTTTACCAATACGCCATTGGTCTGATGTCTGCTTGTCTATATGCTTACAAAATTGTTAGACCGTTTGAAATAAATAAATGAAATTTCAACTATGGGTATTGTAAAAAAATTAATAAAATGGATGAACTTTCCTCTCTGCAGCTCAACCTGTTTCATAGCTACAGCTCCCAAAGTCGGGAAAAGTCCTATATTTAAAATGTTTAAAATGTTATAACAAGAATTTTATAAAGTATATTTTCACCTAATAAGATCAGATTATTACCGTTTCAATCTGATCTTACTAACTGTTTAATTTTTCTTAGTATATATGTATAGTATTGCCATATAATACTCTAAAATTTACCGTTGTACCAACTTTAATTCTTTGTTAAAATTTTGACTCCTTATATTTTCTAAACGACTTAACCCAAAAACTTGAAATTTTGGAAGAAGTTTAGAAATTGTTAAACCACTCTTACGAAGTGGTTTATTATTACAAATGAAGTTTGGATAAGTTTCTATTATTTTTATGTTGAGCTTATTCCCAAAACTTATCATAACATTTTTCTTAGTTTATCGTTATCCTTCTTTTCTTCTCAAAAGATAAATTTTGTGGCCTTGTCACTGATCTATCTGAGTGAAAACGTGAGTGAGAAAAATAATTGACCTAAATAAATTCTGAATAAAAAAAATATTGTAACTTTTCAAAATAGTTAGTTATTCTTGTGGATTTTATTCTTTTGTTTTTGTAAAATCATCAATATAAGCTTGATGTATTTTCATCTCCTTCACATTTCCTTCATCATCTCCTTTTCATGTATTAAAATTATATTTGGGGTTGTGTCACATTCAGAACTAATATGATAAAAAGATATACATAAGAAATATTAAGATATATTATATATATATATTGAAAAAGGGGATAGATGGAAAACAATAAAGTAGTTATTTATTAAATTTAATTTAAAATGAAATACAAATAAATAGTAAATCTTTGAAAAAATTTATTTAAGTTTTGGATTTAAAATACATATATTTTGTATTAAATGTTTCGTTTTTATTAGAAATTATATAAATAGTTTACTTTTTTTCCCAATTTTGATCAACTTTGAATTATTCGAATTTCAATTAATAAATTATCCAGATATTTTTAATTTGTAATATAGTTATTTGTTAAAATCTATGTCATATTTACCACAACTCAACATAATTTCAAGGACGAGTTTTCCAAATTTGTTTTCCTTTTTTATATGTATCTAATTTTCAATAATTCATATTTCTTTTTTAAATAAAAACGATGGTTTTTTTTTTTTAATTCAAAATGATATTTCACGTAATGATTGAATGGCTTCCGTTTTTTGTATAATCTGATGATAATGATGATTAAATTCAATCAGATAAGATTTAAGTTACATCATTTTGTTTTTCGTATTTAATCTTAACACTTTAATAAATTAAAAAATAAAAACCATTAAGTAATAATGAAAAATTTGAAAGACAATCAATGTAAATTAGTTATAATAAATAAAAATAATAATTTGAAAAGAAGATTTGTTTTAATTTAACTCTAAATATGTGTTTCAAAAATAAATAAAATTCATTATTAATAAATTATTTTTTTGAATTTCTCCCCAAAATATTGTATCCTAAAAATATTATATCATTGATGAAATGAAAAAGAGTTGCAGTTGATCAATAATATATTTTTCTTTCATGGTTTAAAATTAAAAAATAAAAATTAAAAATTGCGTGCCTAAAAATATGCAATTACTGTTTTGTTCATTTAAAATGTTTTTAGCAGTATATTGAGTTAACTGTAAACAGCATTCAGTATAATGTTCAAAAAATGTTTAACATTGTACAAGATTATTGCAAAATATGGAAATTAAAAGTGAACTTTAGTAAATGTGAAACCGTATTATTCCGTAACACGGTAGACAAAACAAGTTCAGACATTAGGAAAAATTGGAAAAATTTTACCATTAAATCGCCTATTTCACCTCTCGCAAATAAAAAAGTCGTTAAATATCTTGGGGTTCACCTTCATAGAAATCTGAACTTCATAGATCATATAAAATATACAAAAGAAAAAGGTAATAAATCCTTTATGGCAGCAAAAAATCTCTTTTACAATAAAAATATTAGTAACAGAGTCAAAATAATATGCTACCAAACATTAATAAGGCCTACGCTTGCATATGGTGTACCCATATGGTACAACATTAGTGCAAGCCTAATGGAAAAAATCCGCATGTTCGAAAGAAAGTGCATAAGAGTTTGCATCAATAAATATAGAAAACCGGAGTCCGAGTACAAACATTTTTACTCCAATAAATATTTGTACAAGGAATCAAAAATCATAAGAATTGATAATTTTATTATAAAATTAATTCGAAATCACTATGATAGAGCATTAAATACTCCAGAAAATGGTTTAATATCGCATATATTTTACCACAATGAGGAGTACATCAAGAAGACTTTGCTCACGGGCTTCATAGCCCCTGAGCATTTAATCTTCTTAGACAAGTATGGTTATATACAAAATCAAAATCATGTCCCTATACTATTTCATTATAGTAGACGGGCTACATGTAAAAAAATTGAATATGATCCAGGTAACATCAATCCAGATAATATGAAATATGACATGTCTATACCAGATAAAGACAAATCAATTAGAAATAATTATTGGTGGTTAAGCACTTCATAAAAAAAAAAAATAAGCATAAATGAATTATTAGATTAGTGTTATTTTAATATTAAAATAATACAAGCTAGTTTATAAGTTTTTTTAATTAGTTGTAAGAATAGGGTAAGTTAGGTTAGGGTTTTATTAAAAAAAAAAAAAATGTAAAAATTGCGTTTTTAAATTTTTTTGCAATTAATTAAAAATTTGAAATTAATACATACTTAAAAGTATGATTAAAATATTAGTAAGAGTTCATAATAATTATTAAGAATAACTATTTAACATAAAAAAAACACTTCATTTTTTACATGTTAATTTTTAATATAAGAAAAACCTTTTTTGTTAACTATTTTTGTAGGTTAAGTTATTATAAGAATGTAAGAAAATAACAAAATAAAAGTTCAACTAAAAAAAAATATTGAGTTAGTTATTAATTAATTTGTTAATGCGGTTTTTCAATCGAAGGGTCTCGGGTTCAAACACTGGCTCGGATCATATCTAATAAAAAAATATAAAAATTTAATGTTTTTTAATTTAAATGATGTATTTAAGCAAAATGTAATTACTATTGTTATTATGAATCAAATATTATTATTAATTTGATTGGAAAAAAAGTTATATAGTTGAAATATGGTTACAAATATTTACCAGTCGTACAGGTCATCAATATCAAAATGGTTAGAATATATACTTTTCTAGATTCTCAATACTAAGATTAAGCTTTATCCCAATTTTTGGTGCATTATAATTATATTAAGCTTTTTTAAAATGCTTCACTTTGAAGAAGTTTGTCTATAAGATTTATTTAAATCATTTAAAAAACCATTAGTGTGCAATTTTCTGCTACCTCTGATACTTTCATGAGTATCTTACATTAACTTCCTTAAAATCCTGGAATTTAGAAAAATAAAAGAGCCAGATGTAGAAGAGAGAGTTATAAACGTCGAGTAATTTTTCCTCTTGTATACTGATATAAATGTATTTTAAATCAAGATACTTCTGAAGGTCTGAAAAAACTGAAGTCTAAACTGAATTATTAATTTTTATTTAAAAAAATTTTCATTTCTGAATAATTTAAAAAAAAAGCAATTGAAAGAAAAGTTTAAAAAATAAATTATGTATCTAGAAAAATGTATAAAACAATAAGAATTTTCCGAGAATTATAATTATATTTATATTGGTCTGTGATATAATTTTTCTTAACTGGAACAACGATAACCTAATTTTCTTGGTTTCATGGAAGTTTTTTTTTTTATAAAGAAAACAATCAAAGTTTTGTTTATTCAACCTTTGGCTGTTTTAAGATCTCATCAAAGACAAATAATCTTAAACAATCACTTGAAGGTCAGTTTACTATTTAAAAAAAAAACTTCTGCTTATTTTTAAGAAAATCTCCAAAAAAAATCTAAATATTCTTAAAGTTTATTAAATTTTAAAATACAATTAAATAATTCTTAAATTTTGACCTTTTTAATTGTTTAAATTGGAAAAAGGACACAATTTTCATTACATTTTCTAATTACTTATAATTATTTTAAAAAATATAATAAAAAAAATAAATTTCTAATCAACACTTAATAAGCTTTGAATACCTTAATCCTGCACAAATCCATTTGACTTACATTTAATTTAAAAAAAAAGTAAAATAAAACATTGATTTCAGATCAATATCAAGATTTTTTATTTTAGTTTTTTATAATTTTATTAACCAATCATCTACCATTATGTCCTGTACCCAATCTATTTTTAAATGACAAAATATTGTATACATATAATAAAATAATTTTCTACTATAATTCAGTTTTTTTTTTATATTTCTTCAATCATTTCCCAATCAATGGAATTTTATATCCATTTTGATTGTATCGAATATAAAAAAAAACCAACTAATATGATATTATTTTATTATCAAATCGATTTATTCATTTATTGTCCTGATAGGAATTAGTTCCGAATAGGTCGTGGACCTAGTTTTTGTTTAAATTTTGCACAATGTATTAATCGATGTATAATTTATATTATAAAATTTCTCCGGTTTTCCATCTCAGTTTTAGTTTTTTAATGTGCTAATTGATCAAATGCAGAGGCTAACTAGCCTGTCATTAAAATAGGTAAATGTTGGAACAGAAGGGAAGGTACTACGCATATTATTTTATTTTAATTAGGAATGTTATTAATAATTGACACATTAAATTACAATACGAGGTAGTACTAGGACTAGTTTTTTTTCCTTTTCCCCACTACTTTATTTAGACTATGCTTCAGTTTCTTTAATCATTATATTCACTAAGCCGTTTATTACTCGGCTGTAGCTAATATATAAGATTATATCTTATTTACGGTATAAACTATTACGATATTAATTATAAAATTTTACGATATTATTTTATTAGATATAATCTGATAGGGTCTTGAACCCGATACCTTCCACACGAAAGGCGACGTCTTTACTGCTACGCGATTTGTCAGATGGCCTTACATTTCAACAGATAGAGTTCTATTTTTTGGACTATTTTAACTTTCTCAGAACTTCTATTTTATTATTTTTTAGCATAGTTTCTATTTTGTTTTTAGAAGTTGGAATATGAAATGATTGAAGTGACTGATACACCTAAAATTTGAGACCTACAGCAATTAAAACCTATACCGTAATTCATTAAATGGTTTTAAGAGTTTATATATTTCGGAAGTTCAGCCTTATAAAAAAAAACGCCCTTGTACTAAAATCAATCGGATTATCAAATTTTTACAACTTTTTGTATACAATTCGATTATTATTTGAATCTGAAAGAAACTTTTTTTCATTCAACTAAGTATTCAACTAAAAAGTAAAAACCAAAGGATAATTAAATAAGCATTAGTTTTTTATCCTTGAACTTACAAACAAAACAAATAATCAAAATCTCCTAATTGAGCTATTATAAAGATATATTGGAAGCAACATAATCCATTGTTAATGAGCTTTAATTTCTAATTAAAATAACACTTTTTGAAATAATCTAAAAATTAAACACGATATTAAACACCATAGCTTTCCTTTTAGGTGCCCTTATTACGTAATTATGATGTTTATACCCGTATGACTATATAGTCAAAGGATATAATAAATTTGCCATTACGTTTGTGACGCAGAGAAGGAGGGGGGTAGATATAGACTCAAGTGTATGGATCGGATCAGAATCGAAAAAAAAATCGATTTAGCTATGTATGTCCGTCCGCCTGTCTGTCCGTCCGTCTGTCCGTCCGTCCGTCTGTCCGTCCATCCGCACGATAACTCAAAAACTAAAGGAGCTAGGATCTTGAAATTTTCGCAAATTCGTTTTTTTGCAATAGCCGTCATCGCTATTTAAATCCAGCCATTTTGGTCCATGGGTTCGGGTAGCTGCCATACAACTTCCTTTTTTATATGAGTATTTCTCTGTACCTATTACAGCTACGTGTCTGAAATTTTGTCAAAAGTAGTTTAGTTTTATGGCCAAAGTTTCTGCAAAATTTGGGTGGTCTACTGCAAAGGGTTCGAGTAGCTGCCATACAACTTCTTATTTTATATGAGCATTACTCTATACCTATTGAAGTTGGGTGTCTGAAATTTTGCCAAAAATAGTTTAGTGTAATGGCCAAAGTTACTGCAAAATTTGGTTGCTCTACTGCCAAGAGTTCGAGTAGCTGCCATACAACTCCTTCTTTTGTAAGAGCATTACACTACACCTAATAAATCTGATATGTTTGAAATTTTGCAAAAAGTAATTAATGTTTATAATAATAATGATATAATGTTTATATAACGGTCATACGGGTATCCCAGAGTTGACACAGTCTACTCTACTACACTCTTCCTCGTTTTATCTAAAAATTCCTTGCACATTTTATTCTAGTGCTTCTTCATAATAATTTAATTTTAGCTTAGTTAATTTATCTAAATTTAGAGATCAAAGGTATCTTTTTATAAAACTAAGCCTTCTATAAGAAACAGCTAATGTCTAACAATTAGTTTTAATTAAAATTGCATTGGAACTTCTAAAAAAAGAAATCAATTTGGTAATATATTAAAGTATGATGGAGATTAGAAACACCACAGATTCAATGCTTTGCAACATCTCAATATATTTTAAAATTTTGTATAAATTTGGGTGCATTCACCTTTTTATATTAACGCAGGATTAAACCAAAAAATATTTTTTATTATTATCATTCTATTTTTTTAAAAATTTACACAAAAAAAACCAATAATAATCAAAATAAAATATTACAACTTATAGCTTTATATACTTTTGTTTAATAGGACATAAAATCAAGTTCAAGGATAATAATATAGAGTATAGACATTTGCAAAATTTCTATTTAAAAAACAGAAAAAGAACAACTGAATCGGAAAATTTGTTTTCATTTTTTTTTCACTTTCACCCACATGGAAGTTAATGATTTCGAGACAGTTTTTATTTTTTTTTAATGTTAAGTGGTACTTTAGTGGTCAAGTTAAAATTACAAATAAAATAATTAAGTAAATACTATCTAGATTTGATAAGTGAACCTAAAACACAACTGATCGACGTAAAGCGCTCAAACTTGTTCACAAGTGAGTGACACAAAGCACTCAAACTTGTTTACATCTAGTGACGTAAAGCGCTCAAAATTGGAGCAATTTTCGCAGTTAAACTATTATTTATAAAGAAATTATTGAGCCGCAACAGACAAACAAGTGGTCCGACGATTTAAAAAGATATCTAAATGTATAATTGTGAAATAATGTTCAAACGGATGCTTTTAGCTGTATATTACATTAAATTATTCAATAAGATATGTTTACAGAAAGCTGCTGCAGTATAGATATAAATAAAGTATAAAGCAATTTGATAAATAAGTTTTTACCACTAATCACAATATTCAAAAGATCTAGCAATCTTAACCTTTTTTCCATTTCATTTGACAATTTTTATAGGATTAAAAGAATTCGTATATAATGAAAGGTTAAAAAAACTTGTATCGCGTCAAAAAAATTTTAAAAAGTGTTTTAAAAATGTTAGATATCTAATACGTTGGTCTCATTTTTCCCGACTGGTACATGTACTTATTGAAACACCTTGTACAATTTACAAAAAAGTATGAGCAAAAAGGTTATTTCATTACTCAATATTTTATATATAAAATAAAACAAGTGATGAAAAAAACCAAGGGTTTTTAAAAAAGCACATTTTCAAAATTATATTGTATTGCATACTGAGTTTAATTTTGGAAATTCACAGGTATTCAAGTTACAGGTGTTTAAAAATAGCAAAATTTCAATTTTTGAGCCCTTATAGCTCCTAAACGTGGGGCTTGACAAAACAAATTTTGTTAACCGACTTCTACTTATTTCATAGGATCTAACTACTTCCAAAATTTCAAGACTCTAGCTTGAACCGTTTAGAAGATATGTGTGGGAAAAATTTTTGCAAAAATTGAGTTTTGAATAATGGTAAATTTTAGTACCGTATGGCAACCCTAAACATTTGTCTTTTAAAAATTTATAAAGTTTATAAAACTAGCTATCTTTTGCCGTTTTCAGATTAAAAATACATTTAACAGAACTTTTGTTATAACAATTTAAAAATTGGGCTTTCCCAACTTTGGGGAGGGCTGTAGCTCCGGAACGGGTGGGACTACAGAAAAAAGTTCTTCTATGGAATTACTTTTTTTTGCAAATACCTACCCGTGGTTGAAATTTCTTTTCTCTATTTCAAACGATGTAAAAGTTTTTGTAAACACACGGACAGACGGACGGACGGACAGAGTGAAACTATATAGGCACATTTTTACAAAATTTTTTGAAAATGTGCTAAAAAACCAGGGTTTTTAATGAAACACATTTCAAAAGTTAAACAATGTTATAAAATAAGTTTTGGGTAATGAGTATTTTCATTTCAAGAGTATATTGAATGAGTGAATAATAAAAGAAATATTACACATGTTAAAACTTTATGTCAGATATTCAAGTTACAGGTTTTTAAAAATATCAAAATTTCAGTTTTTGACCCCCTCTAGGTGCTAAACGATGAGTGACAAACTAATACTTTCGGAACTGATTTAAATACTCGTATATGTAACTTTTGTCAAAATTAACGTGTAGAGGATATAAGAGATTAAATTATTTAGAAGTTTATAAGGGGTCAAAAATTTTGCAAAAATTATGTTTCGCATAACGCAAACCTTAAATACCGTATGGCAACTCTATATAATTTTTTTATTTTTAAAGGTAAAAAACAAGATGTCATTTGACCGTTAAATATATATATATATACATAACTTATAAAACCTGTGTTAGAATAATTTCAATATTGGGCTTGTTTGAATTATTTGGGATTGGATTTACATTACTGGTGGGGTTGTAGAAAAAATAGGTCCATGAAAATTCATACTTTTGCAATACCTATCCGTCGTTTAAATTTCTTTGCTTAATTTGAAAAAGTTCAGGAGTTTTGTAAAATCCAGGTGAACGACGGACAAACGAATGGACAGACGAACAAAGTAAAATCATAAAGGTACGTTTTTAAAATTTTTTTTTGAAAATGTGCTAAAAAATATTCTTTTATAAGGATAAAGACCTCGCATAATTTAAAATTGTAAATTGATGATTTTTCGTTTTATTATTTCACAGGATTAAACTCTCAGTTTTATAGAATAATGATTAATGAATAAATTAAAGGTTAATAAAAAGTCCGTAGTCAACTTGGACAAAATTATGCAATAAAAATCCCAGTCTTACCATTTTAATTTTAATATAGTTTCCAGTTGTGATATTTGTTATGGAAAAAAAATGTGGACAACTATATTTCTTTTACAACAATACATTAGTAGGTAAATTTAAAAACTGTGTAAGAAGAACTGAAGTAAGAAAGCGCCTTTTAGCCGTGATCCAGAACTTTTATTTTTAAACAAGTACTGCTTAGTTTAGATTTATCAATGCCTATAAAACAGTACTAGCTGAGTCGATTCAAAATCCAATTATAAGGTTACTTAGAGTTCCTTTTTAAAAGTTCTTAATCTTAATAAAATTTGGTACTCTTTAAAAATTGTTTCATGTTAAATTAAGCAAATATTTAAAATCAATCTATCTAACATTGGTTTAAAAATTTTCCAGACACTTTTTCAATTTTTTGAATTAAAATTATAGCATTCATTAAAATGAAGTATCACTATAAAATTTAGATTATTAAGTATTTCTATTACATATCAAATTACCCCCAATTAAGAGTATATTATAACGTCTATAAATGTTTACAACATAAAAAAACATATAAGAATTCTTAAATATTTATTAACATATTTTGGAAATCTGATTTAAAAGATACACCCAAACAAAGTTTTTTTTTATAAATTGACTAAAATTATAAAAAAATTTTTATTTATCATAAAATAAATAGTAATTATATATGGAATCCTTTGATTATCATACATATACTTATGTTTTTGTTTAAATGAACCATCAAAAGAAAAGCTCCATTAAATTTTTGATTTAATATGAACGCCGTTTCTCAGCACAGTGTTTAAAATCCAAGCAAAACTAATCGATTTTTATAAGAGGTAATCAAATAATATTATTATTAAGTTAATGACAAATAAAAAATTATATATATATTATCTTATAAAGCAAGAACTCTGCAAATCTAAAAGCTTTTTACAAAATCTCTTTAAAAGACTGTAAACAAAATGAAAAGAAGTTAAATGAAATATAATTTTTTAGAGAAATAATTTAGAATACGGATTTGCGCTCAATTTGGATCATTTACAATCAGATTTATTAAATTCAAACCTAAACAATTACCAGTACGATTACTTGGTAATCATTACTTGCCAATTAGTAATTGTCATTAAAAAAAATTTTGCAGTGGTATTTTTACAATTCAATTACTAGAAAAAGAATAAAGTACTTAATAATTTTTAGAAAGTAATTTTAATTTGGACTTCAATTACTTAAGTAATTATTTTTCAAACTTAATTACTTTTGTAATTATTTTTTATATGATTTTGATTGATTAATTAATTAATTTATTTTTATTTTAAATTACTTTTGATAATTTTGTATTTTTTGGCATTTAATTATTTTGAAGTAATTATTTATTAAAAATGATTATAGAATCAATATATAAAGTAATTACAAAAGTAATTAAATTTTTAAAAATAAATACAAAAGTAATTAAAATCCAAATTTAATTACTTTCTAGGAATTATCAAGTACTTAATTCTTTTTATTAGTAATTGAATTTTCAAAGCATTATTACAAACATTTTTTGATGGTAATTACTAATTAGAAAGTAATGATTACCAAGTAATGGTACTGATAATTGTACTGGTACTTGAAAAAAAACTGAAAAGAAAAAAATTTTTAAATAAATACGATTCGAGTGATTAATTTGATTATTCGAGAATATATCAAATCTTTGAGGTTATAAAATATTTTCAAGATATATGTTTTCAGAAATCTTTTAGTAAACGCATTATGAAACGAATTTAAATTCAGAAATAACATCCAAATAGCAATTTTATTATATTAACAATTTACCAAATATTTATATAATTAATGGATAGTAAAGTTCATAAATTTACAATTATTAATATTATATACGACATTGTTTTTTTGATCAATCAGTTTTTATTATTAATTATAAATGCTGTTTTTAAATAAATTTAATGATATTACAGTAATGCTATAAAACAATTAATGAGAAGTTTAAATTTCATTGAAAATTTAATAAAAAAAAAATTGAGCTGATTACATTTTTATATTAAAATGAATAAATAATTAACATGTATTGCATAAAGGAAAATTAATTATGGTTATGAATTTAAAATTCATGATATAAAACTATTGTAAAGAATCAAGTACATTAATTATCTGTGTTATATTTTATAATTTGTAATTAAAATCAATTTTAATAAGTAATACAAAAAAAATTAAAAGTTTATTTGAAATAAAAAAAAAAACTATCATTAACAAAATAAATTATTAAAATAGTAAAAATTTTCATTAAATTGAACTTTTCAAATTTTTTCTTATTTTACTTAAACTTTAAAAAAATTTCATCAATTTGATTTGAAGCTCAAGAAAACTGATAACACAGAAAAGCATGGATTGTCCAAATCAAATTATCATAAAAAAAGGAAGTTGTTCTCAATTTGCTCCCTATGAAATCTATTTATTAGGTGATGAATGGGATTCTTATAACTATTATATATTATATATAAATAAGAAGTAGTAAGACATTTACGATTTCCAAATTAATTATTCTGACTACTATGAAGATTTGATAAGCTTAGTATATATAAAATTTCACACATCAAGGAAGTCGTCATTTCCTCCTGTCTTTTGGATGATTAATGTCTCCCTTAGGATATACATAGAAATAAAAGATGAATTATTTTCTATGCTAAAGACATGAATATAGGTTGATATTATTGATTGGAATTGTTTTGATATTAAGAGAATTTATAAAACAGGATCTTGAACAGGATCTTTTTAAATACAATTCTTAAATACTTTCGTGCTTAACTAAAGTTTTTTTTATAAATTATTTTATTTTAATTTTTTGTACTATGGGGAATTCAATATTTTTGTGTGTACTTTGAAAAAAAAATAAAAGCAGTGTCTGTTACTGGAGATATATATAAAAAAAAAATTAAAAGTTTTAAAAAGCCCTCTTTAAAAATAAGACACCTAAATTATTATAGCGTAATACTTTATAAAAAGTACAAAATTTGTTTTTCAATATATCAATTACAACAATTTAGTATCAAGATCAACCCAAGCAACTTAAGCTGATAGTGGGTTAACAATATTTAAGGCAAAAATCACTAACTACACATATTTAAAATTTATAGAAAAAAACGATTAATGTCAATGAAAAACATATTAAAAAAAAACTAATAGGCTGAATACATGTTGCCGTTTATAATAAAGATCATGTAGTGAATAAATTTATGCTTTCCTTAATAAATCTATTTGCTTTTCTTTTAAATACATCAAACGAATTAGCGAGTTGTATATTTTCGGGAAGTTTGTTAACAGTTGGAATCAAACTCTGCAGATATTGTTAAGTACGACAACGTTCCTGACCAGGTAAGCCAGTTAGAGATTCATGAACACATGAACTCTGTCATGTATTTGTAAATTGTTATTCATTAGGTCCATTTTAACACAGAAGATGAATTTGATCTTTCCTCAGCAATAATAATATTTAGCCGTCATATTTAATCAGTCTTTGTTTCCGCATACATCAATGATGCATTAGAGCTCCTATCATATCCATACAATATTTAAATCGCATTGGTAAGGATGCTGGGAACATGAGGACCAATTTACACTGTTGTACCGAATGTGTGAGCAAACATAAGCACCGATTACTAGTTTTGCAGTACGTCTAGAAAACATAATTCTATTTCTTTTGATCATTCAAAGTAGCGGAACTATCTTTGAAATAATCTGGTCAACGTGGCTATTCCATGTCAAGGTATCGTCAACGACGGTGTTTACTTTATCTAGGGTGTTTACTTTTTCTAGGGTAATACCCTTTAATATTATTGCTGGTTCAATAATAACAGGTTTTTTTTTTTTCTAAATATAAGAAACTTAGTCTTCGATTTATACGGTTAATCTATTTCCAATAGTCCATGCTGAGAACTTCGTCAAGTCATTGTTGATGTTTTGCCCTAAGAGTTTTTTACTGGGTTATTGATTTAGAAGGCAAGTGTCATCAGCAAAAATAGTATAGGCTGCTAACAGACTCGATTTCTTTATATGCTGAATGTGGAAAAGGTAACATTTTTAACCCTATAAAATCTATGGATATCACAAAATTAAAAAAATTAACTATATACTATTTAAACTTATTTTATCAATAAATAGAATATTTCATTGTACGCCAAAGCGTAACACTATGCATCAGAGGAATTAATAGATGAGATCTTATGTGTAATTTTAGTTTATAATGAAAAAATTCCGATCACGTTTACAAGATATACAAAACTTGTAGAATTCTATTAATAAAATCACTTATTATAGATACGGTGATATGTATGTTAAAAAACACTAAAAAACTTTGCAAGGAATTTTTTTTAATTCTAAGAGAACCTTAGAAATTTTTGTTCGTTTTAACTTTGATTTATTTCTTCGAAAAAAAGAAAAAAATTTATTAGTTCGAAATTTTTTCCTTATAATATTTAATCCAAATACTTAAAAAACATTTCAAGTGTTTTGGTATGGTATATACTATTTAAATGTATTTTAATTTTGAGGTAGGTCGTTGAGATGGTAACACTTTAAGTATACTGTGTCTAGAACAGATTACTAAGAAAAGAATACAAAATTTTATCACAAAAACGAATGGAATTCAATTTAATTTTGTTTTTACATATTGAAATTGAAATCCTCTTTACGGGGAATTAAATGTATTTTATAATTTTACATTGAAAAAATAAATTATCCTGAAAAATTTCCTTGGGCTAACTTCGTTCTGAATTCTGTACTATATAACAAGAACTTTTAATTCAGTGCAATATTATGTACTATAGTCTATAATTTACCTCAATTTACTCGAATATTTATTCAATTTACTTTCATCAACATTGAGAAAATAGTTGCGGGCCTTAATAATTTAAAGAGGGAGAAAAGGGCTAAAAAATTGTTGCGTGTTTAAATATTATGTACCTTAGTAGATGAGATTTTTAAGATACACTTTTAATATTAACTTGGGGTTTTTTTTCAAGTAATATATATATATATATATTTTCAAATTTAATTGACCGCTTTTTAATCAGGCTCATTCCTCGGGATGCAGTGGTCAGATTAACTTTTTTGAAAAATGGTAATAACTGATTTTGTATTAGAGCCTAAATACAGAAGGAAATATTAAAATAAATTTGAACTCTTCCCTGAAAAATAGCCCTCAAAAATTTAGGTGTCTTTTTGGGACTTATCTTAATTTTTTTCTTTTTCTAATTTCTATTACAAAATTGAAGTCTATGTTTTTCAAATCATATAATGTTCGACCTTCTGAATCCGCGGGTAAACATCCGGTTTTTAAAACCGGTTGTATTAAAACAAATGTTGAATTTAATATCAAAGGCTTTTTTTTTATAATACAATTTTTTAAAAATTTACTTTTATAAATTTTATTTTGTTATTACAAATATTTCATTGAAGAAAATCTTTAGATTTTCTGAGATTTAAGGTAAATATTTGCTTTGATATAGATTTAGAACTTATTCAATTTTTTAATTTGAATATAAGATGAAAGTAAATTCTTTTTAATAAACGTGGGTGTTGGGTTTTTTTTCTGAAAATGAAAGAAATAGAATCTAAAATATGTTTTTATATTTTGTGTTTAGTATAAAATTCCAATTTTTTTACTTAAATGTAAGATTTGGAATTCTTTTTCTGGGACTTTAAAAATTTTCAATATGGAAATCCCGACTTTAGATGAACTAGAGGTTCAAATGGTAGAAAATATATTAAGTGGCAAATTGTTTTTACAATACTAATATTCTGTTTAAAAAATGTGCAAAGAAAAACAAATATAGTATAAAAGTTTCAATAAATATTTAATAGTTCACTTCATCAGTTGATTTAATACTAAATAACGTTTAATATATATTTCTATATCCTTAAAAGCTTTAAAAAGGCAAAAGTTATTTATAGTTTTATTTATTTGGAGTTGAGTCCTAGTACAGCAGTAAATGAGAAATAGTTTCGAGATAGTAATTAATTGCGACCAAATGAAAGGAACATCGTCATTATAAAATTTAATGGCACCATTTATTTTAAAGTTAACTTTCTTTTAACTATTAAGGAAATGAAAATCTAAACACTATTATTACAGTCAAAGGTGAAATAATGTAAATGGTTTGGATTAAAAATTCTAACAGATCTCTTAACGATGATTTTCCAATTATAAGAAAAAATTTTGATAATTATCTTGAAAAAATTATAAAACCGTATTAAATTGGAACCTTCTTTGTGAATTTATGGAAAAGTAAGTTATAGAATTAACTTTAAAACATTTTATGCAACCTAACCCTAAATAGAACATTATATGTGGTCGCAAAAGGTGTTTGTTCAGAATAAATCTTCCAATTTGTGCAAGCTTTGAACCTACACTCCCACAAACCCTCGCTTTTTAAATCGTGTGTTGAAAAATTCCACCGCCGTTATAAATTCAAAATTTAAAAAAAAAAAGAACTTTTAGATAATAAAATTTTGCATACTTTTAGGATTTACCCACATACAATTTTTCTTTAAATTTCTTTAATTAATTTAATTAGTTAAACAAATACCTATTTATTTTAAAAAGTTAATTATATAAATTTAGATTAATTTTTAATACAATGTAATTATAGAATTCAGTATTTTCACCCGGACTATGTTATAATTCTGACTTTTAATTTGGAAAAAACTAAATGTTCACTTTATTACCATTAAAACTGTATATATCCTGTAGAACACAAAAAGATAGATTTTTAAAGATAGATACATTTAAAGATAGATATATTTAAAAAGAAAATTCAATATAAAAATGTGTAGTTCATATCCTTGTTTTTGTTCTGGTTCAATCGTTACCCGTTACCGGTTAAAAGTTATTTCAAGTTTTATTCGGAAAATCCTGTTTAAAGAAAATAAAGAGCGAAATGCTTTTCAGATTAATTTTATTGATCAATTGCAGTTTTAAGCTCTACATACAATCAATATTAGATTAAATTTTTTTTTCCATTTTTATGTTTAAACTAAATGGCAGGGTAATGAAAGAAAATGGAAAATTATCAAAACAAACAAATCTTTCAGATTTACTTCAAAGGAGTAATACAATTTAATAATCCACCACCAAATTTTTATATATGGTATTTACATATATTTTTAAAAATATTTTTTTACCCACTGTGAAGTTCTAAATATGCGGTATTTATAAAATATATTTTTGAAAATTTTATGAAAACGAATTAGGCATCAAAACCCGCTGTTTATTCCATAAATAAAATTTATCAATTCACAATGAATATGTGAATATTTTTTGATCCTTTAATACAATTTCATTCTAATATATCATAAATGTTATATTTGCATATCATTTAGGGGAGTTTTTATGAGAAGAAAAAAATGAAGTTATATTGATTTAAATTTTAGAAACTTCATAAACAATAAATTTACATAAAAAGTTTTTTTTTTATGTTTTGAAATTTTGTAATACTTTAAGCCCTTTCTACAAAATTTGAAATGTAATTTTTCTAAAAAGGGAACTCTTTTGACAACAAAGAGTTTATTTTCAGTTACTTGTACTCGTATATCATAAATTAAATTTAAATATTCTGCTACTGTTAAATCATAATATTATTGCAAATATTTGAAATATTTTCCTTAAAAGCATTTACATGGTGCTACTTCGGTGCCGTGAAATAACGCCATACGAAATAAAGCCTTAATGGCTGAGAAATAAAGCCATATCGTCAATTTTTTCGCGTATGGTTCTTTTTCGCATATTATTGCAAAATAAAGCCATATGGCTTTATTTCCTTTTTAAAAATATAATTTTATTTGTGAAAATAATAGCAATTTAATTTTCCAAACAAAAATAATTATAAATAAAAATTCGAAAAAAAATAAAAATTCTAAAATAAACCTTTTTTAAAATTTAATATGTAGGTATCAAATATTCTTGAAAAAGCGGCAATCCTGATTTTGAATCCAACTCCAAAAACCTCCTAATTGAGTATCTGACATACATATACACATATACAGATTCTCATATATCCCGTATATATAAATATTCTGTAAAAGGTGTATTTCCCTACTTTTGAATGCAACTCTAAAATCCCTCCTAGTTTACAGTCTCGTATGAACATATATATATAAATTCTCTGGACAATCCCTCATTTTGAAACAACTCTAAAATCCCTTCTAATCATTATTCTTATATAAATATTTTTGCTACCAAGTTTTTAAAATAGCGGGGGCTGCCGCCGCTAAACCCTGTTAAGCAAATGATTGAAACCCAGATTTTGAAACCAACGGATTACCCTTAAAATTCAAAAAAAAAATCCAAATTCATTACTTTTTTGTTTAGATACATATTATTTAGAAAAATTTAGTTTTTGGGCGTTATTTTTACAATATTGGTTACAAATTCAGTATTTCAGTATAATATTAGTGTTTCAATATATGTTTAGCGGGAGTTGGGAAGCAGCAGGTTCCACTATTTTAATAACTTTGTTATTGAAATAGTCAGGAAGGAGTTTTTTTTTTTTTTTTTTTTTTTTTTTTTTATTTATTGTTTAAATTTACTTAGTGATATACATATTTTTTTTACATTTTTTTTTTTTTTTCCTTAAAAGTAGAGCATTTATTTTTGTAATTTTATTTTTTTGTTTTATTTTGTAACTTTGATATAAACAAAACTTATAGTTTTGGTATAAAACATCGCAGTTACTTCCTAATATTATTAACAAAGTAAATTTAAAATTTTAATATATTTACATATATACATATATAATTACATAAATACAATATCGTAGCTCATAACATTATATGCTATAAGCATTGTTTCACTCCTGCGTTAAGCCATTTACAAATGTAGCATTATTCTTTAGTAATTGTTTCAGTTTTTTGACAAAAATATTCAAGTTTGAGCTTCTTTTTAAATCCATTGGCAATTTATTATAAATTCTTATTGATGACGAGAGACAGCTATTGCGTGATAACTCTATTCTTGATTTGGCATGATTTAAATTGTTCAACCTTCTTGTATTGTAATTATGAATATTATTTCTTTTGGTAATTATGACGTTTTTTTTATAAACCCCTTTTTCTATTTTGAAAATTAGTTTAGATTTTTCCAAAATGATGAGTTCGTGTAACTTCAGATATCCGGTGCGCTTAAAAATTTCGTTTGTTGGGGTAAGCCAATCGTACTTATGTAAGCATTTTATGGCTTTGTTTATTAAAACACAAATTTTATCTTTCAACCGTAATGAACAGCTGGACCAATTACATAAATTGTATCTGATGTGCGAGATAATATGAGAATAATAAAGCTTATCTGCAGTTTGTTTATTCAACATAATTCCACTTCTTTTGAAGGCACCAAGCAGAGGCACAATTTTTTTTACTAATCTATTAATATGATCTTCCCACTTTAGTTTTTCATCTATTACAACCCCAAGGTATTTATAAGTAGTAACTCTTTCAATTTTAGTCTTATTTACCAATAGATTCGGATTTATATCAATTTTATTTTTTATTTTATATACTATATATTTTGTTTTTTCCGCATTAATAGTTAATTTATTACCTTTAAGCCAACTTTCATATATCCCCAAATCAGTATTTACAAGACTTTCAAGTTCTTCACAGGTTCTAGCATTATAAATAAGTAGAGTATCATCAGCGAAGATCTTATAGTCAGCCCTCAAATTCGTATACTGGATATTATGAATATAAAGTAAGTACAGTGTGGGACCAAGTACTGATCCTTGAGGAACGCCAATATTTATAATATTTTCATTACTGAAAACCCCATTAATTTTTGTCATAGTTTTTCTATTATTAAGATATGAGTAAAGTAAATTATTAGCAGTACCCCTTATTCCGATTTCGTGCAATCTGTCAAGTAAAATATTATGGTCCACTGTATCAAAGGCTTTCTTTAGATCAACGAATACCGAACATACATAATTTCCCTGATCCAGTTTATTTATAATTGAGTTGGTGGATTCAAGGACTGCAGAGTCAGTTCCAATTTTCTTTTGAAAACCAAATTGATTTATATCAAATCCTACAACTTTTTGCACGAACTCCTGTATTCTAGAGTTAATTACCTTTTCAAATACTTTTCCAATACAGCTTGAGAGAGTAATCGGTCTATAATTTGATACATCTGAGGTTGATCCCGATTTAAATATAGGTACAACAATACTTGATTTTAAACACTCGGGATATATACCAGTATTTAGACACCTATTTATCAAGCATACAATTGTAGGTGTTATTAAAGTTGCAACATGTTTTAAATCTGAAGCTGAAATATTATCACCTCCTGGAGAACTATTTTTTAACTGCATGATAATATTATGTATTTCCGTTTCATCTGTTGGTTTAAGAAAAATAGACTGTTCAACAAATCTATTTTTTATTGTGTATTTTTCAGCATCAACAATTTTATCAGCTAGTTTGTTTCCGATAGAACTGAAGTAAGAATTGCATGAATTTGCAATTTCAAAACTATCGCATGTTCTGATTCCATTACTGTTTATTTCTTTGATAACCTTATTTAACTCTGTTGATTTTTTCAAGATGAGATTATTTAGTACTTTCCAAATTTTCCTTTGATCACCACCAGCTAATTGTAGTTTATCATTAAAATAATTTTGTTTGGCTTTAGTTATTTCATAATTAACCTTGTTCTTTGCATTTTTAAAACTTGCTTGAATATCTATATTGTTAGGCTGCTTTTTCAACTTTTTGAACAGGTTATTCCTCTTTTTGATCATATTCAATAATTCCTTTGTCATCCAATGACTGTTGTTCCTCACTCTTCTGTGCGTTTTAATTGTAGAATTAACCTTCGCTTTTTGCAATATTTTAATAAGGTCATCCACATTTTGACATTTATTTATTTCAAGTAGTTTTCTTACATTTTCTTTATATTTCTTAAAATTTGTGGTGTAGAATTCCCTTTTACAAATAGGCTCAACTTTTTTTAAAACTTTATTTAATTTGACACTAATAGCTTTATGATCTAGATTTACTATATCGTGAAGCTTAATATCAAAGTCAAACTTATCTATATTTGTCAGAATATGATCAATGATCGTAGATGTATTTTCAGTCACTCTAGTAGCAGATTCATAACTTAGTACGTTCCTTATAGTTACTCCGTTAGATTCTAACATCAATTTATATGATCTGGAGAGCTCTGTGTCTGTTAATAAATCAATATTTATATCACCCATCAGAACTATATTCTTATATTTATCAAAAATTAAATCTAGATGTGCTAATAAATCGCTGTTGTTATCACTTGGTTTTTTGTAACAAACTGCAATTTTTAAAGATGGAGAAGTATTATTTAATGAAACAATTATAGTATTAAATTGATTAAATACTTCTAAAATCGTATACTGAATATTCTGCTTAATAAAAATAGCGGTTCCACCTCCTCTCGATTCATTATTAGAATTAAAAAATGCTGAGAAACCAGGTATATTAAAAAATCTTTCTTCATCTGTATATAACCAAGTTTCACCAATCATAATAATATCAATATCTATCTTGTCTTTAACAAAAAGTTCGATTTCAGTCATATTTTTCCTTAAACTTCTAGCATTAAAATGCACCATATTTATATTATTGTATTTGTTACGTATCATGGTTTACTAATCATGTAATTTTGCCAAGATTCTCTAATTTTTTGTAGGTGTTCTCTGTATTTATTATCAATATGTCTTCTATAATAAGTTAAATCTTTAAGTACCTCCTTTTTGGGTATTCCTGTGTTATCATGATAAGTAAAATATAGCTGACTAAGTTCTTCATAGTTATTTGGCAACCCTTCTTGATGAATAAGTACTTTCAAACTAGTTTGAGTAATACCATCATAACAAATGTCATCTTTATCATGGAAATAAGATAAGAATAACCTTACATTGTTATAAATCCTGTGCTCTCTTAATCTAGATAAAGCATACGTATTTTCACCAGACTCAATCGCTTTTTTTGTTAATCTAACAATTGGTGGAACCATGGGGTTAACAAAACTTTTCCTGCTGTCTTCTGTACTTAAACGTTTAGCTTCATCATTAGTTTTACCCAGTTTAGAATTGCTTTGAATGTTAATGGTTTCTCCTTTGACCCAATTTGAGTAGTCATTACTTAAAAGCTCTTTTGATCTAATGTTTTTATTGACGGACACGATTTCTCGATCCTTCAAACTATGTGAGATTTTATTATCGTTTTTAGAATCTTTATCTATTAAATTATTAGATAGGGTATTTGGGTTAATTTTATCATTTTTAATTTTACTTTTTACATTATCATTGTTTTGATGAATTCTATCGTTTTTAATCTTACTTGTACTATCATTTTCTACTTTTTCTGTATTATTAATATTATTATTATCGTTTTTTTGGTTAATTTTATCATTTTTAATGCTACTTTTTGAATTATTATTAATAGTTTTATTTATTTTTATATTACTTTTAAGGATAGTGTTCTTAT
The DNA here is from genome assembly GCA_963082915.1 of Dolichopus griseipennis. Lineage (NCBI taxonomy): Eukaryota > Metazoa > Arthropoda > Insecta > Diptera > Dolichopodidae > Dolichopus > Dolichopus griseipennis. The sequence continues at coordinate 21,961,728 of OY720444.1, forward strand.
TTGACCATAATTTTGGAAAATATGAAAGAATATAGTTACGCTTCTTTTTATCTTTATTATAATCAATTTTGTTAGTCTTTTCACTATTTTGGTTAATATTATTATTATTACTATTATTATTATTATTATTTTCATTGTTATTATTTTCATTTTTTATAAGAGTTATATCACTGTTAGTGTCTCTAATATTATTTATACTTGATTTAACATTGGTATTATTCTTATTAATATTATCATTAACATTATCAGTGCTGCATGCAGAATCACTTTTTTTATTTTCATTTACATTTATATTTAATTTGTTATCCTCCTCTTCTATTTTCCTTAATTGCTAGTATCCGATTTTTTGTTTTCTTATACTTAATTTATTTTTATACACTGGACATGATCTACTAAAAGTTTTATGATTAACATCCAACCCCAAACTGAATTTTTCGTTCGATTTTAAGCAATTAATGCATTTATTAATTTCCTCTTTTTGGCATTCACTTGTCTTGTGTTGTTGGTGGCATTTCAAGCATGTTTCTTTATTCGTGCATTCAGCAGCCCTATGGTTAAATCCTTTACATTTATAACATCTAGAGACTTTTATGGCATCAAAGACCTTGCACCTTTCCCATCCAATACATAATTTTTCGTTAGCTATTATTTTTGGGAATGATTCCTTATCCACTTCTATAATTGCATTAAACATTTCTTTGTTGTATTTTTTCACTGGATATATCTTTAATACTTTAAGTTCACTCATTTGTAGAAAAGAATTTTGTTTTTTAAGTTTTTCCACAATATCATTTTCACTAAATTTATTATTCATGTGCACAATTTCTATGTTAGGTTTAATGACCATAGGTATTTTGATATCATAATTATCTTTCATTTTTTCTTCTAATTCCTTTTTGATATTTTCACGATCTTCGATGGTTTCCGTTTCTATTAAAATCATCCCATTACTTTTGTTTTCAATATTCTTTATTTTCAAATTTTTTGGGTCCACCTTTGTATTTAAATCACTTTTTGTTTTTTCAGTTTTCTGCTTATTCTTCGGTTTTATTATTAACGGTAACTCTTTCTTCATTTTTAAATTTACATTTGCTTTAGTATTTTTAATTACATCAGCAAATGACACTGTTTGACCCATATTCGAATTAATATTATTTGTAACATTAATTTTTTTGCAGACCTCATCATTTTTTTTAATTGCACTAACAAATGATTCATTCACTTTTTCTGTTTCAATTTTGAAGACTTCAGTAAATTTTTGCATTTTCTCTATTTCTTTTTGTTGACTGGCTTTAATTTCTTCCAATCTCTTCATGTAATTAGTTTCAATAGCCTTAAGTAATTCAACGACTTCATTTTCATTTTTTTTTATTGCACGTTCAAATTCCTCTTTATATTCCTTAAGGTACTCATTATTTTTTGAAACTGCACTGTCCATGTTTTGTAAGACCAAATCAACATTTTGTATATATTGAATACAGTCGTCACAAATAAACTTAATATTCCTATTGGTGTATAGTAAGTTCACCGTAGACTGATCCATTCCCGAACATTTTAACGCCTCATGATAAAATTTTTTGCACACACCTGCACATTCTACACCCGTTTCTCCTTTAATTTTTAGTTTGCACTTTTGGCACGAAGCCATTTCGCGTAATTAATATATATAATAATTTTTTGTTTTTTTTTTGCGTAATTGCTGATTATGCTTTTTTCTGTTTATCTTTTATTAATTAAAATAATTATAATCGATAAAGAAAAAGTAAACACATCCGCACCGTACTGTAGTAAATTAATTATTTGATTCAAAATAAATATTATACGCTTTTTCCAGAATATTGATATATATGTATATGTGAGATTCTGAATTAGGAGTGATTAAGAGTAGGATTCAAAATTGGGATTGCTCCCTTTTACAAAATATTTATTACATGTGCGTGTATTAGATATTGATTGGTATTATTTTTCTAGTAAAATAGGTATGAATGCAAAATTTAGCTTCAATAATTGAGTTAGCGTGGGTTCGGCGGTGGCTGCCTTCGTAATAAAAATATAATATTTTTTAACATATTTTATTCCAGTTTATTAAAAAATTTTAAAACTTGCTAATTACACTTATTTATCAATTCCTATTTTTTTTCACTTTGTTTATTATAAAACTAGAATTGGTATCGATTTTACTATGTGGTTTTATTTCGTAAAATTTTAGAAAATGATACGGTTTTATTTCGCATTTGATTTGGAAATAATGCCATACGCGAAAAAATGTGCGATATGGGTTTATTTCACATTCACTAGCGAAATAAAACCATTATGGCTTTGTTTCGTATGGTGTTATTTCACGGCGCCGCTGCTTCGATATTAAAAGTATTTAAAATAAAGTTTGTAAAATAGTTAATATAGTAAAATTGAGTTATAAATAACAGTCTTTTCTAATTATGTAACAAAACTAGCTTATGTTTTATTTTAAGGCGACTAACTTTAAAGATCAGTTAATCCTTAAACAGATTTATTAAATATTACCAAGTTTTTTGCAGCTTCCAGTGCCCTAACTGTAAAGTTACAAAGGTCAAAGGATGAATATTTAAAACTCTAAGACTTTAGACTAAAAATAAAGAATAGAAAAATAATTAATTTTAAAATTGAAAAATTCTTGGAATTATTAAAATTAAATTTTTCAATCTTTTAAATAAAGATCATATTTTCAATTTTTCAAATATATTTTAAAATACATAATTCAAAATAAAAACATTATAGATATACAAAATGACATTCATAAATATATATATGTATACAAATATTTAAATAAACAATTACCATATTCCTATAACCTATGTACCTAACCAAATAATATTTGTATTTGTTTTGACATTGATTGATTACAATTTCCATTTCAAAAATTTATATTTTATATCTTTAAAAAAATCTTTACTTAAATGATTCATTTCATTTTTAAAAATTTCATATTTATTAAAAATTTCTTTTTTAGCACATTTTCAAAAAATTTTGTAAAAATGTGCCTATATAGCTTCACTCTGTCCGTCCGTCCGTCCGTCCGTCCGTCCCTTTTTACCTACGATTGACTAAAAAATATCAGAAATGGGTAGGTTTTGCAATAAAAATAATTTAATGTTAAAACTTTTTTTTGTAGCCCCCCCCGTTACGGAGCTACAGCCCCACAAAGTCGAAAAAAGCCCCATATTTAAACAGTTATAATTAGAGTTCTATAAGGTATATTTCCAACCTGAAAACGGTAGCAGACAGCTGTTCTTATAAGCTTTACAAATTTTTAAAAACCAATTGTATAGGGTTACCATACGGTACTAAAATTTACCGTTATTCAAAACTAAGTTTTATAAAATTTTTGGTCCCTCATAACCTCGGAACGGCTAAATCTAGAAACTTGAAATTTTGGGAGAAGTTAGATCCTTAGAAATAAGCAAGAGTCAGTTAACAAATTTTTTTTGTCGCGCCCCCTCTTTAGGAGCTGTAAGGGGTCGAAAATTGAAATTTTGCTAAAAATTTAGCTTTTAAACACCTATAACTTGAATACCAGTTAAAATTTTTTTTTATTTGTATACAAAATTGAAAGCTCCAAAACGAAGGTTTCAATAAGTGTCAAAGGTTTTTCTTAATTTTGACTTTGTCCGTCCGTCCGTATGTTTACAAAAACTTTTACACCGTTTGAAATAGAGTAAAGAAATTTTAGCCACGGGTAGATATTACAAAAAAAATAATTTCGTAGAAGAATTTTTTTTTGTAGCCCCACCCGTTACGGAGCTACAGCCCTTCAAAGTTGGAAAAAGCCCTATTTTTAAATTATTATAACATGAGTTTTGTTAAGTGTATTTTCAATCTGAAAACGGCAAAAGATAGCTGGTTTTATAAGCTTCACAAAAATATAAAGCTAAAATGTATAGGGTTACCATACGGTACTAAAATTTACCATTAAGCTAAACTCAACTTTTGCAAAATTTTTGGCTCCATATATCTTCTAAACGGTTCAACCTAGGGTCTTGAAATTTTGGGAGAAGTTAGGTCCTCCAAAATTAGTAGGAGTCGGTTAACAAAATTTTTTTGTCACGCCCCCTGTTTAGGAGCTATAAGGGCTCGAAAATTGAAATTTTGCTATTTTCAACCACCTGTAACTTTAACACCTGTTCAAATTTTTTTTTACAAATATGCAAAATTTATAGCTGCAGCATCATATTTCAACATACGTTAAAGGTTTTTCTTAAATTTGAAAGGGTCTCTTTAAATTGAAGAAATTGTTCTTTGTCTTAACCATTTTTGGTTTGATAATAATATTCTAGGTAAAATTCCAAATTTTGTTGGAGTTCAAAATTGATTTCCTAGAACCGAAAAAAATGGAAGGGTGAGGACAGGAGGGGGTGGGCAGATCCATTATAAGTTTGCTAAGCAAAAATTTGGGAACCTTCCCAATTGAAGGGCTACTAGGTCTAAAACAATAACTTATTCACCATTGTAAGTTTTTCCAAAATTAAACGTTAACATTGAAGCTCCAACATTATATTTTGCACTTATTAACAGGTTTTTTTGAGTGCATTGTGATTATATTCTAAGTAATTCACTATTAGTCATATAATTAATTATTAATGAAATAACAAAATTATAATATTATCATAATATATATTTTTATAAAAATAAATGATGAAATACTCAGTATGAAACCGTATATAATTTTAAAAATGTGCTTTTTAAAAACCCTTGGTTTTTTCCCCTCACTTGTTTTTAGGGGTTTTTAATGTTTTTTTTATATATTTTTAAAGTCAACTTTTCATTTAAATAAAGAATCTTAATTTTACAAAATATTGTTTTAAAAGACGTTTTTAAAATATTTAATAATATTTTAATTAATTTTTTTTTAGTATTTATGTATTTCTAAAGTGAAATACATAAAGGACCTAGAAAAATGTAGTATTATTTTAAAGAACAGTTTGCAATATATTAACATATAATATTCAAGAACAATTTGACTAAAAATGTTTTATGCCATCGGCGAAAGGTCTTCTTACCGCCCATAATAACATAAGAGTGTGTAAACTAAGGATATTACCATGCTATTGTATTTTTTATTCTCTTTTATTCTCTAAGGATATTCAAAAATATGCATTTATTTATTAATTTATTTATGTACAGTCCTCTACCCCGGCCCATATAATGTGAAAAGTGAGTGAACTTGCCTTTCCTTTTCTTTGATGGCAGTTAAATTTATTTTATATTATAATATAAAATATTACGATATCAATTATAAATTATCTGACCAGGATTTGAATCTGAGACTTTTCGATTGAAAAGGGGTCACTATAAGCACTGAACTAACAGTCAGATAATATGCAATTTGTTTTTTCACTATTGTAAGGAGTTAAGAGCCTGCACCAAACCAAAATATGTATACCTTATTAAATATTTTTGAATTTTTTTAAATAAAAAAAATTAATTAATTTTTTAAGTTAATTTTCAAGTTTGGAACTTATTAAAAATTTAACAAATTTTAATACATTTCTTTTCAAATTATTATTTGTTCTGTTCCTAGGTAATGAGATGTTAAACTAATAAAATTTAATTAATGTAAATTTTTAACAGTTATTTTTATTATTTCTTTTTAGTTTTTTCAACTAAGTATACCTAGCTATAAAGTTTGTATATCCCAGACTTAATATTGTTGGAAAAAAATTATTACATTTAATTTCATCAGTTATATTAGATCTCTTATTTATTTTTATACCTATTTTTATACTAAATTTGTCATTTCGTTTGCGATGCAGTATAGATATGTACTCGAAGGTATGGATCGGATAGGAATCGAAAAGTAAATCGATCTAGCTATGAGTTTCGTTGGTCTTAACGCTATCTCATAAACTAAAAAGTTAGGTTTCTGAAAATTTCATAAATCCATCATCGCTATTGAAATTTAGCCAGTTTGCTCAGCGAGCCATAAAACTTCTTTTTTTATATGACCATTACTCTAGTCTAGTGCAGTGGGCTCAAGTAGCTGCCATATAACTCCTTTTTTAATATGATAGTAATCTAATATATAACGAAGCTAAGTATCTGAAATTTGGTCAAAAGTAGTTGACTTAAATGGCCAAAGTCTGAAAAAAATTTAGGGGTTCGAGAGATGAGATGTAAGAGGTTCGAATGTCTGCCATCCAACCTTTTATCTTAATTCAGAGTCTATTAAGTAGTGTGTTTAAAATTTGAAAAAAATAATTAATCGGATTATATAATGTTTATATTACGTTCATGCGAGTATCCTAGAGTAGTTTAAATTCTTCCTTGTTAATTCCTTAAAAACACTTTGAATTTTTTTTGTTTTAAACCAAATAGTATAGAAAAAGTAAATCTTAAAACTCAAGATGAAGAACAATAAACAATTCTTTCAAAGCAAATGTGAATTAATCTTTTTAATGTTCATCTTTTTTAAAAAAAAATTAATCATAATGTAAAAGTTTTGTAAAGTAAATAAAAGTAAATTCGCTTAAAAATGTTAATTAAATTACAAAAACAAAACTTTTATTGCATATAGCAATTTTAAAAAAGTTTTTCCATTTTAATTTCAACTTTACTAAAAAATTTTAATAACATAACAATAATTGCTTGTTAAATTACAAAAAATAACTTAACAGATATAATAAATGAACTCTTTCAGTAAGATTTATTTATTAATTTTCAGGTATCTGAAACATATTTGTTGCAGATAGCCATAACCTCTGCTTCCTAAGTGGATTGTAGGGTGTTTTTTAATACTTTCTATTTATTTATAATTACAATATTATTTATTTTGTTAATGTCATACATTTTATATTTTACTATATATATATTTGGTTACCATGGGGATTTGTAAAGAATTATTATTTTTTTTCAATTAAAAATTCATGACTCGTAGGAGAACTGAATCCGCACCCTCTCTCTTAGTAACCGAAATGTTTAACTACTAACCCACTGAGACCGCATCTGTAAGAAATTATAGAAGAACTTACAATTAATGAAAGTTTTTATTATTAAAACTTAAATTTAAACAAAATAATGATAATTTACAAAAGTTACTGAAGATTAATAAGTATAGTTACTATAGTAATCAATTATTATAATTAATAATTAAATAATTATTAATGTCGTAAAAAGCAAGTAAATTTTTATTTATTTTACGAAAATCTTATTTTTAAAATCACAATATTTAAAGAGAACCCCAATTTTAAAAGAACCCCCAAAAAAAGGCCAAGAAAAAGTTGAAAATTTCGATATTGTTACAAATTCTTCATTATACTGTTTAACATCCAATATATCTTTATGGTCTGAAGCATTTTAAAAGACATGTAATCTTCTTTCCAATTTTCATCTTTAAATATTTATCCTTTGAGTTTTCAATGTGTGGATCGATAATTTTACTTAATTTTAACAAGAGGATAGTATGATTATTTAAAATTTTGAAAAATAATCTTGTCATAGTACCAAACAGTAAAAAACTGTTTTTTTGTTGTTGCAAAAAAAATTAACTTTATCATTCTGATTATTACCATTTGAAAAAGCACTTTAACAATAAAGATTTAATTTTGATTTACGAGTTTATTTACGATTTATATACTTATTTTCATACAAGAAAAACTTTACGAATATTATTAACTCGGAATGACTAAGAAACTAACAATTCTATTATATTTAAGCACATCCTGGCAACAGTTATGAGGTTAAAAACTGAACGAAAGATTTATATTCTTAAGTTTCTTTTTTTTTTTTTTGAATTGTTGAACTTAAGAGGAAATTCAATTCTTGTGTTAAAGAAATTAGCAAAGATGAGATTTCCTTTCGATAGCTTTAAAAATTAATAAAAAATTTTAAAATGTATAAAAATGAAAAAAAATTCACTAAATAATAGTGGAACTTAATAGAAAAAGTATATAACTCTGATTTTGAATTCAACTTTAAAATTCCTCCTGTATATATAAATATTCTGGAAAAGGGAGCAAACCTGATTTTGAATCCCACTCTAAAAATCTCTACTAATTCAGGATCTCACATATACATATATAATATATATATATATTTTGGAAAAAGCGTATAGTTCTGTTTAAAAATCAAAACTCTAAAAATCTCTACTAATTCAGAATCTCACATTTATATAATACAAATATCTTGGAAAAAGGGAATACATTGATTTCGAAACCAACTGTGCTTTTTAATCCAACTATAAAATTTCTGTGTTTATCAGATATGGGTGCTGTGCATTAATTTATCAATTAAATTTATAAGGCCTTAGCTAATATTAATGAAAGTCAAAATAAGTTTGGAGGCAAATGATACTATGGTCATGCTATAGCATGCTATATGCAGCTCTATGCATTTTGAGAGCATTTATATCCGTTCAAAATTTTTTTTTAATATGCTTATACAATACATAATATATATTATATTAAATTTTAAATGTAATACACTAAAATTAGTAATTTTTTTATTTAAATTAAGGGTAAATTTAAAGTTATATGAAAATATATAAAACAGATTAGAAAATATACAATAGTTTAGAAAAAAAAAATATAAAACAATTTCACTCACATTTTAAAAACTCACATACATTTTATATTAAATAAATTTAAATTGATTGAATGAACATGTTGTTAAAATTGTTTTATTTTTTGTTGACAACAAATTTCATTTAACATATAATTTTTCTGCACCACTTATGAAACCAACAGAAACAAATCTTTAAAACTATCGAACCTCAAACCGAAGAATAGTTTTACCATAAAAAAATAAAATGTTCATATTCTTTTAAATATCCTTTTGCAAATCAGTTACCCCGTATATAATACTGTGTATACTTTATATATATGTTACATATTTTTTTTATAATCTTACAATTTCAAGTATAATTGCAATATTTAACACTTTATGATGTAATATCTTTCATTTATTCAATCTTTTACTCTCAACTTACTTTTATTAATCAAAAACACAAAAATAAATTGAAAATTTCAGTAAATCTGAATTGACAACTTATAGTCCTTGATGTGCCAGAATATATATATATATATATATCATCACTTGTATTTAATCAATTCCAATTTTATATTACCCTATATTTCTTTTGTTTGGTTGTTTAAACGCTGCGCTTCCTTTTTAACTGAAGAGATTAGTTTCTGTGATAAGTAAAAATATTCAGGTTCCAAAAATAATGAAATGTCCGGAACTATAAAAGGGGTAAGTTGTAAAAATTGTTATAAAATTAAATATTTTTAAATGATTTTTTAAAATTTTGCATTTCCTTCACTTTATATTTTGTTTTTATGATACCTATAATAAAAATTTTTTAATATGATTTACATCTTAAGTTTAGTGATTTACTAACAATATTAAGTAGTTTTTAAGGAGTCATCTACAAGTTTTGTTTTTAAAGTGGCACTGTGGAACAGGAAATTAGAAAATTTTTTATGAAACTCTTTAAAAATATATGTTAAAATGAATACAATCTTTTTGTTGAAATAAATTTAAATTTACCAAGCTCTCATTCAATTCAGAATTATCAAAGGATCATAAAGTTAGAGTACAATAAATCCGATTCTCGTTGGAGGGAAAATTATTTGTAAAACTTAAGTTAACAATAAGTTAAACTTAGGTGATAAATTATTAGTTAAAGTTGGAAAATAAAATAAAGTGATGATTGCTTAAAAGATCATGCATCTTTTTACAATGTTGAAAGAAACATAAATAGTACAATTTTTTTGTTTAATAGATCTCTAGTTCAATAACAAATTCAGATTTTAATCAAAATATTAAAAAACATAAAACAATAACTTCATTAAATAAATATAATCAAAATAACTTAAAAATCTTGATTAACTTATTTAAAATCTTTCAAATAATTTGACACATGAACTTTTTTGTATATTTTTTTTAACATAAATAAATTCTAACTATATTTTATTTATAGTTAGAAGTTTATTTATAGTTAGTTAGTTTTTGTTTATACTATCAAATTTAAAACTCTTTTATTAATATTACAATTTTAAAATTTAAAATAATTCTTAAATTATGTTAAAAACTATTTAAACACTTACCTAATACATACATATTTTAGTAAAACTTGTATAATTAAAAACCAAAAAAAAACAAAAAATAAAAAAAATGCATTTGTACCTTAATCAATATATTAAAAATAATTTTCACTAATTTGCATTATTATTTCTAAAACTTCTACATATACTTATATAGCATATATTTACTTATAATTTTTCGAACATAATATTAACTTTTTATTAATTTATATTATTTATATTTTATTAATTTCATTTAATTTGGTTTATTTTTGATAAAAATAAAAAACTTTTAAAAAATTATAAATTTTGCGTTTCAATTCCATACTAAATTTAATTTACTGTTTAAATAATATGAAAACGTCAGCTTTACTCTTTTTCTCAAAAATTTTAACATAACTCTCATTTTAATCAATCAAACTAATTACATCAAACAAAAAATAGATATTTTCAAATTAAACTGCGTGTCATTATGTATGATACTATGTATCCTATGATCATATGTATGATTGTAATTATTTTGTAACTCCAAAATTATTCATACAATTTTTCTCTTCTCATACAATTTTAATCGAACAATATGTATGATGAGATAAGATAGAAGGAAAAGTACTTAGTATTTTAAAAGAGAGATATATGTTTGAAATAGAATTATTTGAAAGAGTATAAAATATGTCAGTTTTTTTACAGGCTTAAATCGGTATGATTGACATTTAGCTACTAAGTTTTAATTAATTATTTAAAAAATAAATAAAATGTTTTAAGTGATAATTATATTTAAATTAGTTTATTTAGTAGTAACTTTAAAATATTAAAGTATCATTTTAATAAAAAAAACTAGTTAATTTGTGTGTAAAATAAATAATTGGAATGTAGAATAACTTTCAATATAAAATTCAATGAAACGGCGTCATTTAAAAATAGCTTCTTAGTTTAATTTCGAAATAATACAAATGCAGAATTGGCATTCATACACATAAACTAAATGAGTAAATTTTTGCAGGATGAATCGCTAATAAAGGTAAGTTAAATTGTGTGGTATATTTGTATACATATTTGGAAAATACCTAAATGTAAACAATTTTTTTATTTGCATTAAATGAACTTTTCAAGACCTTGGTTTTTAGACTTTTCATAAATATTTAATTAGAATTTACGATGATAAAGATATTATTAAAAATATTTTATAATCGGTATCTCTAGAATACAAGTTTGGCCAAGTATATTTGAATCTAAACTCTATCAATATGGGATTTATATAAAAGGATATCTCATTTTTCGCATTTTTTTTTAAAGATTTTTTATATAAAAGATTTTTTCAAATATTTTACAAAAACTTTTGCTTTGTATATAAAAATAGTATAAATATCTTACAATATTACTGGTATTAATTCTTCTTTTGAAATTCAATTTTTGCTTTGTTTCTTAATGTCAAGATTGTTTTTTGTTTCCCTATCACACCCGACATTCTCTTAAAGATTATTACAATCATTATTATAATCATAAGCATTTATAGTACAAAAAAAGAAGGATCATTTGATTAGAATTGTAAGAAATATTGCTTAATAGGCGTTTATTGTATCAACAAATTGTCAATTTTAATATCCACTTAAATAATATATTGCTACTTATGGAAATAAAGATGCTATAGACAGAAGGATCAACATATCAATTTAAAAATGTGTGTGTAAGAAGTTAATAGAAAATTTTATTAAAGAATATTATTATATATATTCAATAATTGCTTAGAAAAAAAATAAATATTTAGAAAATAAGTGCATTGTGATTGTAGTGGATAATAAATTATATTTTAATTCTTTAAATAAAAGGACCATTTATTGTAAGGACATGGTAATTTATATAAAAATATTAGACAAAGTGGCAAATGGATTATGGATTAGAATTCTAAAACATTAAGATAAAAAAAATAATAAATTATTTTAAAATTAGTCTTTCAATTGCTTTGTTTTAAATAAATTAGTTGTGTAAAATGTCAAACCGGATTAGTTTATATTAAATAAAATATAAATAAGATATCATAATTTTTTTTGTTATTTTAAAGTGTTTTTTTTTCTTTAATAAATTTTGAGCTTTTAATTCGTGCCATTTAATTTTAGATTTATTATTTTGACTCTTGATAACAGACTTTGAACCCAATATTTTACTAAAGTAATCTTTTTTAAACTATTTTATTTATTTTTATAAACTTCCATTTTTATATTTATAAACAAACTAATAAAGGAAATTTATTTCACTCCTTTTAACTTTTTAATTTATGGGATAAAATATTTAAATTGTACCTAAATTTCAATAATATTTATATATTTTGGATAAGGGAAACCTAAGAGTTCATTCAGTAAAATTTTTAAAATATATATTTTGAATTTTATTTGTACATAAAGATATGAACAATGAAGTTCTTTAATTTGTATAATACCAATCTAAAATTCAAAACTTTATCAAAATTGCTAAATATTTTTGTTTAATTTTTTTGTTGAATCCGTTAAGATTCAAGGATATTACAGTATTCGAAAAATTTAAAACCTTATAATTCTATGTTCCATTTTTAAAATATCTTGGGGGGAAAAATCAATTGTAATGTAGATTTATTAAATATTAGTTTTTCCAAAAAATTATATATGTAATATGATAACTATCCTGTAAATTGGCCCCTATACATATTATTATTTATGTCCTTTATTAAATATGGTATAATATTTTCAAAGTATTAAATCATAACCATAAAATAATTTATGATTTATTATATGATATTAATGTCAATCAATATAATGAGATTAACTAAGGGTGCATTTATGTTGGAGCTGCGATAAGTGATAAGAGCGTCGATAAGAGCATAGCGAAGAAAACTATATACATAATTTAAATAGAGGTGTTTATGTTGGAGCATCGCTTTGATCATCGATAAACGATAAGAGCATAGAAAACTCTTTATTCAGTTTTCTACGCTCTTATCGATGATAAAAATGTATAAATAGTTGTTTTGCTCTCGTTTTTGTTATTGTAATTTTTTAAATAAATGTTATTTTCGTTTGTTTTTTTTTTTTAATACAAACTCTCAAGGAGGTGCAAATATACATTTAATAATGTAATAAAATAAAATTTTTTTTTTATTGTTAATAAATATTTTTTGTTTAATTTTTTTTGTATTAATTTTTTTTTTAATTTTTTATAATTATAACATAACTTTTTAAAATATATAACTTAATTTTTTTTTCAATTTAATAAAAATTATTAATTCCACCTTTCAAAAAATAAGCAATTATAATTATGCTTTATTATATTTATTATATTTAATTTTTAATTTTTTTAAATTTAATTTTTTTATTATTTTTTTTAATTTTAAGAATATTACCAGATAAATTTAAAACAACCATACAAAATATTAATTTTCTTAATCTAAAACAATCATAAATAATATTATTGTTTTATTCTACATCGCTTATATCGAAGCTCCAATATAAACACTGCATAAGAGCATAGCTTTTTCTATGCTCTTATCGATGCTCTTATCGACGCTCTTATCACTTATCGCAGCTCCAACATAAACGCACCCTTATCTACAGAATATTTATATAGACAAAAGATAGAAATCTGTCAAAACAAACTGGATATCATTTTACCTTTGTTTGTTTAATTTCTGTAACATAAACAAATAAAAAAAAAGAGAGACAAAGAAAATAAAATAAAAATTAGAAAATTAAAAAAGTTGAAAAATAAGTTTTTTTTTCGTTTGGACATTTTCATTTGTCCCATAATGTGTTAACGTCTGAATAGTTTTGGTGACAAATGCTATTAATCTAATATATAAAGAAGAAAATTTGTTTGTTTGTTTGTTTGTTTGTTTGTTTGTTTGTCCAGGATTCACGTGAAAACCACTGGTCCGATTGTCACAAAATTTTAAAGGAATAATTCTGGGAGCCCGGGGGGTGACATAGGCTATGTCGCATTTTTATAAGTCAACAGGTTGCGGCTCCAGAGCCGTTTTAAGCTTTTTCGTTTTTTTGATGTCGAGTCGAAACGGTTTGACCGATTAACTTGAAATTTTGCACGAATGTTCTTCTTATTAAACGGAATTAATGGTATAAAGTTGGTTGGAATAAATTAACCCCTTTCGGCCCGGCGGGCTTCCAAAAAATTTTGTGTTTCCGATTTGTGTCCAATTTTACAGGGTGGTTTTGCAGTCAAAAAGAGAGGCTGGCACAAATTTTTGTTGGGTTCGGTTAACCCGTTTGGGCACGAGGGCGCAATGAAGCTTTTTCAATGTTTTTGATGTCGAGCCGAAACAGTTTGACCGATTGACTTGAAATTTTGCACAAATCTTCCTCTTAGCAAACGGAATTAGTTGTATAAAGATGGTTCGAAAATATTAACCCATTTCGGCCCGGCGAGCTTCCAAAAAATTATTTGTTTCCGATTTGTGTCCAATTTTACAGGGTGGTTTTGCAGTCGAAAAGAAAGGCTGGCACAAATTTTTGTTGGGTTCGGTTAACCCGTTTGGGCACGAGGGCGCAAACAAGCTTTTTCAATGTTTTTGATTTCGAGTCAAAACCGTTTGACAAATTGACTTGAAATTTTGCACAAATGTTCCTCTTAGCAACCGCAATTAGTTGTATAAATTTGGTTGGAATAATTTAACCCATTTCGGCCTGGCGGACTTTCAAAAAATTTTGTGTTTTCGATTTGTGTCCAATTTTACAAGGTGGTTTCGCAGTCGACAATAGAGTCTGGCACAAATTTTTGTTGAGCTCGGTTAACCCGTTTGGGCACGAGGGCGCAAACAAGCTTTTTCAATGTTTTTGATTTCGAGTCAAAACCGTTTGACAAATTGACTTGAAATTTTGCACAAATGTTCCTCTTAGCAACCGCAATTAGTTGTATAAATTTGGTTGGAATAATTTAACCCATTTCGGCCTGGCGGACTTTCAAAAAATTTTGTGTTTTCGATTTGTGTCCAATTTTACAGGTTGATTTTGCAGTCTAAAGAGAGGCTGCAAAAAGTTTTAGTTAATTCGATTAACCCGTTTTCCACGACGACGCCATGAAGTTTTCTATAAATTTTATTTTCTTATACGATTAAAAGTATTTTATTAAAAATTTTGTACCAACATTTTAATTAAAACCCACATGGTTAATTTGGTTTTGACCTGTTTGTGCGTTTTGAACAAAGATTCAATGAAATTTTCTGTTTTCTTCAAATGAAATCTAAAAATCAAAAAATTCAATTTTGTTATATATAATGCTTAAAAACATAGTATTTTAAAACAGTTTTTCCAAAAAATAAGCCTACATTTCTCTCATCAAATCATAAAAAAACGAGGAAGAGCGTATTACAACTTTCAGGTGAGTACTAAACAAAATATAAGTTGAAAAGCAAATTTTTAAACCTTTTCTAAACCATCGACTATATTTTATTCAAACGTTGGCAATTCAAGAAAACTACTATTGACATAGTATAATGACATAATGGCAAACTTAGTATCCCCATTTGACCAATAGTCATTTTAATTCAGTTAACATTATTCGCCGGGAACCTAACATCCTCAACTCTATCGTCAAGGAGCACCAAATTGTCAAGAAGCACCATGTATAGAAAAATTAGAGATAATCGTTAAAACTGTTTTTTAAAGTTTTTGTTTCGCAATTGGTTAAAAAAACTCGACAAAACATTTTTTTAACCATTCCCCTAATTCAAAGAAGTTGTACCTACTTTCAGAAATTGGACGTAATTTACTTACAAATTTTTTTTTGAACAATCGTCGGGTCGACAGGGGTTAACAACTTCCAAGTCTGTTAGTAAATTGAACTTCATTTTCAAAGAAGAACACATATACAAAATTTGAAGTTAATCGGTTAAATCATTTCTAATATATACAACAAAGCAACGAAAAAACCTATAAAAAGCTGTTGGGCCACGATGGGTTAACGGAACTCCACAAATATTTTTTTGTGGCTTCATTTATAAGCAAAGTAGTATTTCAAAAAATTGGCTGAAGCTTGCGTTTTTACAATTTGCAAGCTTCCGGGCAACGCCGGGTAAATCTGCTAGTTAATAAAATAAAGATGATAATATATAAATAATAAAAGCATATTAAAGCATTTTTACATTTGATAAAATATATTAAATATTTTTTGAAACACATTTATGTTTAATAATATAAAAAGGATAATAATGTTTTTTTTGTATTTATAATAATGTATATATGATAATAGGGAGGACTAAAATACTTTATTATTCTATAGCTTTTAATATAATAAAAATGTGTTTTATTTTAATACCATACATGAAAAAGGCGGGAAACATTATATTCTTATTATTAGAGTTGATCCTAACGAATTCCACATACAATTTAAACATGAGATTGTACTAGGCCATATACTATTTAGAAAAGTCTTACATTTTCAATATATAATAGATTTTATTTGTAATATATTGTAATAAATGTATATTTGAAGTATAAGGATTTTCCGTATCTGTGAGTTATATTATTAAATAAAGTTATGTGCTTATATATTCTATTTGTTTCTATTATACTGATGTATTTTTAATTTAAGATGTAGATTATTGATTATTGGTTATGCCATTAATTTGCACCCAACGACGATTGGTAGCTAAGTCGTTTTTGAACACCACATAAAATTTTTTTTTCACTTATAACGGGAATCGAATCGGGTCCTTTTGAATGAAAGATCCGCACTCTAATAACTGTGACACCCAGTCTTTAGTTTCTTGTAAAAAAAATATAAGTTATATATAACAATACTTCAACAATTTCTTTAAGGAAATTATACTTTAGAATAACTATAATTAAAATTTTTGTTTAATAATAATTTTGTTATGTTTTAAAGAAATCTGGACCTTTTATATTATATTAGAATGAGAAGCTTGCCATTATTGGCATACTTTCAAATTTTAAATCAATTTGTCTTTTGATTATGATTTAATTGTCAATTTTATAAGTTATTGGAGTTATAAAATAAGGCCCTGATAAATAAAACCCCTTATCTTTCAATTTAATATTCGACTTTTTAAGAAATAAAGCCCAGGGGTGTTATTTTTCTTTCTTTTTATAGAATTTGAATGCAACTTTAAAATTTCTACTATTTCAAAATAAAATTTTTACTTAAATTCAGAAACCTACAAAATTTAATAATTCTTCCTAATTTAAAACCTTTCTATATACAAAAATATAAAAAATAAGACTCTGGGGTATTATTTCTCATTGAATGAGAAGTAACTACCTGAATCCTTCATTTCGCAGGGCCTTTTTTCATGGCTCCTAAGTTATTTCATGTGATTAAAAGTCGCAATCATTCTATTATTACCATACAAATAATAAACTATTTTTAATTCGTACCTGATAAAGGTAATTTTCTTGAAAGTTTTTAATGTGTGCACACTAAACCATCGTCCATCGTCCATATTGTCGTCATCCATCGTCTGTATTGAAAATAAATATTTTAAATTTGAATATTAAACAAAATTTAAATTTTAAATAAGAAAATAATTAGTGTTTTTTTTTTTTTGTTAAATCTATAAATTTAATGTAATCTTGTCTTCTTAAATTTTTTATTTAAATTAAAGAATTTCTTAATTGCCTTTTTTTTTAATTTTGTTTATTTGAAAAATTGTTTAAATGTGAAACAGTGGACAGAGTAAAAGAAAATTAAAGAAAAAATTTATGAACCAATAAGATTTTTCGCAGAATTTCATTTACTGTTTGATCCGTAATTATTTTCTTTAATTAAAACAATGGATACTTTTATTATTCTAAAAATTTTTTGAAAAGTGATTTGAAAAAAAAATTTTTTTTTGAGGATTTTTATTTATTAAACGAAATTTAGGACCCACAATAAAATGGAAATTTGAAGGTCAAATAAATATTAAATACTTTATTTAAAGATTTTTTTTATGGTATTATAAACAAACAGAAACCTTTTAGTTTAATATGTTTTGATACTGTTTATTTGATACTTTAAATATACTTTAATATGGAAGAAGTTTAATGGCTATATTATATTTTAGACAAAGTAAATGAATCGTTTAACGTGACAATCACTTAAGTGTTCATAAAATCATTTTATATTTATTAGTTATTTATTTTTTATTACGCTTAAAAGATTGTGATTTTGGTTTAACAATAACAAATTGTCTGATGGCGTGATGGTTAGGAAATCGGCTTTTCAAACGAAGGGTCTCGGGTTCTTCAAACCCTGATCAGATCATACCGAATAAAAAAAATTTAATTTATTTACTATATAGAAACCGTATCTCACATTTTAAATTGGAAACAACGGTTACAGCTCCCTGGTCCATTCATGTGCCATAGTACATAATAAATAAATAATATCAAATTTTTTGAGCAATTTTTTATTGAAAACAGAACATATTGTGTGAGTTACTTCATTTGGTAAAACATATACATTCGAAAACTATGTCAAACTTTTTTAAGTCACAAAATTTCTATTAGACTTTAAGTCTATATAAATATTTAATTCTATTATTAACTTTAATTAAGACTTTATTATGCCATTACAGTTTCTCGAACTTGTAGATTTCAAAATTTTTTTAGGATTTTTAACATTCTATTAAAATAACTAAAGTTCCGACAAAAATTTTAAACCATGACGCACACTTTAAACTAAAACCTTTTAAACTTATTAATAATCTTGAAATCATATTTAATCTAAAAAATTTTTTCCAGTATTAAATACCATTTTTTTATATTATTATTTAAAGAATCATTTTTTCCAATAATCCATTTCTTATTTAATTCGTTTATCATTGTTATTCATGTTATTTAATACCGTATTATCACATTTTGATTCCAAAAATGTTGAATATATTATTATCTATTATATATGCCATAAAAATTCCACAGACAATCGATTTATTTCGTTATGATCCTATAGAAACTTATTTTTTTTTTTATATTAACACAAATCACCACATAATTGCGTCTTTTCTTACATGTTAAACATTTTGAATGGACTGAATTTTGATCCAAGTAATTGGACCCAAGAGACTATGAAATGTAAAAGAAGTTCATTCTGTTTTCCATCCTTGACCTTGAAAAATTAGAAAAATTAGAATGATCAGACTATCTTACAATACATTTACAAATCCATTGCTTTAATTTGAAATAATAAATTGAAATGAAAAATGAAATAAAATAAAAATAATAAAAACTAAATTAAAGCAGATAGGTACCTATTATTAAAAAAATTTATTCCAATTTTGAAATTTCAGATGAAAAAATATCAAAACACGGAAATAAAATTTATTCAAAGGCTGTTTTTGGATTAGTTCTCAAAATGTTTAAAAATCATGTTAAATACTGAAAAATTATTCATATAAGATTTAAAAAACATTATTTTTATAACAATTTTCACCTTTTCATATGGTCTGAAACTTTGGCAAACTCATAGTCTTAAAGAAGATTTGAATTAAAGTTACAAAACTTTTTAGAATATTGAAAGTTAACAAAAGTTTTTGAAGTTGTAAATTACACAGCATTAGTTTCTTAATAACAAAGAATTTTGTTTTTAATTCAAGAAAGTACAATAAAAACAAAAAATTATTTTATTATTAAAGTTGAAAGAATAAGTTTAAAAATGAATCAGATTAATAATAATAGAATAATTGCGGTTCTAATATTGTATTTAGAAAAGTTTTTATTAAAAGATTAATATTTTTATATTAAGTTTTAATGTTTGTTATAATATCTGCAACTTATTTAATTAATATTAAATTTCGTATAAGAAATTTCAAAAATACAAAGAAAAATTGGCAACTTAGTTCATCTGTGAGTGAAATAATTACATAGGTTTCGATAATATTTTAATAATATAATAATAGTATTTGTTATAATTATTTGATTAAATTATACTATTAATTATTATATCTTATCGTTAATTGGATTTTTAACAAAAACTACTTTTTTCAGTAATTTACTTACCATCTTCATTGATATGTCAGATATTGCACTACCAACTACTAAGCCACAAATGCAACTTAATAGCATAATGAAAACACTACATAGAAATATTATGAAATAATTTTTAATTTATATTGAAAAGTTCGTATTTTTAACTTTAAATTCAATTTTTTTTTATTTATTTTTAACATCTTATATATTTTCACATTTATTTCTACTGTTTTAATTATTTAAATTTAAATATAAAGTTTTTAAAAATAAAATTAAAAAGTTTTACTACCCTTTAGATAAATCCCATTAAATTTTTTCATTTCCAAATATTAAATTTTATTTAACTGTGTTTGTGATTTGTCATTTGTCAAAATGAAAACAGTTTCAATTAATTTTCTCTCTTGTTTGTAATCTATCCAACTCTCAATTTTCATTTCAATTAATCAAACATTATATAAATCAAACTTAAAAATTTTTTTTAAAGCAAGCCGATTTAAATTGCGTGGAATAAAAAATAATCCTTTTCAACATAATTTACTCTTCCTAAATGGATCATACAAATTTACAGAACAGAAAAGAAAGAGAGAAATGTTTGAAATAAACTTATTATATAATATAAGTGTAAAATTCAGTTTTTATACGGTCTTAAATCGGTGCGGATGTTATTTATGTGTTGAAGTTTAAATAATTTATTTAAATATTTAAAAATATGTTTAAGGTGTTAATTATATTTAAATTCATTTATTAAATAGTTAATTTAATATAATTAGTTGTTATTTTAGCTGAATATTTGGTAATATATGTATAAAAAGCTTATTTAAAATGTACAAATTGCTTTCTATACAAAATTACAAAATGTAAAAATTACGGTAAATTCATAGCGTCGTTTTGAATTGGACTTATATATGTTGATATATTTTTATATGAATAAAATAGAATGCTGAATTTTGATTCCGATATTAAATACAAAGGTAAGTTTTTTTTTTGTCAATTACATTTATGTGAATATTTATATGTGTGCATGTCATGTAGCGTATAATACGAATACTATTGTATTTTTTTTTTGCAGAAGAAAAAAATAGAAGAATACAATATAAATAAAATATATGGAAGGTAGGTATGCAATATTTTAAACTTTGAAATTAAATTTTGAATTTTAGCATATTAAAAATTTAATATAAGAAAAATAA
Organism: Dolichopus griseipennis; assembly: GCA_963082915.1. Taxonomy (NCBI): domain Eukaryota; kingdom Metazoa; phylum Arthropoda; class Insecta; order Diptera; family Dolichopodidae; genus Dolichopus; species Dolichopus griseipennis. Next base: position 21,982,920 of record OY720444.1, read on the forward strand.
AAGGTACCTATTAGATACTTGTAGGTATATATTTTTTTTTGGAAAAATACTTAATAACTTAATTATGTTTTATTGAAATTAAGGCATAAATAGATATCTTTTTCATTTTTATAATAAATGTAAATAAATGTCAAATCTTGAACTATGTTTGTATTAGTTGAAATTTAAGTTGAATGCAAAAAAAAATGTAAGTTAAATTTTTTGTAAAGAATAAAATCAAATATATTTTAAAATTGTTTAGTTAAATCTTGTGAAGTTTTATAATATTATGAAATTGTTAAACAACGTGCCTTTAATAACAATTGCGTACTTTTGGGAAAATCAAGTTTCTTAAAATTTAATTAAATTTAAAGAAGTCCTTTTTATTGTTCAAAAATCTAATAAATTTTATTTTTAAATCAAATTTGTACTTACCACCTAAATAAATTTTTACGAATGGCAAACATATGTCAAAGAGGATAAGCATTTTCCAAAATTTTTCCTAAAATTTTTTTTTTTTTAGAGTTAGTATAGGTCAAGAAATTTTTCTTTAAATTTTTTTTGAGAATTACTGTAGGTCAAGATTTTTTTCACTTCATTAGTATTAACTATGTATTAGATATGGAAATTTTATCCAATATCAGTAGAAGATATGATCGGTGATATAAAGCACAACTTTTGACATTTTACTTTTCCACTTTCTAAGTTATAGAAAGTATTATAATCGGATTTTTTTAATTTATCTCCACTTGATTTTCAATGTACTATTTTAGTCAGGTTATCAATGCTATTCCTTAAAAAAAATATTTAGAATTTATCAAAACCATTTGTGTCAAAACAAACTCTTTAAATAATTGTTTAATAGGATCCGACACAAAGTTTACGAACTTTATAAGCATTTGCAAAGTGTTTGTCTAAAAGGAAGGGGTTCACATTTTCTGTATCTTAAAATGGATTGTTTTTTAATTTTACTAAGTTTAGTTTCTATATATTTAAAAATATTCATATAACTGAAATCTAACTGCACAAAATCACGATATTCTATATTAAATTTTTTTGTTGTCACTGGCTGTTTATCACTTTACTTTCAATTTCTTGGGACTTTTACATTTTAAAAATTTGATCACGTTTATTTGTAAGGCGAAAAATATTTTGGAATCTTTTGAAATAATTTTCATACTTAATATTTTAATAAATTTTATTATTAATACGATTTCGCCATTGAATATGAATATAATGTAATAAATGAATATTATAAAATATTTTTTTGGACTTTTATAATTTTTGGGTACTTAATTTAAGTCTAAAAGTTGTAAATTAAGTTTACAGCATAATAAAAAAATTCTAAGATTTTTTTAACTTTTATAAAAGTTTTGAAAAGAATATTTTTTTTAAATTTAAAAATTTTACAAAATTTTAAAAAAAAAAGAAAACGTTTTTTATTTTCTAGATAAATCTTTTTCAGTTTAATATTCGATTCAATTTATTTTTATTTTATAAATTTATATTTCTTTTATGCTTTTTTATACCCTACACCTATAGAATAGGTAAAGGGGTATATTAACTTTGGTATGGTGTTTGTAACCACCTAAAGGAAGCGAGCTAGATATGGAAAAGTATATATATTTGTGATCAGCGTGACCGCCTTAGTCGATATAGCCATGTCCGTCCGTCCGTCCGTCCGTCCGTCCGTCCGTCCGTCCGTCCGTCCGTCCGTCCGTCCGTAGGCACGATAACTCAAAAAATAATGGAGCTATCTTGATGAAATTTTAACTGTAGGTTACTAGGACTGAAAGTACGGCGGGGATTGCATATGGGCGAAATCGGCCCATGGGTTCGGATTCTGGACCTTTTAATCGATCGAAGGGCTAACGAACATATATAAGAAATCACGATAACTCAACAACTAATGACGCTTTCTTCATCAAATTTGTGCTGTATGTAACTAGTAATGAAACTACTTCGGGGATTCCGTAAGGTCGGGATTGGACCATGCGTTCGGAACCTAGAACTTTTTGATCGAATTTAGGCCAAACGAGCATAATTCCGAAACCAATGAAGATAGAACCTCCAAATTTGGTATCAGGGTGTCCCCTCCAATCTCCTAAGTGTCTTGAGAATTTGGGTCCCATTGGACTACTGGGTCGGGGACCAGCCACACATTTCCGAAGACCTTAAAACATATCTTTAAAATTAATAAAGATAACAACTTGAAAAAATGTAGAAGCTTCCAATTTGCCACAAGGGTGTTCTTTACTATCTCTTGCGTGTTCCCTTAATTTGGGATCAATTGGAGTGGTGGTTCAGTACCCCTCTCAGACCTCCCAAGTTTTAAAAGCTTATAATCGAAATTACTAAAAATAGTTACTTAAAATTAAGATAGATCGTTTAAATTGTGTACAAGTGTTAACTAGTACTATAAGTAAAGCGCGGGCTGTATAAGGGCGAAATCAGCCCATGGGTTCAGATTCTGGACCTTTTAGTCGGTGTCAGGGATAACGAACATATATTAAAAATCACGATAACTCAACAACTAATGAGGCTATCTTCATGAAATTTGTGCTGTAGGTTATTGGTAATGAAACTACGGCGGTGATTACGTACGGTGAGGATTGGACAATGGGTTCGGAACTGAGAACTTTTTTATCGAATTTAGGCCAAACTAGCGTAATTCGGAAACCAATGAAGATATAACCTCCAAATTTGGTATCAGGGTGTCCCTTCCTATTGCGTAAGTGTCTTTGAAATTTGGACCCCATTGGACTAGTGGGTCGGGGACCAGGCACTCAGTTCCGAGGACCTTAAAGCATATTTTCGAAATTAATAAAAATAGTAACTTGAAACAAATGTAGAAGCTTCAAATTTGGCCCAGGGTGTTCTTTACTATTTCTTCCATGCCCCCCTAATTTGGGATCATTTGGAGTGGTGGTTCAGGACCTCTCTTAGACCCCCAAATGTGTAAAAGCTTATCATCGAAATTAATAAAACTAGTAACTTAAAATTAAGATAGAACGTTCCAATTGTATACAAGGGTTAACTAGTATTGAAAGTATGACGGGACTGCATATGGGCGAAATCGTACCATGGTTTGGGGTTCTGGAACCCTTGAAAAGTTCAAGGACTAATAAACATATATCTTAAAACACCATAACTCAAAAAATAATGCCGGTATTTTGATGAAATTTAAACTCTAGGTTACTAGTAATGAAAGTACCATGGGAATTGGTTCTGGTTGAGTTTAATTTCAAAGCCAAAGAATATATTTCCTATGTCCTATGTGTCTCCGAAATCTAGACTTAATTGTAGTGGTTCAGCTATATTCAAAGGTACTTGCTGCATTTATGTAAAATTTATTTGAATATTTAAATGAATTATATGAAAAGGTCTAAATTTGTAATTGTATTTTAGAAATACATTTATTGCATATTTTGCGTTTGTAAGCTTTTCTATTAGGTATATAAACTAACTACTTAAAATAATTGCAATTTTTAAAAATTTGGATTATTAAATATATTATGCTTTGATTATCTTTTTATCACAAAATTTAATAATTAGAATTTTTTCATTTTGTAATTGAGTTGGAATAAATATATTTTCATTTATTTCAAGTTTGCTTGTTTTTGAATATTTTTAAATAGACAAATTAGTAAGAATTTGTAATATTTTTTAATAGATAATATAATTAGAAAATGTTTTTAGTATTATAAAGTTAATTTGGTTAGCTATGTCTTACGATCAAATTAATAACAGCTTTTATGGTGTTAAAATGACTTATGGATATGTCCTTAAATTTGAACCAAATAGGTGTAGGGTATTTCTAAGTCGGTTGCACCGACTGACTGTTTCTTTACTTGTTTCTTATAAAACTTAACATCATGGACAATTTACTTGTTGTTTGTGTTATTTGTAATAAATATTAAACTGAGCGTCAATTTTGATACATTTAATTTGGTAAAACACTCTATTACGTTTTTTGTTTAATAAATTGACAAGGTTTATTTATGAGTTGAAATATGAACAAAATGCAATATAAAATGCAACTTTTATTTTTTTATTGTTTATTAAAAAAGAATCCATTTTGAATTGTTTGACATAATGATTTAGTGACAAATCATTAAGGGCTTTAACATTGCCAATCCAGTTTAATTGACAATAAATTCTCATTTTGATTTTAAATGCTAAATAATTGTTTTAATGAAAATAAAATATTTTGGAGTAATTTATATTACTCATATAGAGATAAATTTAAAAGTCAATTAAAGTCAATTAGTCAAGTCAAAATTTAAGGTCAAAATGTTATTTCAAAAATGTATAGATACTTCGCAGTATATGGAATTAACTACTTTCAATATAAAGTTAATCTTATTAAAATGAAAGTACCAAATTTCCAATTAGATTAGATTAGATATTTTGGATATGGAAGAAGTATTACACTTTAGTATGATATCTGATTGAGTACATTGTGATTCAATTTTGATTTTTAAACAAATGCGACTTAAAAAATGAATTTTACTCTGATATACTTAACTTAGTAACCAAATCAGTTCTATACGATATTTGAAAACTTTAAATTATTAGTTATATCTCTGCTCTATTGCGTTGGCCACCTGTGCTAATCAAATAATAATTTTTTGCATAAGTAAGGGTTCAATAAAAACTTGAGCTTTTGATTTTTGGATTTGTGATAAGTGGTTGGTGAAGTAGGGTATTAATTTTATTTTAACAGAATATTCTGAATTCTCTTCCGAATTCTCTTGAGTAAAGAATTTTAATAATTTTAAGTCTTAAAGTTCTTATCGACAAAACTTCCAACAATGGTTTAATATATTTATTGACAATTACACTCAATGCTTGTTTATATAGTAATTTATAAAACTTAAAATAATCAAGGTTATATTTATTCTATGTATATTAAAATAAAATAATCACATGCAATATCCTACTTCTGGTTTGTAATTATTTCATCTTTAAATGGAGTCCTTCATAAGATAATTTCTATAAAAAAATATATATATTTAGAGGATTTTAAGATAATCCGCCTTGGTAAAAGCAAATATACAACAAAAGTATTTTGTAATAATAATTAAACTTTATATTTGTATAGAGGATTATAATATTGTTAATATCACTAGTAGTTTATCCTTACTTTTTAACCTTATACTTGTATTCTAATTATATTTTATAAACTAAATTGTATTTAACTTAGTTAATCTTCTTATTGTTTGTATTTAAACAATTGTTAAATTTATAATATTATAGAAAAAGTTTTTTGTATATTGGTTTAAAACGCTCAGATGCATTTCATTTTTTTAAGTTATTCTGAAAATGAAGAAAATGCATCTGAGACCATTTTTTATAAATGAAATACTTAAATTTTTAAGTGTTTTAAGATTTTTCTTAAAATAATTTTATATTTGATTGAGTTTATAAAGTGTTGTAATACTATACTGAAATTCAATTTCTTACATTATAGCGTCATTGCAACTTTAGCTTGATTTTTAAAAAGCACTTTGATCAGGGTTTGGTTACTAATTGAGACAATTACTAAGAAAAAGGAGACTACAACGCGTAGGGAGTAAAATCTGCAATTTGTTTTGGATAATAAGTTTTTTTATTCTGGTAATTAACTGGCAAAAGGTAGTAAGTTTGTTAAAGTACTTTCAAATCTGGCATCACATTTCTATGGTGAATAAAACTTCTTTTACAGCACAAGTTACAAGCTGTAAGAACAACTTTAATATTAAAAAACGCAGAGACTAGCTTATTAGTATTGTTAATTTGTTTTAATTTTGTACTTACTCTAATAATTTTGTTTTTAAAATATACCTTGATACTTTTTTTTCTAAAGTAACTATTTAACCTTCCATAACGTAATAGTTTTTTAACATTTATAAGTTTCTTATAGTTAGTTATATATGTATATATTTTGTGTTTGTATTTATTACGGATGCAATCAGTTTAATTTGAAATGGGAATTACTTTGTAACAATGGAAAATTTAAATGTTAAGTGAATGGTAAGTGAATTGTAAACAAGAAGTAAAAAAGCTTATGATTACATTAAATAAAATGAAAAAACGTCATTCGTGTAATCATAATTTTATGCACAATTTTTTACATCAGCTCTAACAAATTTTAGTTTTCAAGGGAAAGAGCAAAATAAAATTTATTTTGCGTGACAGAAATGTTTTTATAAATTTTAGTCATCATAATAAAGTTGAATTTATCAAATTATAACAAATAGTTATTTTTTAGAAAATTTTAAGGCATGATCGTTAGTTTTGAAGATTTTAGCAAAAACGATATAGAAAAGTAAAGCAAACTGAATCGAATAGTATGAATAGTATTCTTATGATATTAGATATTATTATTACTTTCAATTTCGTAATAATTTGTAAGAAGTTGTTTTATAAATCTGTTTGAGTTTTATTTATTTGTCTATTAAAGCCTAGGAATCTAAGTGAACTCAACTTTGGAAATAGAAGTCTTTAGGACTAGATAAGGAGCAGGAGAAGAAAAATACTTGTAGAATTTTGCCCAAAGTATTTTATAAAATATTATCGAAGTATAAAACTTAAAATTCAAAATTCTGTTTATATAATTCTTATATAATATTAAATTTATATTAATCTTATTTATATAAGTCCGAAATTATTTCAAGTTGGGGAATTACAATTTAATTTTTTTATAGTTTAAATAAAATAAAGGAATTCTAATAAAATAAAAAATTTCCTAATATTTAATTTTTTTAAATTCAATTAGAAAAACATTTTATTCCCATTGTATTTTCAAAGCTTTTAAAATTATAAAGGAAATTCAATAATTGGAAAATGTATACAAGGATTTTCCCTAAAACAATGTAGAAAATTGGAAACGGAAAATGATATAACATTATATTATATACTAATATGTTTTGTAAATAAAGACAAGGAAATTTTAATACCTATTTAAATTACTGTATTAGGTTTGTTTACTCAAATCCTTTTAAAGAAGGATACAGAGAAATAAGCTTAATAAAAACAATTATATTAATGTACAGTTTCAATTACATTACATTATCTAGTAAATGTTACTAGGCCATTTTCTTTGAGGACTGAGTAAAAAAATAAAATTATTCTAAAACGTTTTTCAATTGATCTTTAGAGAATTTCCATTTTTTTTATAATTTTTCTAAATTTTGAATCAATTTAGGGAATTAGGACTAAAGAGAAAACAATTTAAAATTGTGAAAATACAATTTAGTTTTATAGAATTGAATTTCTTTTGAGTTGAGTGGATAAAATAAGTATAAAGTTATGGGGTCAAAGTAATTCCATTTCCATTTTTAGACAAGCAATATTTAAATAAAATAAAATTTTTCAAATTTCTTTTTAGCAGTTTAAGGCCTAAGGGATTTTGTATGACAACCAAATAAAGGGTTTTTGGAAAAAATTAAAAATGCTTTAAAGTTTTCTCTTACAGTTTTAAGGATGTTAAAAATTTTGAATCCTTTTTCGAATAAAAGAACGCCATCTATTTTGTTCGATATTATAAATAAATTACTTTAAAACTTTTAATTTAAAAATCTTAAAGTTTGTAAATAAAATTTAGAACTTTTTCAACTTTAAAGAATGCCAGCTTTAATATTGTTTTTGATATTTTTTAGCTAAATTTTTTGCCGAAAAAAAACGACAATGTGTTAACTCTCGATAAGATTCTTTAAAAATTTTACTCATCTTCAATACATTTACAATTCCATTCAATAATTTTTCTTGTAAATGAGATGAAAAAAAACCTGAAAAACAAAAAATTAAAAAACCACTTTTTAATCAATAGGTGTCCATTTAATATAATTGCGTCATGTCTAATTTTGTGGAAATTTTCCATTTTTTTCGAATTTTCGAATTCCAAAATTTAAGAAAAAATAACAAAACATAATTTTTGGATCTATTGAATCACCAATATAATTGTTCAAAAATAAAAATACTTTGAAATATCTTACAGCTTTTATCAAATCAAGTTCAAGGATATCAACAAGGACATTTGAACAAATTTTATTGAAAAGAAAAGATAAGAAATATTATTGAATAAAAAAACAATTTCTTTCTCATTTTCTATCTGCTTGTTTCCATTCAATTTGTGATATTGAGACAATTTTTATTGGTCAAGTTGTGAACAAAAGTAAAACAAGCTGAAAAAAATGGAAATTTGAGAATGAAAAGAAATTTTTTGTTGAAATCAAAAAAAAAAATTTTATAAAGAAAAATAACATATTCCTTTAAAAGGACGAGGACCCTACTTAAGAATTTTAAAATATTTTTTAGCATATTTCAACCAAAACACAAAAAAATTTTTTAAAATTTGCTTATTGATTCTAATTCGTCACTCTGTACGACATTTCTTCCACAAAATTGATAACTTCTTTTCATCTAGCCCCCATAGTTTGTAAAATTTTTACTCGAAGTTTGATATTACAATAATTGCATAACCAATAATTAATAATTCTATATCAATAATAACAAACAAATTAAAATAATAATATAAAAGTATAAAAAAATATAAACAAAAAATTTTATTGAATAATATAACTCACAGACATAGAAATACCGTGTATCTTATATGTAAAATGTATGTACCTGGAATTTAATTGGATCAATTCTAAGATTAAAAGCTTATTAATTTTTTCATTTCCTTTTTCAACCCTTTAAGTATTCAGCATTCACTAAGTCATTTAGCTGGGCTTTGGTTTCTTTAATCGTTATATTCACTAAGCCGTCGAGTATTCACATGTAACTATTGCATAAGGTTATTAAAACACAAATTGTAAATTTTGTGCGCCATCTATTATCTTATACAAGAGTTATTAATATTGTTTCAATATACCTAATCTTATTTTATATTTCTACGATATTATTATAAAATTTTACGATATATTTTACGAGTAATTAGATAGGATTTGACCGGGCTTCGAACCGAAAACCATCCACTTGAAAGTCGGCTTCTAAACTACTATGACAGTGGTCTAATAACATTTAAAAAATTAGCCTTAAAAAAAAATAGGCTAGGTGGGCTCTAAATTTTTAGATATTTGCATCTTGAACCCTTCTGCAGAGTTTTTAAATGTATGAGGGAAATAGATGTTAAAATTTTACGTTTTTTGCAATTGTAAACTCTTTGTGAGAAGTTTTAGAATAAATTCAAATATTCTTTACTTAAAATGAGTCAAAATTCTAGAACGTTTTATTGTCTTGTCTTTTTTTTTAATACTACATATTTTTTTTTGCTTGATTTTCCTAGTAAATTGATGCAGGATTGAAGTTAAAATGTTATAAAAAATGAATGATGAATTATTAAAAGGGTAAGGTTCAATTTTTATTAATTTTGTCAAAATATTATAAAAAAAATAAAGAAATGATACAGTAAATTAGATTTTAAGAGCTTTTATTTTCTTATTTTATAATATAAAGTTCAATGTAATTTATTATACTGAATTGAACTCATTTGAAGTTTGGAATGTTTTCAATTATGTTTGGTTTTTTTCTCAGATAATATAAACTTATCTGTGAAATTGTTATAAAATGTAAATTTGAGTAATTTTTGATTCTGTTTATTTTTTAGAATGCTGAACCTAAAGATAGGTACTTAAAAAAAATACCATAAAAGTTTTCAGGATAAGTGAATATCCTACAAAAAAAAAAAAAATTTTTAAGGACATTTGAGGTTAACAAACTTTTAGTTAAAAGTATTTTATTAGATTATATGGTAATTTTTTTAACTCATATTAAAAGTTAAATAAACTTTGATGTTGCTTAACATTTATTTTTATTTTATAATCACTAGAAATATTTAAGACTAGTACAAAAATAGGGTAAAAATATTAAGACGTATCGTATTTAGTAAAATTTTTTTAAATAGTTCTAATTTTTGAAAGCTATTGGAATTTGCAATTGAAAATTAATACTTTCAAAAGAGGATTCTCAAACTGTTTTGTAAAATTTATTATTGTAGTGGTAAATTTATAATATTTATAAATTGTAAAATATCTTTCGATCGAAATACCATCTTGTATTACTTAAATATGGTAATAATTGCCAAATACCATAACTTTTCTTAAAGCTCTAAAGACTTTTTTTTACAATTGAATTAAAATTGAATTTTTTTAAAGCATAAAAAGTAAAAGAGCGAACATTTCAAAGAATGTGTTATAAATCTTAAAATTATTTTTTTTTGAGAACTTTGAAAGAAAATAATTAAATATTTATAAATTCAAAAAAAAAAACCAAAGTTGAAAAAGTTCTAAATAAGTTTTTTTTTGTATTTTGAAAAACTAAATAAGAGTGTAGAAAATTAAAGAAATATTTTTTTAAGTCAAGAATCAGAAATAGTATGATAACTATTTAAAATTTGTAATATAAGATTCAACTTAGATGAAGATAGTTTAAAGAATTAAAGTAACGAAATATTTTAAATAATAATATTTTCACTTGCATCCAGCTATCTACTCCTTCTTACTTATACAAAATAAACTAAACCTTCATATTAATAAAGATTACGAAGGATTACCGAAAATTAATATCTTCAGTTCAAAGTTAGCTTTCATTGATGGCAGTTGTAAATCGTTGAGTGATCCCTGCTTTAATCCTTTGAATATTAAGATAAAAATTAGTTCTCAAGAATTATTTAGCCTTTATCTAATTGTAAAATTTTTGCCATTGCTCTAAGATTTAGCCCTAACTCTAACTATAAGATTTAACTAACTATTTCCGCAATGCCTGAAGAAATATTTCAAAGGTAAATTCCAAAGTTGAGATTGGTGACGTTTTTTAAACTGAAATATATAATATTATATAAAAGGCAATCATCCTTAATGCAATTTAAGATTTAGTGCAATGATTCCGCATTAGGACGGATTGTAGAGTAGTAATTCAAAATCCTTTCAATTGCAATATAACAGAAACTGTAACACCTATTGACACTCTACAATATTGTGGAAATTGGTTCCGGTATACTATCGCAGTGCAAAAATATGATAAATACATAATCAATTTGACCTTTAAATGACATTGTCAGTCAAAATTATCTTCTGTGAAATGTTGGTGACGTTGCTAAGTACCGTTATGAAATATTTTACAGCAATTGAAAGTGGACCCTAATTCAAAGCATTTCCAATTTAAAATTTCTTTGAAATTGATAGAAAAAAACATTTCGTTATTAAAATTTATTATTTATTTTTATTTTTATATTATGTATGTATAATTAAAAATACTGTTTTAAATAAATCTATATTTACTATTTTTTAACTTACAATTGTATGCTGTACTTTAAAAAGGATAATTAAACCTTTAATACTCTAATTTAACTGTAATAATTTTCGGTTCATTTCAAAAGAACTGTTAATTACTACAAAAACAAAATAATTACTATAATTAAAACGAAATTATAATGTCTATAAATGATATGTCCTAATATATATGTATATATATATATATATATATAGACGAGACATTTTCAAATAATTTTGTTTTCTATTTTTGATAATCCGATTTGAATGGTCCACATAATTAAAATATCATTATTACAATAATCTCATTTTACTTATAAATGGATAAATAATGGTCACAAATCTTTTAAACACATTATGTATAGTGATGCAATCTTGTTTTTTAAAATCATATTTAAAAACGTATTTTAGATTTTTTAGTTTTATTTTTTAATCTTTTTTGGTAAACCATCAAAGAAAATGCTCCATTAATTTTTTGCATTAATATGTGCCCTCTTTAACTTCTAAATTTCATGAAGCCGTTTATGGTTTTTTCTTTGAGATTGTTAAATTAGTTTAATGACTTATAATTGGAAACTCTTTCTTGTACAGATTGGAGTGCTCTCTAATCAAAATTTGAAAATAAACATAAAGCAAAAACAATTGTGGAGAAAAATCTCATTAACAAACACTTTAAAAATTTATCTTTCGAAAAATTGGATTAATGAAAAAAGTATAAATTTGGATTTCGAGGGCAATTGAGTTATGGAAAATATTTTAACTATATGATCCACGTTAGAATATTTTCAAGTATACATGTATGTTTCTATTAAAAGCATTTTTATTATCATATTATAAATAAATGGATAGAAAAGCAGTTGTTAAATACATTAAACATGGATTAGCATAATCTTATATTTGGGTGGAAACCTAATATATATGTATATTACATTCTTTCAACAGTATTGGACAAATTCCTTAATCTAATTCATAAAATTGGAAATTCGTACTACTACTGACTAAGGTATTATGCAAACTCTAAAAAAGCCAACTATTAATCATTCATTCCAATTTTTAATTACTTTTGTAATAATTTTTTATACAAGTACTTTCGAATAATTAAGTACCAAGAAATCCTTAAATATCAAGAATTTAATTACTTTCCAAGTATTAAAGTATTTTGCAAATATTTTCTTTCATAAAGTTCAAAGTATACTTGACAAAGTAATATTACTTAGGTAATGGTAGTGGTAATTGAAATATGTTTAAACCACTATGTCTCCAAATCTATATATCACTCATTTTCCTTTTAAGCGCAAAGTAATTCAAATAATTTTTAATTTTGTAAAGTACTGTAAAAAATATACGTTGATTATAATATGATAGAATATTTAATGTTCATATATTCATTTTATTTTTACATTGAATTATTCCATCTTCTAGCTACTAAAATTTTTTTAACCGAATGTATGAGACTGGAATAGTTTTAAATTACATTGATTCCGTTTTTATAATCTTTTAAAGAATTTTGCTTTTTTTATACCCGTCCATACATATATGACATAGGGTATAGTAAAATTGCTTCTCCGTTTGTAAAGAATCGATCTAGATGAGCTAGATATAGTGTTAAGGGTACGTGTCGGCTCAGCATCGAAAAATAAGTCGATCTAGATATGTGTGTCTGCCCGTCCGTCCGTATGTGTGTCAGTACGATAACTCAAAAACAAAAGAAGCTACAGTTTTGAGGCTCCCTTTTTTTTCGGTTAAGATGGGACCAAAATAGGCTTCGGGGAGCTGCCACACAACTTATTTAAACCAATACGAGTTTCTTCAAAAGTAATTATACGAGGAAGACGAAAATTACACACGGTTAGTTATATATTGAATCGAGGACTTACAGGAGTTTCAAAATCTTACGGTCCCATTTTCGGAGGGCTGCCATACACCTTCTTTGCACCAATATGAATTTCTTCAAAACTAATTATACTACGCGGATGAAAATTACACACGGTTAGTTATATAATGAATCGAGCACTTATATGGAGAGCACCTGCCATATAAAGAGTCTAGCTTTCATTCGTGATCACTACTAAAATTTCCATGTAATCCAATTTTTTTTTTTTAAATTATGGTCTTGGTAAACTTTAAACTCAATTTTAAGGCACTTAGAACCTTCTTAGAGCGATTCTAGCTTTAATTCGTGATCACTACTAAAATTTCCATGGAATCAAATTTTTTTTTTAGTTATGGTCTTGGTAAACTTTAAACTCAATTTTAAGACACTTGGAAGCATTTTAGAGCAATTTTACATTTAATATAGTTTTTATAATTTTTATCATGGAATTCCTTAAACTCAATTTTAAGGCACTTTAAACCTTCTTAAAGCGATTCTAGATTTAATTCGTGATCACTACTAAAATTTCTATGTAACCAAATTTTTTTTTAATTATGGTCTTGGTAAAATTTAAACTCAATTTTAAGGCACAAATGTTACAGTCCCATATTCGGGGGGCTGCCATACAACTTCTTTGCACCAATATGAATTTCTTCAAAATTAATTATACTACGAGGATGAAAATTATACACGATTAGTTATATAATGAATCGAGCATTTATATGGAATTTCAAAATGTTACGGCCCCATTTTCGGGCACCTGCCATACAAAGTTGTTAATTCGATAACTGTGAATCTAATGAAGCTACGAGGTTAAAATTAAAACTGTGCTGGTAAAGTAATAGGGCAAGATACTTGGCAAAGTTGGACATCACTCGGACTAACATTAAGGGTGGTCCATTTTTTTTTTTTTTTGTTTTTTTAAGCAAAAATTATGGGATAATGAATTAAAATTTAATTTTTTTTTTGTTTTTTTTTAAGCAAAAATTATGGGATAATGAGTTAAATTTTTTTTTTACTTTTTTCCTTTTTAATATATTTTTTTAATATATATAATAGCATAAGGTAAATATATAAGGGTTAGTGGGTATGCACAGGTATCTAAAAGTTGACAAGGGCAACTATAATCTTCCTCGTTTTTATTTAATTTTTTCAAAAATTATTATTGTATGGGATTTAATCTAGTGAAAGTATTTTCATTCAACAATCACCAAACTCAAACTCTTCAATATTTTTAAATCATCAACCAATTGAAAGCTCTAAATTTAAAATATATATAGAAATACTATGTGTAAAAAATTTTCACTAATATTTAAGATGTATGAAAAAAAAATACCAAAATATTTAACTAATAAAAAAGACGAGTTAAACTTTAAGGAATATCTTCTTAAGTGGATACTGAAATAATCATATATTATTTGTTCAAAAATGTTTTAAATCTTTTTATATTTTATAAGTGACTTAATCGAACTTTTTAAACTATCAAAAAGATTTTAGATTAGAAAATTGAATTCAAAATTTTTTAAAAAATACCTGGGTGAAAATATGGAACGGCACAAATTCCTTACTACGACAAAATACCCAAAAACAAATCCCCGAAACTTTTTATAAAATGTTTATTATATATAGGTATATATTTATATATAATATGTAAGATCTCTCTGAATTCAGAATATTATATATAAATATAGTAGGTAACAAAATCAAGGTTTTGAATTTTCGTTCTGGTTCTGGTTTTGGTTTAGGGGAATTTAGTATTGGGGTCCTGTTTTGGAGATTTTGTCTTGGGGATTTTGTCTTGGGGGTTTTGTCATGGGAATTTCGTCTTTAGGCATTTTGTCTTGCGGATTTACCAAACCCGTAAAAATAATAAGGGTAAGATGTGGTAATATCAATTCTTGGGAATTTTTTCTTTGGGAATTTTGTCTTGGGAATTGCATCTTGGGAATTTTGTCTTGCGAATTTACCCAACGCGTAAAAATAAAAAAGGTAGGAAGTGGCAATATTAATTTTAAATTAACCATTTCATAAAAAAAGATAGTTGCACTAGTCATTATAAAACTAATTGTCTCCGACGTGTCATAATTCCACTGGTTAAAACTCTCTTCTCGCTAACTTTTTTATTCATCATCTTCATCTACAGATAATTTAAAAAAGCTTTTAAATATGGTTTCTTTCTAAAAATAGTAAAAAATAATATCCTACAAAGTTTTTTTCTTAATACATATTAAATTTTTTTTAACCCTTGAAATCCTAAGTTATTAATTCTCGAATTTCACTTTAATTCAATATGATTAAAACGAAGCTTTTTTAATTCCAAATCATTTTTAACCTTTAAAATTCAATTGAAAGAAAATCCATATGTAGTTCTCTTAATATCGTGTTAAAAACATGTAAGTTATTTCTTTGTTTAAACTTCTTATGCTTTATGAAAAGTTTTTTTGTATCCAACTGTGTTCAAAATATTTCAATAAGTAAGTTTTACGTTTTTTAACTTAAATTAAAAAGTTAAGATTTCATTTTGTTTGTTATAAATAAATATTCCAATCACGAGTTTTCACTGATATTAAATTTATAAAATCCTACTAATAAAACATATACGAGTAGTGTGTTATTTGGTTTGAAAAGCCACCATACATAATATATGTATATAAATGTATATATATATAGCGTGAAATTTTGTAAAAGAACTTTCATTTTGATTCTGGTCTTTTTATTTTTTTAAAATTATTTTTATTTGTTGAACACTTCTTTTCAATATTTATTTAACACGCTGAAGTTCTTACTATGAAATGATACTTTAAAACTTAAATGCCTCGTATACATTTTGTTATTTTTGTGGTAGGTCGTTGTATTGATGAGTAAAAGTCTACTGTGTAGGATATATCGAATACAATAAAGATATCAAGATGTAACGAATAAAATTCAATTTATTTTTTTTTTTCATGTTCCAATTTTAAATTATATATGTAGTGAAATTTCTTAGTTGTTGTTTATTTATTATGTTATACAAACAGAGTGATACAAAAAGTCTGAAATGCTGCTAAAAGTTAAAACAAAAATAAACGTTCATGATAGACAGAAGCGGTTTTTACTAAGGCTCTATAAGATGAGATTGCAAATTAAATCGGAAGAAACGAATATTTTGCAGTATACTAGGAGGCAGAAGCTTTAAAGTAGCAAACGAAAGCACTTTCTTTACAGATGTCCGGCTCAGAACCGGACTAATAAAGGCCAGACTTCTCGCATTCGGTCAAGCGTCCTTCCATCACCTTAAAGAGCTTTCTAAACACAATATTTAACAACTAATTTCAAGTCTGAACTCCACGAGATGGAAATGAAACTTAAATAAAAACCCAGGTCACATGGGTACACTACAATCAAAACGGCATAATCTAGAGTAATTGAGGCCTTACCTACCTACCACACTAGTAAGTTCCCGAATATATTTTATGAAATTAATTTTCTGAAGAACAGCTTATTTCAATTTACTCTATAATATTTGCATTTCATTATTGTCTAAATAAGGGGGTCACCCAGTATATGTTCGACTATGTACCATGTAGGAGTGTTAATTTTGATTATATATTTAGTTATTTACGAAAGTTTTATTCCCAGTACCATTACAACTTTTTTAAGATTTTAATATTATTAAAAAGAAAACTTCTAAAGAAAAAAGGAAAATATTTGAAAAGGAAATAATAAAAAAAAAGGCTCTAAAATTTTATTACATAACTGTAATTCTCTTTTTTGAAAATATATTTGGTTTGACATTGACAAAAGGATCAGTTTTAAGGTACAGAGAGAAATGATTGTCACAGATAATTTCAAGCCATAAAAATTTCAAATATTATGAACTATCTGCAGTAACTTTGTAATTTTTATTTGACCAATAGTTTTTCAGTTGGAAAAATTACCCCTATGTCCTTATATTTGTATCCGCAAGTAATTGTTGGTTAGTTTTACTTATTCAGTGACAAATTACTATAAATCACCGAACAACGAACATACTATTTGTATCAAGATTTAAAATCATTCAATATTATTTTTCCTATATATGTACTGTAAGATTACTGGAACTCAAAAATACTGACAATAGTTTTAAATTAGTATTTTGTTATTTAACTAATTTTAGTAACCTATTGCTTTAAAAATTATTAAAAAAATAATAATATTCTAGACTTTGAGGCATCGTTGAAACTATATTTGTTGGTTAATGTTTAAAGTCTAGACATGCCATATTTTATTAAAACAGAACCACACTAAAGATAATAAAAAAAAACAACCTTTAAATATAATTTTCTAAGAAATTTTTCATCATACAAATTTTCCCCCTTTAAATAAATTCAATCTATTAAATTTTTTTTTAACATATCGTGAAATTAAATGAATGCTGTTTTTGTTTGTTTTTTTATTTTTATAAATAAAGTCTGCAAAGAATTTTGTTTTTTGAGGCAATTTAAAAAACTGTAGGGTTCCTTGCTTGTTAAGGAGAATTTCAATTAGTAAAAATAGCTTGAACTTTATACAAGAGAAAGAAAAGTGGGCAAATAGTCAGCGTCACTAAAAATATTCATCTATGAAAGTTTGTAAATTAATGTTGGCTATCTGTCAGGTTAAAATCATGTCTTCGAAATTCTATCTTGAAATTAACAAAAATCTATATCAAAACTTATCATGTTTTATATTAAATATACAAATTTTCTAATTATTAGGAAAAACATGCAACAGGATATGGCAGAAATCATATACTTATTAGTTCCATTTTCTAAATTAGTTACTAATGAATTTTGATACTCTTCGCCTGGCTTGGATGATTATAACAACTAATATAAAAAGTGTCTATTTAAAAAAAGGGAACGTTAGATGACAGGATAATGATAGGATAAAAAAAATAATTTAAAAATATGTACCAAGTTATATTTATATATCAAATAAAATCTTTTAATCCTCAAAACGTATTGCTTTTTTGATAACTTTAGATACTGAAGATTTATTTTTGGATTTATTCAGAATTTATTTTTAGAGTTTTCAAATATTTTTAAAATTGATATCAAAAATAAAAATAATTCAAATAACTCAAATAAATTTTGTATTTCATTTAAATAATAATTTTTTTTTCTTGTAAATATAAACACGTTATCAAAATCATTGGTAGGTGTAATTGGATTTTCATGATTAAATAAATTTATAATGATCTCAGATTTAATTTTAATTGGAAACTTTTTTTAAATTTTGAAAATTTGTTCTAAAGAAACAAGAACATACAAAAACATATTTTTACCAGTATTATCTATAGATTTAAATTTTAGCTCATGATAACTTTGCTAAAGACTTCAAACTTCATACTAAAAATCAAAGTTTCGTAACCTATTTTTTAGACTTTAAAAAATTTTAACACTTTTAAAGTACTTTATATATATATATTTATTTTTCCAACTAAGTTTAATACAAAAACTTTTTTAATAAAGATTTAAAAATCTCTTTAACCTGTTCATTTTATTTAAATATAATATTGAAGATACATTACTATGTGTATTTCATTGATGATAACGAAGGATAAAACTATAAAAGTCATTTATATAGACTTTTTTTTTACAATGTAGCAAAAGGAAATTGAGAGTTTAAGTCAAATACTCATTAATTGAGATAGAATATAAAGAAATAAGTTGTTAAAAAACTTTACGAATTGTAAAAATTTTATAAAGTTTTTACCATTAGTATAAACTATATGCTATAATATTTACTACAGTTAGAGTCAGTAAAATCACCACAAGTGTTATAACTGATAAGAGTTTTGAATTGCGATCAAAAGATTAAAGTTTTCTAAAATAATTTAAAAATGGCACTATATTTCATATAAGTAATATGATCATAGACCTCCAATAATCAATCATATTATTATTTTAAGCTTGAATTTTAATAATCAATTGGTAAAATTATTTAATATTTATACATTTTGTTATTTCTTTTAAGAGCTATCATATAAAATTGGTAGTTCCTGTATAACCATTGTATCTAAGTTTATGCAATAATAATTTACCTTCAATTTAAAACCTTATAAGAAAAATTACATAATATTAAGTAGAATAATAAAAATATATATATAGATGTTTATAAACCTTCATAAAAATATTAAATATATTCCAAATAAAGTAGCCGCTATAGATCCGGACTTTGTGGTTCCAAAATAATTCGTTTATTTTTTAAAAATCGTAAAAATCGATAAAATAAACATTTAAGATCATTTTATTTTAATTTTATGCTCTACTTTCATAGATTAACTTTTCGGCTTTATTTAATTGTCCATATTATTCTTATTATCCATAGAGAAATAAAAATTGTTGACGTTCTTTAACAATTGAAAGTTTTGTATGCAAATTATATTTCCGCAACATGTATTAACTATGTCAGTTACATTTTACTTTCTGTTTCACAATTATATTACGCGAATTCTGTTCTAATTCCATTATGCACATACAGCAGATACAAGTCATATGGAAATGATTGCAAAATAAATGACACATAATATATGAAATATATCTTCTTGGTGAAGCTTCTATTTTTTTATACTCTTATATGTAATAGTTGTATTACAGAATCGGTACATTTTTATACCAAAATCGAAAAATTATAAGATCAATTGCATATTCAATTCTTCAAATTGAATTTTTAATTTTATTGTTTTGTTTTTCCAAAGATAATGATTATCAAATAATGCAAAGGACAATGTTAATGTGTTAGAAATTGAAAAACGAAATGAATAAAAATACTTTGTTGAAACTAGGACAACATCATTCTAATTTAAAAGTATAATATAGGAAATACTTTTTAGAATACATTAAACTTTTTTTATTAAAGTTAAGTTTTTTTTTGGAATTATTGTTTTTAGCACATTTTCAAAAAAATTTTGTAAAAATGTGCCTATATAGCTTCACTCTGTCCGTCCGTCCGTCCGTATGTTTACAAAAACTTTTACACCGTTTGAAATAGAGTAAAGAAATTTTAACCATGGGTAGTTTTTGCAAAAAAAATAATTTCGTAGAAGAATTTTTTTCTCTAGCTCCACCTGTTACGGGGCTACAGCCCCCCAAAGTTGGAAAAAGCCCTATATTTAAATTGTTATAACAAGAGTTCTGTTAGATATATTTGAAAACGGCAAACAATAGCTGGTTTCATAAACTTTACAAATATTTAAAAGACAAATGTTTAGGGTTGCCATATGGTACTAAAATTTAACATTACGCAAAACTCAATTTTTGCAAAATTTTTGGCCACACATATCTTCTGAACGGTTCAAGCTAGGGTCTTGAAATTTGGGGAGAAGTTAGATACTCAAAAATTAGTAGGAGTCAGTTAACAAAATTTTTTTGTCCAGCCCCATGTTTAAGATCTATAAGGGCTCGAAAATTGAAATTTTGCTATTTTTAAACACCTGTAACTTGAATACCTGTCCAAATTTTTTTTTAGTGATATACAAAATTCAAAGCTCTATAATTATATTTCAACATGTGTCAAAGGTTTTTCTTAATTTTGAAGGGTGACGAAGCTACAGCCCCTGAAAATTCCAAAAAAGCCCTATATTTAAATTGTTATAAAAAGAGTTCTGTTGGGTTTATTTTCAATCGAAAAACGGTAGAAGAGAGCTGCTTTTATAGGCTTTTCAAAAATATGTCGCTTTAATTTATAGGGTTGCCATACGGTACTAAAATTTACCATTATATAAAACTCAATTTTTGAAAAATTGTTAGTCCTATATATCTCCTAAACGGTTCAAGATAGGGTCCTGAAATTTTGGGAGAAGTTAGATCCTCAAATATTAGTAGGAGTCGGTTAACAACATTTTTTTGTTAAGCCCCCTGTTTAGGAGCTGTAAGGGCTCGAAAATTTAAATTTAGCTATTTTTAAGCACCTGTAACTTGAATACCTGTGCAATTTTTTTTTTACTAATATACAAAATTTAAAGGCCCAACATGTACAATATTGGACAAATTTTACCGAATGGAAATTAATTAAAAGTACACGACAATGTACCTATTAGAATTTAATTTTTGAGCTAAACTTTAAACTTTTTGAACTTTCCAGAAGCCATTAACTGGTGATAACATATGTTAAAGGTTTTTCTTAAATTTAAAAGCGGTTCCTTAAATTGAAGAAAGTGTCTCTCAGTTTTACCTATTTTTGCTTAGATTGTGTAATTCTAAGTAAAATTCCAAATTTTTATTCACAATTTAATTCCTAGAACCTAAAAACATGGAGGGGGATGGAGGGGGGGGGGAGAGTTAGATGAAGTTAGATCCTTGAGAAACTTGGCAACCTTCCCCATTGAAGGGCTATAACAACCTTAAAATAAAAACTTTACTGTTAGCAGTAAATTTTATAAGTAAGCAGTAACTATTTCCAAGTAAATATTTCCAAAGTTAAACTCAGTATGTAATACAATATAATTTTGAAAATGTACTTTTTTAAAAACCCTTGGTTTTTTTTCATCACTTGTTTTTTTTAAATTTTGAAAATAAAATTTTTATTAGATTAGATTTGAAATTAACCAATTTTAAGACATTGTTCTTGGGAAATTTTAAGACATTGTCCAGATTCTTAAAAGTTATAGCTCGAGGTTATTGACTAGGATTTATTTCTTTATTTCAAATTTCAACCTTTTCCAAATGTAATTTAGAAAGTATCAATTTTAATTTATATTTGTCAATTTCAATTTAGAACGCAACAATTGTAATTTAGATTAGTCAAATTTAATTCTGAAAGTATTTATTATTACTCAGATTAGTCAATTTTTAATTCAGAAAACGTCAATTTTAATTAAGAAAAGTTCAATTAAAATCTTAACTGAATATACATATGTAGCGTGCGGCTAAGAAAATCCACTTTTGAATAAATATTGTTTTTTCAAATACCTTACAACTGATACTTCCTGAATTACAATTGACTAATCTGAAATACAATTGTGATTTTCTGAATGAAACTTGGAAAAGATACAATACCTTACAAGATTTCTCTCATATCAAGCTACATTTTTTTTTTTTTCTTCCTTTTCATTTATTTCAAAACACGAATAATAATTAGAGATTACAATTACAAGTAAAAATAAAATTACAGATACAACTATAAACTCTACAATACACGTATTTTCAATAAATGCCACTCCTGTCGGAGCATAGGGCGGAAATATCAAGCTACAGATATTAAAGTATATCAATTTATAGTACATACACATAATTGTTTTTTTTAATGCACATTATTATTAGTTAAGTTTATAATAAGTATTATAATATATTATAAAAATTTAAAATTTAGAAAACTAGAAAAATATGAAGAAATTTAATATCGTATTCACGAACCGAAAAGATTATCGGATATATTATTTTTTTAAATCAACAATATTATAATTTTTTAAAATATAATAGTTAGACGTACAAATTTACATATGATGTAATTAATTCATTTTTAAGTTTACTTCCGAAATAATTAAATTTTAGAAATGCGTATTGCTGTTTATAATATTGTCTGGAGACCAATGTTCGATCCTTCCTTAAAGTTACGAGGGAGTTTTTATAACAAATAGTCTATATTTAAAAAAAAATATAGTTAAGTGCCTTGTGATAGAATAGAGGATATACAACACTTTTAGATTTCGAAATTCTAGTCTTTATTATCCATTTTTCATTTACATATTTATTACAAGTATAATAAATAAACAAGAACTTAATAATAAATAAAAAAAAATACCTAATATTTCAGTTTTATCTGACCGATAGCTCAGTGGTAAAGTGGCAGCTTTTCAATCGAAAAGTCTCGGGTTCAAACCCTGGTCGGATCATATCTAATAAAAAATATTGTGTATATGTATTACAATAATTTAATAAAAAGTTCAAATGTCAAATCGGCAAAGGATTAATATTATAAGGCAATATTTACTATTGTCTGGTAGTACAAATAAATAAAAAAAATAAATAAATAAATAAAAGTTTCAGTTTATCTACCTCATAATCTTTCCTTTACAACAAATTTGTCAAATAACTATATTTATAATAACATATTATGTATATAATATTCCATTTAATATAGGTATTATATAAACCAAATGTTTAAAGCACTTTGGTTCTTTTTCTATAAAAATATTTTTCGAAAACATTTTCTAATACTTTTTATATTTTTATTTCGTTTTGTTTTTCTTTTTATAAATTTACGGATGCACAAACGTACATATTATATATAAATAAATGTATATGCCAAAATTTAATAAAAAAAAACTAAAATTGATATTGACCTTGAACAAAATAATAAAGTAGGTATATATTTTCTTAAGTACAGTACGCACTTTTTATATTAAATAATATAAAACTACTACATAAATATTATAAAATTATTTTAATAATTATGTAGGAAAATACTTATTTATTTATGAATTTTAAAATCATATTTATTTATTACACTTATTATATATTTTTTATTTTCAATTATTTCCAGAAATTTAATAATTTTCAAAAATTAGTTTTTAAAAATCAAAAAACTTAAAAATGGATTTTACTGTTTTTTAAATAATTTTCAAAGATTAAATTTAATTTAACTGTGGTTTTTGGTGAGTGAATCAAAAATGAAAACGGTTTCATTTAATTCATCTCTCTCTTGTTTGTTTTTGTAATCTACCAAACTATCAATTCTCATTTCAATTCATCAAACTCAAACATATTATTTTAAGCATTAAAAAAGTTTTTAAAACAAGTCTAATCAAACTGCATGAAATAAAAAATAATCCTTTTCAATATAATTTACTCCTAAATGAATCATACACAATTAACAGAATAGAATAAAACAAAATTTATGAAGTTTGAGAAACAATTGAAAAATGTAAAGAGTTAAATAGAGAGAGAAATGTTTGAAATAAACTTATTATATAAATATAAGTGTAAAATTCAGTTTTTATGCGGACTTAATTCGGTATGGATGAAATTTATGTGTTGAAATTTTAATAATTTATTTTATTATTTAATAATATGTTTTAAGTATTAATTATATTTAAATTTATTTATTAAATAGTTAATTTAATATAATTAGTTGTTATTTTAACTGAATATTAGTTAATATATGTGTAAAAAGCTTATTTAAAATGTACAAATTTCTTTCTATACAAAATTAACAAAATGTAAAAATTACGGTAAATTCATAGCGTCGTTTTGAATTGGACTTGTATATGTTGATATGTTTTTACATGAATAAAATAGTGTGCTGATTTTGATCTGATATTAAATAAAAAGAAAAACATAGGTAAGTTTTTTTTTTGACAATTAGAAGATTCATGTGTATGTGTATAGGGTTTATGTTATGATTGTATTTTTTTTTTAGAAGAATAGAATTTAAATATAAAATATATGAAGGACTGCAATATTTTAAGCCTTGGAATTTAGATTTTGAATTTTTGTATTTTAAATTCTATACCTATTTTTATAAAATTTATATAATAACATTCTTTTAACAAATGTATAAATATGTATATATGCATATATATATTCAAAGTTGGTGCATAATATTATCATTTACAAATATTGATAATAAATTGATAGATATTTTTAAATGATTACAAGTAATTTGCAGCAACCTGTTGAGCAATTTTAAAAATGTTTAATATCTATACATATATAATATTATTATAAATAATGAACTGACGGTTATGATAATTTTATTTAAAAAAAAACTTAAAACTAAAAAAAAAAAATAATGCAAAATTCTTCATAACGTAAATATTAATTTGTTTAATAAAGTTTATACATATACTTATGTATTATAATTTCATATATTCTTTTGTTAAGGATTACCTATACAAATTTTTAAAAAATTAGCGTCCTATTTCATTTGTTTTGAGATTGACTATAGGTATGATTTGTTACTTATGTTACATAAATAATGTAATGTAACTTGCATTCTTATGCAAATTTTTATAAGATATCCTGTATTTTTCTTACGTTTATGTATATTTAATTGTTTAAATCAAAATTAATTAATTATTTTATTAAAAACGATATAGGTACAACAATAATCACCATTTAAATTATATTTTTACTGACTTGTAAAATTATAACCATTTTTCAAATTTTTTGATATTAATTTTGTTAAATATTTTCTGACATTTTAGTTTTTACAACATCATTTGAAAGGAATAAACTTTGGAAATCCAGTAAAATATTTATCAGTTTATCAATGTTAATCAACTAACTAACTTTTAGTTATTATTAAAGGTACCTAAGTAAAACTTGTTGCTATTGTCATTTATTATATGTGTTAAAAAAAAAAACAAATGTTGAAATATGATATATTTTATAAACTTATTACATATAAAAGTTAATATACTTCAGTTAATAATTTTTTTAAATACGAATAATATTAAATAATTGACTATTTTAACTATTCTACCCTACTATAACGAAAAGTTGAAAATTTTACCTACTTAATTTTGGATAGGTAGGTATTTTAATTTTTTTATAATATAATAATGATAAAAAAACTTTATTTGTTCAATAAAAGAAGCAATTTTTTTAATTATAAATAATATGTATAAATATAAAAATACATCTTACATATTATATGTAAATTAAATGTTATAGTTATGGAAAAACTTTACGAAATGTTTATTAATGAACTTAAAACAAACCGAGCATAAACTTCTAATAAATTGAAATAAATTTAAACTAAGTAAAACCTATGGTAAAACATATAATGTACAAAAAAATAAAATTTAAAATAAAAACTTATTTATATTTATAGACAGTAATTTTAAATTACAGTAATATTTTAATGATTTTTAAAGAAAAACAAAAAATAAATATAAAAATATTTTTAAATAGAACACAAAAAAATTGTTAAAAGTACTTAAAAAATATATACCATTATTGTTGAACGTTATGTCCTTTGGTCTAAAGTGCTCAGAAGCAAAATCCTCTTAAAAATTTTTTTTTCTCTTTATTTTAATTGAATGGAAAGTGGACGTGGACTCTTTTTAATTTTTTTTGCTTTAGTGGTTACTTTCAAAAAAAAAATTGAACTTTGTCACGATCTGAAATATAGTAAAAACAGTCTATATAGGTATATAATTAAAGATATATTTAGTTATATATTTATTTGTTAAATTTAAATTTCCACTAGAATGTTAAATTAGCTGCTTGGTAATAAGAGGATGCTAAAAATCTTTGACCTTTGGTGAATTTAAAATATCCACTTTAAATAATTTTTACTTTATTGAAATTCTAAAGGTAACTAACATTGAAGGAATGATGGTATAGTTCAAAAGAATTATGTATGTGCAAAATTAATTCGTTAATCTTATGGTATAATTTGCAGGATTAGTTGAAGACTGTTTCGATCCTTAACGGATTAGTTGGAGACTGTTTCTATTATTCTGCTATGAATAATACACTTCTGCATTTAGTTAATTATATTAGAATTATTGCATTTAGATAATTATCCAAGAGCTTTTTAAAAATTTCTCTAATCAAGTTGGCTCTTCGAATTAAAAGTATGAAAAAGTTGTAGTTTAGAAGTCCTGACATATATAATTCATTAATTATTATTGATTAATAACTTTAACTGTATGATTAGGTTAATAAAAGGGCCCTATGACATAAGCTAACATTCAGTAAATGAATTCAAAAAATTAAATTTTTTTGATGTTCTGCCATAAAGTAACATATAATATAGAGTATTCACGTAGAGTAAAATTTTTTTACCAATTTTTTTAAAAAATATTTTTCGTTTTTACTCAGTACTCAAAAATTATTCTCATAACAATTATTTTTACTTAAAAATTGAGAATAATTTGTTTTTAAACTCATAAATAAAAAAAAATTCTTCTCAATTTCTTGTTTTGAGTATTTATTAATACACCTTTAAAAAACTATATGAAGGGTATATACATACATACATACATATTTATTTTTATACATTATTCTTCTTATTCCATATAAAAGTATGAAAAGCTAAATCTATACTGCATGCATAGTGTATAGGTATATTAACACATATAAAATATTTAAGGTCTTTTTACTTTTTTTTCGTTACTTTGATTTGAAATTAAAAAAACTAAATAGAGATTTTACATCTTTTATTGATGCATGTGTGAAATATGAAATTAAAACAGCTAAGTGTATTTTTCGTTCTTCTTGTAAATCAAAATAGAAAAATTTATTTTCATATTTATTATTTGTAACTTTTGATATTAATGTTGAATGAATGTGCGACAGACAAGTTGTATGGCTTGTAAAATCATAAATAATCTTATCATTTTAATAAGTATATATAAGAATTTTACGTTTAAGAAGAATTTAGTTCGTTATTTTGATTGACTCAAAATTTTTTTTTAAAATTTAAATGGACATGAAAGGTAAAAATATAAAATTTAATAAAATTTCAATATTTTTTTAAATAATTCTGTTTTATTATTAATTCTTAAGTTAGTTAATAAAGGAAAAAGCCAAATGGAATAAGTATTGCATTACATTATTGAAAAATATATAAAAAAGCTTTAATATTTTATATTCCATTCGGCATAAAAAACCCTTATAGCAAAAAAAAAATATAATATAAAATATGTACATAGGTATAAACAAAACAAAACAATTCATTGACTAAAAAAAATTATCGAAAACAAACAAAAATATTCATTAACTTAAATTTAGTTATTATACAGACGGATATTATGAAATATATTAAAAATAAGTTATGCATTTAATATTTTAATTTTACTTTGATTACTCTCAGCTTTTTTTTCGTCATTTTTTAAAAGCTTTTCCCTTAACCATTTTGCTTGCTTTTTTAGCAAAAGATTAATTAGTAACTCTAAAAACTTTATTTTATGCGTGTAGCATTCATCATTTTCCCTAAACCATGTAGGATATTTATCAGATTTTTTTTTGGCTTCTAAACAACATAAAAATATATTTTTCCTTAAATTTTTTTCATGATAATTTTCATAAAAATAGTGATCAAATATGCTCACATGAAATTGTGTAATTTCGAAAATTTTTTCGGTTGGAGCTTTCAAGTTCAGGATTTCTGATTCATTTTTATAATTTTTTTGATAAATAAATTGCTCCGAATCAAGCAATAATATATCATTAGAATTTTTTAAAAATGAAGAAGTACATTGATCACAAGAAATTTTTTTTATCAATTTAAAGATAACGTAGCCACAAATATATCTTTCGGCGTTATTTGAAACAATATTTAACTCTTCAGTTTGATTATCCTCTAAAATTTTAGATTGAAATCCCTCTAAATAATTATTAACTAAATTAGTTAAATCGTCATCAATTTGATCATTTGAATCCGAATCATCTTGTTCTAATTGATAATCCTTTAAATCGTCTATATTTAAAAATTCAGCGTCATCTTCTTCACAGTTAGAGCTTTCAAATTTATAATTAATTAACTTAACCGACATTAATTTTGCTAAAATATTACTAAATTCATGGACGGAAGGATTATTGTTACATCCATTTCTATACCGAATCAAAGAAAATAAATTTTCTAAAACATCCTGATTTAAATGAGCTAACAGTAAATAATAACATTCGTGTTTATTATAAGTTGAAAATATTTCGGAACTTAGTTCCGTAATGCCTGTTAAAGTTTGTATCATACCGTCGATACAATAAACTTTTTTAGATGTGATTGGCCTTATTAATTGAAAATATTTTTTCATTTCTAAAAGATATTTGGATATATGATTATCTTGCTGCAATGCTGCACGAAATGGATTTTTTTCATATAATTTCCTACTATTGAGACAATCAAATAAGTTATTAATTTTTGAAACAAATTTTGCTGTTGATACAGCACAAGAAATCCTATCAGTAAATTTTTTTGTTGAAACTAGAGTTTTAATTGCAGCAGCAACAGAATTACTGAAAATTTGAGTAGCCAATCGCACATTCATTTTTTCAAATGAATAAGGAAAGATATGTTTTTTTGAAAGTTTTGGGACACATTTTTCTATTATTATTTTGTTCATGGAAATAGAGGCAACGAATAATTTTAAAAGAAACTTCACCATCATCTGTATTAAGGTCATATTTAAGAAGGGTGTTGCGAAGCGATTTTATTAAATGCACTGGATCGTAAAGAGCAAAAATTTTTTTTTCTACTTGATTGAAGTTAAAATAAAAAAAGGGTTTTGTTTTTGAAACGCCTAACATATTAAAACACTTCCTATTATTAGCACCCTGATCACATATGACGGCCTTGACATTAATACCTAAATTAAAAGCTGCACCTAAATTAATATTTAAAATGTTTTTAAGATCTTCGCCACTAATGCCCTTCTCTGTGGCATAAAAACTAAGAACATACTTCCAATTATGTACTAATCCCCTTAGGAGAAAAACACAAACGTATTTTGCAACGCTTTTCGTTCTTTTAAAGCTATAATCCGAAAAACCAATAATTTGATCCAATGCACTATTATAGTTAAGATCCCTTCTAATACTAATTTCATCGAAAACTAATACTGCTTCCTTTTCAAGAGAATTTTTATTTGAAAATATAATCCCTAATTCATTAATATTCTTTTCATTAAGACCTACATTTAAATATTTAATAGGGATCCACCTATTAAGGGAACTAAAATGGGGTAAATTTAACTTTATCGCATTCTTTAAAAATAAATAACCTTTTGGAGAACTAAAATGTATATTTAAAGCTACCCTTTTTTCATCTTTTGACCATATCTTTCCATTTTTGAAATTCATTTTTAAAAAAGTTTTGGCATCGTTTGCTAAATGAGACTGCCTATCAATTGTATTAGATAAAGAATCCTGCTTTTCCTTTTTTATTTTTAATTGTAATTTCCTATTCTGAATTTTTAAAGACATAATTTTTTTTTTTAAATAAACATTTTTTTTTTTTATATGACCTAATGTTTTATGACATGTGGAAAATTTTTTAAAATAAAAATTTTCTTTTTTTTGGAATTTCAAACAATGCCTACAAAAATTAATCGACAATTCATTTGGAGACACCGGTCGAATGTTTTCTAAGTGTACTTTTAAATTTTCTAGATTTTTTTGACTATAAACTTTAATATTTGAGTTATTATTAAATGTTTTAGAAAAAATATTTTCTTTATTAAAATTTGAAAACTCTTTTGACTGAAAATTTAAATTAGATAGTGGAGTTATAGGATTGATTTCAATATTATTATGTGGCAAACACAAACTTGGAAAAGCTCCCTTTTTTAGTTTTCTCCCTAAAAATTTTTTCTCGAAATGGTCTTCGCAAATAAATAATTTTTTTGTTTTTAAATTTTCTATACTTACACTACATGCCGATACCCAAATTTCGAATAAATTTTTCTCTTTTGGAAATTCATACAGCCTACCGTCAAAATTACGTCTACTTCTATTGCACACTATGCAAGGGGTACCATTCTTACGTTAATCTGCTTTTACGTCCTTAAACATTCTTCATTTAAAACATGCATAAAGAAAATGAAGGAATGACAAAAGGAATAAGCAGAGAAAATAGATATTTCTGACAATGCGGAATATATCTATCAGGCCGAAACGCTAATTTGATGTTCAGAATTTTACCATATTTAAGTATATTTATAAAAAAAAGTTTATTATTTTATAATAATACATCAAATACATAATAATCATAAGATTATTACATAAAAGACATAAAGTATTATAATATTTTTCAGAAGATTAATAGACAAAATTTTTACATGGCTTTATAAAAATATACCGCATTGTTTCAGATGAAGAAAATTAGAACGTATAAAAATGCAAGGTGTTTCATGAGTAAAGTATTTTTTATTCCTAAATACATGCAGCAATTAAGTTTATCTTTTAAAATTCATAATCCAAATTTTTTTTTTACATGTATGTAGGTACATACATATTATTATGATTACTATTTCTAATGTAACATCTTGCACGATAAGTTATAAGAAAAATGCAATGAAATTTAGAGAAAAGCTATAGTAAAAGCAATAAGCTATGATGTGACAAGTTATACCTCGTAATTACACGAAATTTTGGGGGATATGAAAAAAAATTTTTAACTGGAAATTCAAATTTTGTAAAAAAAAAAATTTCGTAAAAATATGTAATTACCTACTTTAATAGTGATAACTTGTCATGACGTAGCGAATGTTATTTTTCTTTTTTAATTGCTTTTGTCTAAAATATAATACTTATTCTAATAGAAAATTTATAAATTAATACTTAGATGTAAATTTTGTTCCTCAATTTTTTTAATTCAAATTTTAATACTTAATAATATGTTCATAACAAAATAAACACTTGTAACAAAATAAACACTTGACACTTTTAAAAATGCGCGCCTTTATTAAATTGGTTATAATTCTTAATATCAAAATAAGAATATATAAAAAATACATCAAAAAAAAAATAGAGAAAAATATCACATAAAAAAAGTTACATTTACAAAAAAATATGTACACACATACATTTTTCTTGACATTCATAAAAATATGCATAAAAATGTAAATATGTGAATATGTACATACATATACATATACTCTTCATATAATATCATAATACTCAAATTATGAAGAATTTTTTTTTTTTCTAGAGTTAAAAAAAATTCTTCTCAATTTTTAAGTAAAAATATTTGAGTTTTAAAATGAATTTTGAGTGTTGAGTAAAAATGGGACGGGATATTGAGTAAAATGGGACGGGATTTTTAAAAAGAAATGACTAACGAATTTTGTTCTACGTGAATACTCTATATTATATGTTACTTTATGGTTCTGCCTTAATTAAAAAATTGTTATAAAATATGAAGAATTATTGCATTTACTATTTTTTATAAAATGAAAGAAGATTTAAAATTCTAGTCAAAACTAAATGAACTAAAAAATTTTCCTTTTGTTAAAAAGATGAAAAGATGGATTGTAAAACTTACTGCAATTATTAAAAAAAAAGTATTTTAAAGAAAAGTTAATTTAGAAAATTTTTGAATAGAGAGTTTAATTAAATGTATGGTATACCTATACAATATATACTCACTCTCTTTTAAATTATTATTTAAGCTTTAAAAATAAATTATAATACTTAGTCATTATTTAATATTTTAATCCGTAGATTTAATAAAGATAATATAAATTTATAAATTCAGTTCAGATAATTTAACTATATTATAGTAATCTGACATTTAATGTACTTAATTTCTATAGATTTTTTTTATAATTTTATAAAAATTTGCAAACTAACTTTATATATTAAGTAAAATAAATTATATAATTCCACCTGAATCATTTCCACATTTCCTTTCTAAGTAAAAAATCAGTCGGTAAAAAAGAATTCCTTAAATTTTTAAGTCTAATTTAAAAATATTCAAAATACTTTAGGGTAATATTATGATAAAAACTTTGTAAGATATTTGCAAAAAAATCACTATAACAACCATTTTTCTTCGAAGTTAATTTATTCTCGAATATTAATTATAATTCAACCATTTCATGAATTGAATTTTAAAAATGTTATAAGAAACTAATTCACGTATTCAATAATTTCTATCCAATCATTTTTTTTTCCATATTTATTTCACTTATTTTCTTCAATATACATTTACAAAATCATTGTACTGTCTATAAGGGGTGGTAATTCATTTCGTTTCGTCTAAATAACGGATCATGGCAAAAAAAAAACTTTTTAAGATATTTATACTGTTATTATTTTGTTACCATCATACCTATCATTTTTCTTTCCTTCCTCATTTATATTCCAGTGTTCACTTTTCTATTCAGATGTTGGGGCACAATTTTCAATAGGTTTGAGTTGTTAATTTAATGAACTAGCATTAGAGCAATTTATTCAAAAAAACGACTCCCACCTAGTAGCGAAATTTACCTGAAATTACCCCCAATATAATATTACCTAGTCATCAGTACTTTGTGTATTATATAAATAAATATACATATATATATATAAGTTATGAATATGTGTGCTATATATTTTCCTTCAAGTTTATTAAAATTAGGTCAAATCTATTTTTAAAAGTTGTGAAAATAAAATTATTTATCCTAGACATATTCGAATACTCCTGATATCATATTTTCTGAAAGCATTTTTATGTTAAATTTTATTTTGGTTTATTTATTTTTTTATATTAAATTCATTGAAGGTACTGTGATCTCTCATTTATTTTGTATTTCCTTTGAAATAAAAGTAATTTTAAAAATTTAAATATAATTTAATGAAAGAAATATATTTATATACCTATCTGGACCTCGAAATGTTTATGCAGTCTTTTTTAATTCTTTGTTTGTTTTAATTCTTTTAAAAATATGATAGAAACTTAATTAGTAACTATAATTACTTATTACAAAAAGAGTAAAATCTTAAATATAGAGTTTTTTTTGTAAATAATAATGCAATAAAATGCTTGTAAATGATAAAATTAAATTATTATTAAATAATTATTTCTATAAATATTTGTTAAACAAATTTTTGAATAATTCATTACACAATATTTATAAATTTAAAACAATACAACATCAGGTTCATTATATGATCTTATAATACTCATTTAGGATTACATAAGATCCTTATTAAAATCATAAAATGAATTATAATATTTTAATATTATTAAAAGAGGCTTATAAAATTATCAAATCATTACAAAAAAATTGACTTTTTTTTAAATTTATGAGTACTTTAAGAAATATTATCTAATATAAAATTTGTGTAACATAAAAATGTTAAAGTACAAAACAATCTCTTCAAATAAATAAAAGGTATATAATATGCTAATAACAATTTTGTCCTAATAATTAATTCTTTATAATACTTTTGAGATTTAAGAATAAGGGAAATGAATTCATTATAGAGATTACTTCAAAATAATTTTCATATCAAAAGGTAAATTATTATAATGGAATTTATAATTGTATTAATAAATCGTAATAATATACAAATGACATCTTGAAAGTTTTAATAAAATTTGGTAAAATAAATTTGAAATTGTGATCTAATTATTATTTAATAAACATAATATTCATGCAGAATATTCTTAAAATATAAACACTCAATAAAAGTATAGAATTCTCATAGCAGATGGGACGAAAAGTAATTCTATAATATATATTAAATTCGTTAGAAATTGTAAATTAAATTCGTTAGAAATTGAGATGTAATATAAATCTGAAAAAAGTGTAGCTTTGTTTTTTCTAATTTCCTATATATTTATTTCCATTAGCTTATTTTGAAAGACTATTCTTCTTTTGTGTTCATAAATATTTCTATCATCATCATAATCACTATTATCATTATTTGCTACAAATTACCAGAAACTAATAATGAAAACCAATTGGAAAATTGACTTGAAGATATTTAATATAGTAATATTAAATTTCCAAACTATTATATGAATCTAAATAGCAATATGGATTCCCCTATTTAAAAATGAAAAAAATGTCCTGCCCAATGACTATCCATTACAATAGAAAATTAAATTTCAAAATAAATATACTATATTAAATATAAGATTTATATGTATATATAAA
Organism: Dolichopus griseipennis; assembly: GCA_963082915.1. Classification (NCBI taxonomy): domain Eukaryota; kingdom Metazoa; phylum Arthropoda; class Insecta; order Diptera; family Dolichopodidae; genus Dolichopus; species Dolichopus griseipennis. Next base: position 22,017,568 of record OY720444.1, read on the forward strand.
ACTACTTTTGTTTTGGAAATCTAAAAATATGTAAGACATAGCAAATGTTTTGGTGGTGTAAAGTGGATAATAAATTTATTTTGGTCTTTATAAAATAGAAGAAGTGCTAAAGAACCTTAACAAAAGACATTAAACAAGCAAAAAAATACGGAATAAGTGTATACATAAGTATTTAACAGATGTATCTTATAAATTGCCTAAATAAGGTAATAAAATTAAGTTTAATTAAAATAAAAAAAAAATAAATGATTACGCCGCACCGTAATAAGGTTATTTTTGCTTGGTTAGAAATTCATTAATTGTAAAATAAAATTGACATTAGATAATTAAGTTTAAATTTATATCAGACCTAGTTTAATTATAATTAGCTTTTTAAAATGAAATAAAAATATATTTCAGTTTTAGCCATTTAACAAAATAAAGAGTTAAAACAAATATTCAATTTTAAATTCTTGTTATATTACACTTTTACTGAATATATAATATGCATTTGCATAGATTTAAAAATATTTTGTTTTTATGACCATATAAATACTTATATATTAAAATACTCGTGTTACAGGCACTTTTGTTAATTATAATAATGATATTAAATTTTTAATGGAATTATTATAATCCGAAAAAAGAGAATATTTCAAATGAAATTGAATCTGCATTACGTATTTATCAATTAATTTTCAAAAATCAACGACAAATTTTTTAAATTCCGAAAAATAATACTAAACATTTAATTCAAAATATTTTAGAGAGATATTTAGACGGGTACTCAAAATGGGAATGCAAGTGTTTAAAATTAGTGAAATTTCGATTTTGGATCCCTTACAGATCCTATAAACAGTAGGTGTCTCAGAATAATTTCATTAAATGACTCATACCAATTTCTCATAATTAAGATCTTTCTTCTTTCAAAATTTCAGTTTTTAGTTTTTAGCTTAAGCCGTTCAGAAGATGTGAGAGATTAAAAATTTTGAAAATATTGAGTTTTGAATAATGTAAACTAAAGTATCCTATGGAAAGTCTAAATATTTGTATTAAATATATTTATAAAGCTCATAAAGGCAAATCTATTTTACATTTTCAGATTAAAAATGTACTTAATAAAACTTTCGGTATGACAGTTTAAATTTAAAGGGCTTTTCGGGACTTTAGAGGCTGTCGCTTAGTAACAGGTGGTAAAAATTAATTTGTTTTGCGTACGTTATCTATCCGTAATTAAAATTTGGTTTCTTTATTTAAAAGGGTATTAAGGTTTTGCAAACATACATACGAGAGAAGAGCGGAGTGAAACCAAATAGGCAAATTTTTTTAAAAATTTTTTTAAAATGTGTCAAAAAGTACCTAAGCGTGCTTTATCATTAAAATATTCATAACGTTTGGATTGTTGAAATATTTATATGTCAAAATGGGAGAAAGTAACATCATTGTAATTAATTGTAATTACCCTGTAAAAAATTCTAATTTTAAAATTCTAAAATTTTGCATTAACACAATATCAAAAAAATTGAATTTATTTTAAAATTCCCTCTGCTTTTTTCACAATAATCTATTTTTAGAATAAATTTATGGGACACATTAAAATAATATTATTAATTTTATTTTTTTTTCTAATAAAAAAAAGTTTTTTTTTAACACACTAGCTATACAATTTATTAGTTTATTTTATCAAACTACTTCAATATATGATCTCATTATTAAGTAAGTACCGAAATACTAAATAATGAGAGTACTTTTACTCAATTAATTTGAAAATAAAATAACCGCAATTTGTTGGTTTTAAATGAATTCATGTGTCCTAATAATAGAAATTTCAAGATATTAAAAAACATATAATGAAAAAAAAAAAAAATTTTCCATTTAATTGCAAAATTTAATTAATTAAAAATAGTTTTAATATTGCAATTTTTAAATACTGGAAAATATGCAACACTCGTAAATAGTTATTACAGTACTTATATATGATGAGTATAAAAAAAAAAATATGTGGCTTTTAAATTGTCCAACATCAAAGGAAAAAAAATGAATTATTTATGTTTTTAAAAAAAAATTTTAATTTAAAATATTTTTCATTAAAAACAATAATTAGATATTAGAGCAACTGTAACAATATTTAATAAGTATTGCAAATTTATAGTGGCAATTTTTTTTTAAGCACCTACTCATTTAGTTTAAATTAATTTTTTTTTTGAAAATTATTTTAATTTCCTGATGGTCAATCCATATTTATAATCATTAATGATTCTGAAGTATTAGATCAAGTATTGGCAGGTTTTACCAAGATAAGTAATTTTAAACTGCATTTTATATACAGGTGTAATTGAAAAGTAATCAGTTGCTTCATTGTAATCGGTGCTTCTTTTATTAAATATTATTTTATTTACGAAACTCACTAAACTCTCGAAATGGGAAATATTTCAGACTAGTTTTAATCAAGACTTTAAGAAAACAGCTGGCCTCATTTATAAAAAAAAAACGTCAAGCAAGCTTAAAGTATATGCTTAAGTAATAACTTTGCTAACTTGCTTAATAAAACATTTAAAATGATCTTACAGTCATTTATTAAAGGTACCCGATAGATTGGGAAGAATTGATGGATTTAGCCCTCAATTGTTAAATAACAAAAGATAAAAAAACTTCTTCATTAGTGTTTTTTTAACGAGGAACATGGAAGGTTTCAAAATTCACCAATTAATGCTGAGTGTAGCTCATCCAGGTAGTGTGCAACTTTAACACACCAAAACCACAACCTTTTTATACCCGTATGACTATATAGTCCAAGGGTATAATAAATTTGCCATTACGTTTGTGACACAGAGAAGGAGGGGGGGGGGGAGTAGATATAGACTCAATTGTATGGATCGGATCAAAATCGAAAAATAAATCGATTTAGCTATGTATGTCCGTCCGTCCGTCCGTCTTCGCGATAACTCAATAAGTAATGGAGCTAGGATTATGAAATTTTCACAAATTCGTTTTTATGCATAAACCGGAATTGCTGTTTAAATCCAGCCATTTTGGTCCACGGGTTCGAGTAGCTGCCATACAACTCCTTCTTTTATATGAGCATTACTCTTCACCTAATAAAGCTGAATGTTTGAAATTTAGCTAGAAGTAATTAACCGGATGATATAATGTATATGTTACGGTCATAAGGGTATCCCAGAGTTGACACAGTCTACTCTACTACACTCTTCCTCGTTTAAACTAAACTTTGCGATTGGACTTGTGAAACAAATTTACAGCTTGGTTTCTAGGATAAGGATATGAAAGAATTTTTGGGAATCTGTTATGAGATTTAATAATATATATTAATTTAGTAAATTTAGTAAAAATAAATTCATTATAAAAAATATAGTATAATAAAAAATACAAAACTATGCAAAAATTATTCAAATCAAAATCATATTCATATTAGAGAATTTTTCCGAACATTTAAATGTCCAAGAAAACTTTTTTAATTTCTCAGTTTAATTGAAGTTTTTCTATATTTTTAATTTTTATATTTATTGTAAGATTTCTAATACAATATAACAGAAAAAGCATAAAGTTCAGAATTCCAATTGATGTTCATGATGTTCTCGATTTATCAAAGTGTATATATATATATACACTATATACCTATATGTAGAAATTATAAACGCATTGATTTTTTATTGATTGACTTTTATAACAAATCATGAATCATAAATCATTTTTTTCATAAACATTTTGCTATATTAATATATGTTTTATTTTGTAAATATATTAGATATATATATATATGAATGAACTTATATATAATAAATGTATATATAAAAACTTTTTGGATTAAAAAAGGAAATAAAAAAGTTAAACAAACTTATAAGACAAAGAATGAGAAAAAATTCTAATCGCCTTTTGAAATATAATATCTATTTTTCTATACATCCATATTGCATAATAAGTTTTCAGAATGTCTAAGAGATTTAGATTATACAAAGCCTTAAGCTAGAATTATATTGAATTTTTTAAAGTTTTTAAATAATATGTGATAAAAGTTTATTTAAAGATTTTTTTAACAGTAACATTAATAAAAATTCTTAAGAAGTTCTATTGATCTGATGGCGATGGTAACCTATAGTAAATTTAAGGCTAACAAATTTGACTTCAACCTAATTTTATTGGGCTATGAAATAACCGTTAGATTAAATTTAACTTCACAGGATCTCATTTCTCAAATTCTCCGGTCTTATTACATATAAGATTATGTGATGTCCCATGAGACAAAAGTCCCATTAAAAAAATGCCAAAAGTTTCATGGGACATTCTGACATATCACAGTTTAAAACCGATTAAATAGAAATTTTTGAATATACTTTTAGAATGTAAATAAATTTATAAATTGAAATTAAATGGTCTACAATTATGTTTATTATATAAGTAATTTATATAACAAAAATATTGTAGAGATTGTCAATTTAGAAAATTTAAATGATTAGTCCTGTTGAATTTTAAAAGGATCAGATTTTAATATGCTAGATGTCAAATTAATTGCGTGACTGCATAATTAATAATTATTAATTATATATCTTTAATAAAAAAACATTAATATAACAATATAAACAAATACAAAATATAAACAAACAATTTAATTGAATAATATAACTCACAGATATATAATACCTTATAACTGAAATACAAAATATTACAATATAAACAAAAAAAGAATTGTATCTATTGAAAATCTAAGATGTTTCTACAAGTTATAAGGTCTAGTACTAAATCATCTTTAAATTGTAACACGAATATAATATGACCCCCTGTTCCAACCTGTACCTATGGTATAAAGAGGCTTATTAGCCTAACAGTTGAACCGTTAGTGCTTAAAAATAAAAAAATCAAACAGTATAATATTTTTTCTAAACTTTATTTAAAAATCGCATTTATACTTCAATTGTTACCCAATCCTTTAATCCTCACTTCTTAAAATACTTTTGTTTGTTTGTTTTGGTACTAACCATACCTAAATAGATTTTCCACATCAATGGATTGTGTGATAAGGTTAAATATTGCAATAAATAAATATTTTCACCAATTCGTTTTTTAAATATAATTTATTGAATTCACTAACAAAAGTAACAGAGCTGAAAAAGGATATGTCATGATTTCAATTTGTTTTTTTTTTTTATAAAAAAAAGGACAAATACTTTTTAAAATGAATTTCTAAAAAAAAAGTTTTAATTCAATAACAGTATATATGTATTTCTTCCATGATAATTTCCTTTGTATTGCCACTTTCAGGATTTTTTCTTAAATTTGATATTATAAATTTTTTATAAAAAAAAAAGAATGAAGAAATTTGATGATTAAGCAAATATTGACCAAAAATGACTATACAAAATAATTTTAGGTTCTAAATATTTTTTAACAGAATTTTAGGTTTTTTTGTTAAGGTTAATAACCTCATTTTTAAGTTACATAATTTAAAATAGTTTTTATAACTAAAAGATATAGGAAGAAAAAGAAAAATTTTTATGATGTTTATATTAATAAATATACTTGTATATTTTAAATGTTATAAGGCCTATAAAAGAGTTACGTTCTGGTAAATTCTTAAGTTAAATCGAAATGATTACTCCTTTTTACAGTGGTTTACTTTAAAGTTAATAGATAAAATTGAAATAGTTAAGTAACTGACTATAACGAGTTGAATAAGCCTTTCAACAAAGATTATATAGCCGATTTTTGTAATTTATTAAAAAAGAATTGTACGGATTAATTCTATGGGTGGTTTAAATTTATAAATGGAGATTTTATTTTCTACTCTTTCTAGTGAATTTAAATTTTTTGACACTTGTGACTTAAATTGTAAAAAAAATTAAAGTTTTTTTTGGCTTTGTTATCTCTTTATTCATTTTTAGCACATTTTCAAAAAATTTTGTAAAAATATGTCTGTATAGCTTCACTCTGTCCGTCCGTCCGTATGTTTACAAAAACTTTTACACCGTTTGAAATAGAGTAAAGAAATTTTAACCATGGTATTGGAGATATTGGAGATATTGGTCCAACATTATATTTTAACATATGTTAAATGATTCCTTAAATTTAAAAGAAGTTCTTTAAATTGAAGAAATTGTCTCTTAGTTTTAATCATTTTTGCTAAGATAATAAAATCCTAGGTAAAATTCCAAATTTTGGTGGAGTTCACAATTGATTTCTTAGAAGCTAAAAAAATGGAGAGGTTGTGACAGAAGCGGGGTGGGCAGATCCATCATAAGTTTGCTAAGCAGAAATTTGGGAACCGTCCCCATTGAAGGGCTACTAGGTCTTCAAAATTAAAACTTTTATGTTTTTATAAAACAGTAAGTTATTCCCAGTGTATGTTTTTCCAAAATTAAATGTTAATATTGAAGCTGCAAAATTATATTTCGCACTTGTTAACAGATTTTCTTGAGTGCATTGGGATTTTATTCTAAGTATTAATTTCACTATTATTCATAATTAATAAATTGATGAAACAACTAAATTATATTATTTTAATTTATTTTTATATATATTTTTATAAAAATAAATGATAAAATACTCAGTAGGAACTCCTACATAAATTTGAAAATGTGCTTTTTAAAAATCCTTGTTTTTTTCATCACTTGTTTATTTAAAATTTAAAATAATCTAAGAAAATGAATTTTTATTAAAAGTTTTCCAATTATCATATGAAAATAAAATGTTATCAAAATTTCGGTTTCTTTTTATTAGACAAATAATTTTCTACAATTTTCGAATTTATTTAAGATTTCCAAATTAGTGTTTCCGAACTGAAGAAATATAAACTTTAGTTCAGAAACACCAAATTGAAACATATAAAATCCCATTAAAGTTTAAAAAAAAAAAATCAAATTTATAAATTTAAACTTAAATTAAGGAATTTTTATTATTTAAAAAATACATAAAAATATCAAATAGGGTGAGGTTATCAGGAGATTAAAACCATTAAATTTAAAAAAATTTGATGTTCGGACTAAAACAAAAACCAAATTTTTTAAATTGCCTAGCGATTTGAATTTGTATTATTTCGCAAACTTTGAAAAAACCTAAATATAAATAAAATTACATATCTAAATTTAATAAAAAAATTTTTATAAATTTCTTTTTTGCTATTAAGATGAATATGAACAATTTTTCAAATCGCGATTTGACTTATTTTATGTCCTGATAATTTAATATGGCACATTTAAAATCTGAAAATATAAATCAAAATATATATATGTATATTTATATTATAAAGGACAAATACGAGGACATGACGTAAAATGTAACAAAAAAAGAAAAGACAAGGAAAACAATAATAAATGAGGAAAAAAAAGAAATAAAAAGTGTGGTATATATTTACATTTTTATTACTTTATAAGCTGACAGACACGTATAAATCGTAAAATGACGATAATATGAAATGCGGTAAATTTTTTTTTTTTTTTTTGTATATATATAAAAAGTCATAATTTAAGATTTTTAGTTATTATCCTGTGAAAATGTCCTTTTGATAAGAATTTTGTACTATTAAGATTAAGATATTAAATATATTATATTTGAAATCATTGGTAATTTTTTATTTCCTTATTCATAAAAATATAAAATGGTTGTGGTTTGCAATATTAAAATTTATAAATTGTAAGCAAAAATATCTTTAATAGAATTTAATAGGCTTTAAAACTGTTTTGAAATATTTAATGGCCAGATGATAAGAATTGGAAATTATTTATTTTTATTAAATTAAGTATACATGTACAAAATACAAATATCTTAAAATTAAGTTAGATTATAAACGCGAAAGAATAACGGTTAGTAAAGCTGGAAGTCGAAGAATTAAATACACCCAAAAACGGGTTTAAAACAGTTAGCAAAGTTAGACTCCACTTCTCAAAATGGCATTTGGCATAAAGCCAGTTGATGCAAAAACACTTTTAGTATTAAACCAGCTAAAATATATTAAGCAAATTTCTAGTTTTACTAATTCTACACTTCGCAAAAAATATTTTTAGCAAATGGGATACTTGGTGTAAATTTTTTGTAGATATAATAATTTGTCATATTAAGCATGTTATATATAAATATTCTGGAAAAGAGAATCCCCTGATTTTTAATACAACTCTCATTTTGACTTGAACCTTAAAACTTCTTCTAATTATTATAAATATTTCAATCCTCAGATAATCATAAAATTGGAATCAACATCATCTTCATCACCATCATGACCAACACTACCAACCTCCTTTCATAACTAACAACCTAAAAATCATCTACAAAAAATTTACACCAAATGTCCCATTTGTCAACCAATTTTTTTCCGAAGTGTCCATTATACCAAAATGTTTTTTTATGCCAAATGTCTTTTTCAGAAAGGAATTTAGGTTAACCGGGGTGTAAAATTATTTTTATGCCAAATGTCTTTTTGGGAAAGGAGTTTAGATCAACTGGTACGCTCCCTCTAGAAACTAGAACAAAATTTTATAATTGCCAAATTAATATTCATTTTTAATTCAACAGTTTTTACTTTAATTGTATACGTTTTCATTGAAAGGTTAAATGCAACTAACTAAATCAGTTTCAAAATAAAAATATAGGTCAATTATTATAGAAATTACTAATCGTTAATATTTACTTAATTAAAAATAGTAATTAAAATTTTCTAAAACAATTATAATATATAAATAAAATCATCTTGTACAAACATAAATAATTATAATTGTAATTTTCGACATGGAATACAAAAACAATACTAAAATTTATTAACCTTTGTAACAACTTACATATAATGTAATTGCTTACACTAACTACAGGTATTATATTAAAAGTATTAAATATTTACATAATATTAATATTCTGTAATAAATATTTATTTTGTAATGAATTCTATTAAAAAAAATTGTCACGTCAACTTTAAGTAGATTTTAAGTTTTTAATTTTTAACCCTTGAATGTGTAAACTCGGAAGAATTTTGTGAAGGATTGCTGATTGTTATGCATACGAATCATCAATTGAACCGTTGTATTGTTATTTTTTTTTAATTTTGTTTTTAGACCTACAGCAACAACACTGCACTTGAATATTATTACAATAACTGCTTTTTCTTATAACTTTTAATTTTTATAAGTTTAATATAAATTTTTTTTTATTGAATAATTAAAATAGAGAAAATACAATATTAAATATTGAGTAATAGAAATATTTAAATAAAATTCTAAACATGAATTTACACTTAATTTTACATAAATAATGCGTGTAAACATAAAAAACAAAAGGGAATTCACTATTTTAATATTTTGTTTGCGTGTTTTTATTACCTTTTAAAGGTTCTCTTCTTTTAAATGTTTGTGTTTTATTGAGTATTTTGAATTTTAAGTCTTGTATTTAACCCAATTACTTTGACTTTTAATAGGTTAATTATTTTATTTTTTTAATTTGAATGTATTTAATTTTTTAAAATTAATTTGGGCCTTTAAGATATTTAAAATGATTCTTTAACAATTTTTTACATACAAGTATGAGTGTCTTTAAATTTTAAATATTAGTTATTGCAATATTCAATTTTGGTTTCTAGTATTACTAGAATCCTTTAATCGTTTTTAGGATATTTTCAAAAAATGTACTTATTAGTTTCACTCCGTCCGTTCGTTGTTTATAAAAACTTTTACATCGTTCGAAGTAGAGAATAAATCTTAACTCCGAGTAGGTATTACAAAAAAAAATAATTTCATGGAAGTGTTTTTTTCTGTAGCCCACGCTTTAAGGAATTATAGCCCCCCAAAGTAGGGAAAAGCCATACATTTAATTTATTATAACAAGAGTTCTATTAGGTACATTTTCAATCTGAAAACAGTAAAAGTTAGCTGCTTTTATAAGATTTAAAAATATATGAAGGCAAATGTATTGGGTTTCCAAACGATATTAAAATTTAAGCATTAAGCAAAACCGAATTTTTCAAAATTTTTAGCTCAACATATGAACGGCTCAAGCTAAGGACATGAAATTTTGCAAATTCCTCAATTAGATCCTCAAAACAAGAGTAGGAGTCAGTTAACACAATTTTTTGGTCACGCTTCCTATTTAAGAGCTGGGGTCGAGAATTGATACATGTCCAAATTTTAATACTTAAATACTTAAAACTTTTAATTAAAATACCATAACCAGACCCTTATTTAATAACTCTAATTTGTAAAAACAACTTTTAATTAAAACATTGTTTATATTAATTATAATATTTCTTTTATTATTTGTTACATTTTAATTTGTACTAAAGCTTAAATTCAAGAATACCACTTTTAAAATATTTTAGGTATACAACTTTTTTTCCAATTCTGTCTAAAATGTTAGTTCTCCAAAAAAAGTAATTTTAATTATGGGACCTCGGTGGTGTAATGGATAAGCATTTGGCTTATTAATCGAGGGAGTCTGGGTTCGACTCCCGGTCATACGATATTTAAATAAAAAAAAATTATGGAAAACTAATTTTTCTTTACAAATCCCCACGGTGACCAAATATATATAGTAAAATATAAAATTAATGGCAACCGAAAGGAAAGGGCCCGTCAATTTGCAAAGGCATTGCATGCACTTGCAAATACTTAATAAATTAATAAATAAAATAATTTTAATTATTAAGTGAACGATACTTTGTATGTAAAAAATAAATTCTAAAAAAGGTACTTTGTATTTTTCAAAGTCATTGTACTTTTCAAAGTAAATCTACGAGTAAATCGTTTTTAAAACTTGATATATAAATTTAATTGCTATAACAGTAAAATATATTAAAAGTAAAAGTTCTTCTTTGACAGCTATAATAAGTAAAAATACTTTAAAAAAAATTGGATTTTTAAAGTTTGAATAAAAAATTGCGAAACATTTCGTGCCTCATAAATTTGTTAAACTAAAAGATCTCAAAATTCAAAGACCACAAATATTTTAAAGTTTTTGGTTGATTGTTTTGTTTGTTGTATTGCTTTTGTTATCACATGTTTTCAATAATCGATCATATTTTCACTTTTAACACTTTATGACTTAGTTATTAATAAATTCATAATAAGTTTCCATATGTGAAAAATTTCATATTTTACAAATGTGATCATTACATATATTATTGACATCAAATAATTAATTTTGAGCAAAGATGTTCGGTTTTTTGACATTTTGATTTGCGTTTTTGTTTTAATATTTTAACTTATTAAATTGTATGTCTTGTTAATTATTTCACTCTCGTGTTGGTTTTTTTTTATGTTTTTTTTTTTTACATAGCACAGATTTTTTTATAATGAGTTTTAGTACTTAGAAAACATATGTCACATATGGAAAAACATTTTTAAAAAGAGATATACACAAGACATTTTGAACTTTTTCGCCTGATTTTGTTTATGAAATTCTGACTTTTTTTTTGAAATTTTTCGTCAAAGTTCTTGAACCATTTTTTATTTAATTAAAATAATTTTATGTTGTTCTTTTTGTTTTTCTTTAAAAAAGTTTTCTATTTCAGACATAATTAAAAAAAATTTGGAATATTTGTTTTTAAAAACAGGGGAACAAAAAAAAAATTATAATTTTAAAAATAATTAAACAAAAAAGTCTTTTAATGTATTTAAAAGTTTGTACTATTTAAATTTTCATTTGGGTGTCTTCAAAAAAATTCAAAAGTTTTACGTTTCAAAAAAACACTCAAAAGAATAGTTTGTTCTGTAATTTCAAAATTGTTTTTCAAAACTATTTTCATTTGCTGATTCTCAGCTGGAAAATACCTTAGTTAATATTTCTAAGAAAATATTCCTAATAATTTATACTTCCGTTTAATCAGACATAGCTAAAAATACTAAAAGTTTAGGAGAATTATTTAAAATATATTATATCAAAATATATATATATGTATATATATATCAATAAAATGTCCAGTACTATAAAAAATATAAAACGACCACAAAATTTTTTAATTACATTTTTTTAAAACCACATATGAAAAATATACAAACAATACTCGTATTATCATAAATTTATTTAATTTATTTTATTTTTATTTTATTTTTATTTTTTACCTTAATTTTCATTTTTTAAGGGAAAATTAATTTTACCAAGAGTATTGTAACAGTGAATACAAAAAATTTAATTTATTAAAGGTATACTCAACAGACTTGGGTAAACTACAAAGCTTTCAATTGTAGTTACTTGTAATTTTTATCTTAGTTTTTTCAATTAAAATTAAATGTAATTGTAATTGAAAATTTTTAATTTAATATAATAACACTCAAATATTTCTTTTTCTATATTATTACATTTTGGACAAATAAATAAAATTTATAAGTAATTGAATATTAATATAAATAAATCACATTTAATTTTTCTAAAATTACTTTATTTCAATTAACTTTTATCCATTACATGTAATTGTAATTGCATTTCTTCCATTACAAATTACATTTAATTGTAATTGGGAAATTACAATTACATTTATGTAATTGTAATTGGGAAATTACAATTACATATTACATGCAATTTTAATTGTTAAAAATTCAATTACAATTAGTTTTAAATATAATTTGAGGTGTAATTGATTACAAAATGTAAGTCTGGTACTCAATTTTTGTTTATTTAAAAAAAAACATGCATGAATTTTAGTGTCTAAATACATAATAATAATTTAAACATTGTAATCATTATTATTATTTTTTTGGTGCATTATTTACAAATTCATAATTACAATTATTTACAAAATAATAAATAATAAAAAAAGTTTTATATTAATTATTTATTTTAAAATTTTTTATACTAAAAACTTTTTTTAACATAACACCAGACTAGTAATATTTTGATTACTTAATTATAGTAATCAATAGTTTTGATTATCGTTACTATAATAGTCGGACTCAAATGCATATTAATTTGGGATTACTTTTCGATTATTTTAAAATAATTTGGGAAAAAGTAAAGTAATCAAGAAGTAATCTGGATTCATTTTCGATTACTTTTAAGAAATTTAAAATATAATAATCTAATATGAATTAAAGATTATTTTTTAATTACTAATAATCATAATTAAAAAATTTGAGCACGATTATTATGGTAATGGTAATCAATTTTAGATTTCGATTCATAAGTAATTGTAATTTTCAAGTATTACATTGCAAAGTAATCATTATTTTTACAAGTTCGAATAAAACACTCATAGTTAAACAAAATTGAAAATTGTTTTAAAAAATTTTGCAAAAAAAAAACTATACTGTCATTTATTAATTCTCAAACTTTATCTTTTGTGTTTTTCAATTCCAATAATCTTCTGGTGTAATAAAATTTATCCCCCCTGTCATTTATTTATTTTTCTTTCACTTACAAATTCCTGTAGTGTATAATTTTCTGTTTTGATTTTAATTTGGGAGTCATCCTTCAATTTACACCATTCGCACTCTACATAGTTTCACTTTTACACTATAAAGCTAATTCTTAATCATGTTATTGTATAGTATCTGCGGACTGCGTACTCATGTTATTGTATATGCGGACTGCGTACTCAGATAGACTGCGTACTCATTACTTCGATTAACACTATAAATACCATATTAAATTGCAAATATTTAACGTGTAAAATAAGGGTTGGGTATGTACTTAAGTATGTGGGCGATAAATTTTTTTATATAACAAAAATAACAAAAGAGTTTTTTTAAAAAAAAAAAGAAAAAATAAAACTAATGCAATAATTTATAAATTAAGTAGACATTTAAACTGTTAAATACTTGACTCTATTGTTTGGATTGTGTTTTTTTTTTTTAGTATTAAAAAAAAAATAATGCATAAAAAGTGAAAAGTGTTAAGCTATTTTCAATAAAAATGTAAACATTATATATGTAAGAAAGTATATTATATTTACTAAAAATATAAAACCAATATAAAATAGTGTATATGGAAGAATGAGTGCCAATATAAGTTCAAATTAGACTGAAAGAAATACATAGTGAGATAAAAAAAAGAACAAAAGAATAAAGCATATAAACAAGTATTGAATGAGGTAAGAAGGGTTTTTATAAATGTACATTTTCAAAGTCAAGTATTGAGTAAATAGTGTATTGAAAATAACATTTTTATTAATAATTGTTAGAAATTTATTATATAAGAAAAATTGTAAAACAATGAAGAGACACTTTTTTTCAGTTTTAAGAAACCCCTTTATAATCTCTGTTATCAATCTCTGTTAAACTATAATGTTAAGGCTCCATATTATTTTTTGGAAATTACTTTAAAGAAACTTTGAGAGATTTAAAAAATTTCCAATTTTTGGCCTCGTACAGTTCCTAGATAGGGGCATACCCTAAAATGTCTTCTTAATAGATTCATACCTATTTTTCAAAATTGAGATTCTGTTTCAAGTTAATTCAAAATTTCATCCTAAATTACAATGGGTCAAAGATATAAGGGGTCGATAATTTTGCAAATATTGAGTTTTGAAGCATGGTAAATTAAGGTACCGTATAGCAATTCTATATATTCTGATTGAAAATATTCATTATAGAACTCTTGTTATTACAATTTAAATATAGAGGCTATTCAGATTTTGAGAGTCTGCAGCTCCGTAATGGGTGGTACTGTAGAAAAAAGTTTTTTCAAGAAATTAATTTGTTTTTATAATACCTACCCGTTTTTAAAATATTTAAAATGGTGTTAAAGTTTTGTAAAAATACGGACGTCCGAACGAACACAGTGAAACTTTAGAGGCACAATTCTTTGTTGAAAACGTGCTAAAGAAAAGGTAAAAATTAAGAAAATAGATGAAAAAAACACTTCTATATGCTAGTATATTTTTATAATATTGCTTAGTGAACTTTTAAATTAGTTGTAGACTTGCTGATAATAAGTAATAACAGAATATAAAATAATAACACCTATTGTAAGATTAATTTTGAATTTTAAAGTAATAAAGAGCTTTAACATTTCTTAAAGAAATCAAAGCCTGCTTTTATACCACCTATATTATCTATTTAAAAAAAAAAATTTATACCAACCTATTCTAATATATGTATGTATTCTACAATGTTTTTACATTGTTTATATTTTAATTTAAACTCAACAATCATCATAATATTCTGGAATAGAATAATTTTGCACAAAGCTTATTATTCGTATATAAAGAATAAATATTTTGATATGCAGTTCATCAAAGTTCAAAAGCACCGGAAGGAAATCTCACTTAAATATATTCATGTACAAGTATGTATATTGTAATTTATATATGTACTGAGACATTGTAATGTTATTTGAGAGTTCTGATAATTTAGCTTCCTCCTTTATCATGTTTTATAATATTTGATTACCTATTTGCGGTTTTTATCAATACCCTGTTGTTTTTTACGACACTTAAAACATGCAAAAACTACTTATAAACATTCATCAAACTCTCATCAAAACATATTTTTCAAAAACTATATTATATTGTGTAAATACATTAGGTTAATTTATTTACACTTTGATAAATGGAAATATAATTTGTTTAAAAATTCAAAACCATTTCGAAATTGTGTATCAAATATCAAAAAAATAAATTAGTAGTATTCTACCTTGGATTTTCGTATATGTAAAGACGTATAGTTACATGAATGCCTTAAAATATTTAATACATTCAAATTTGACAACAGATATTTAAGTAGTTAAATTTCAATGGAGCTATTACTAGTCATTCTGAACTTAAATTCAATTTTGATACTGTATGATTTGTAAAACTAGCTCAAGTAAAAGCAGAACGACTAAAGAGGCTATGGTGTTCTTAAAGTTTAATAATTCAAAAAGCCCTTTTTAACTCGAAGAAATTGCAAATACAAATAAAAAACTATTCCTATAAATACGCTTCTAAGCATTTTTTATATTTTACTGTTAATTAATTTTACAGTTTACATGATAACAGATCTGTAATTAAATTTAATTAAACTTAAAAAACTGAATTCGTGAAATTCGCGATAAACTTAAAAACAATGTTAAACTTTACTAAATTTAACACTGATTACTAGTGCTTTGTCTTCTATAGTTTAATATTGTCTAAGATTTTTTAACCATTTTTAAAAAAAATAAATACAAATGCAAAATAAAAAAAAATTTACGAATGAGTACCGACTGACTACCGCAGCTTGAAAGAATACAAGGAAAAAATTGTTTATAATATTTTGAGAGAATTTAAAAAATGAGAAAAAAATTTTTATTAACCACGTGTTTCGTTAAATTTATTTTACCTACTTATTAAAATGTTGAGCAACATTTATGTTCCTAATAAAAATGTTGAACAACAAAATAAGCAGGTATAGGCATTTCAGCAAAATACATAAGGTATAGTAAAAATGCTTATTATGATTATGAATGCAAGTTACAACTGTTGTCTTCCAGTAAACAATTAATTATTCTGTTAAAGTTAACAGAAACTTGTACAGGTAATGTTAAATTTTCGAATATGAAAAAAATATCAAATTTTCATTTATCTAATAAATACAAAATTTACTTTTCGAATCAAAATCAAATATTGCGGGGATAAGAGCTTAAAACCTATGTAAAAATATCATGATATATAGTCTATATTAGATAATTAAATATAAGAATATTGGGAATATTTTCTATCTCATTCATATCGCATTTAAGGACATTAGATAATTTACAATTGAAGAATATGCTTAGGTTGTCATTAAGAGATGCAAATCGTTGTACTTTTGTAATTTTTTTTGTTAAACTGACCCTAAATTTTATACAACTCTGGCACTCTATAAGTCCAAGGGTATACTAAATTTGCCATTATGTTTGTGATGCAGAGAAGAAGAGGGGGTAGATCGACCGAATCAGAATCGAAAAATAAATCGATTTAGCTATGTATGTCTGTCCGTCCGTCCGTGTGTAATAACTTTAAAAGTTAAAAAAAGGTTTTGAAACTTATACAAAGTAATTTTTAGACAATTTCTAGGTTCCCTATTGTTTTTGGTTAAAATTGGACCAAGGCTTCGGGGAGCTGCCATACAACTTTTTTGCACCAATATGAATTTCTTCAAAACTAATTATACTACGAGGATGAAAATTACAGACGGTAAGTTATATAATGAATCGAGCACTTATATGTAGTTTCAAAATGTTACGGCTTCATTTTTTGGGGGAGCTGCGATACAAAGTTGTCAATTCGATAACTATGAATCTAATAAAGCTACGAGGGTAGGTAAAGTAAAAGGGCAAGTCATTTGGCAAGGTTGGACATCACTCGGACCAACTTTTAGGGTGGAGCAATTTTTTTTTTTTTTTTTTTTCAAAAATTATGGGGTAGGATGCGTCAAATTTTTTTAGCTATTTTACTTTTATATATTTTTTTTGTAATAGGTATAATATGTAATAACAGAAGAGAAATAAATAACGATTTTATACATCATAGTGGGTATGCATGGGTATCTAAAAGTTGACAAGGGCAATTTTAATCTTCCTCGTTTTTTATAAATTAAAAATTTAAATGAAAAACATACGAAATAAAGTTAATATTATATAATATATACATAATTATATTTCATTTTCTCCATATTAGGTAAATTAAAATGATTTTTCAATTAATTTTTTTTTTTTTTAATTTAAAAGTGGTTCAAGTTAATTTAAATATACAATTAATGACACAAGTGATTGAGCAATGTTAAAAAAATTGTATTCTGTAATATTATATAAATTTGCAAGTTGTTTTTACATTTATATACTTGAAAAAGTACCGCCACTTGTTGGTATACTAACATATATTTTAAATTTTTTCACTTATATATTTATATTAAAAATGTATACGTACCTATACTATACTAATAAATATTCAAATATAATGGATATATAATTTTGTTTGAATGATTGTCATCAAATACAAATCTAAATGCCACCATTCAATAATTCTAAAAAAAAAAATTTTCTAAGTCTAAAAATCAAGGTAAATCTTTTCCAGTTTAATTATATTATCCATAAATATAAAATTTATTTCATCCTATCATTATTTTCAATTTAACTTTAAAAGATATTCAAAAAAGTAATTTATTAATAAAAAAAAAAAAATTAAAGAAAAAATCACAAAACTTGCAACACCTAATATAATATAACGTAATATATGATGTGAATTGGTTAACTGACAATAACAGCAACAAACAGCAGCAACTCGTCCTATTAAATTTTGTATTAATTTGTTGACTTTATTCAAATTAAAAAAAAAAAAAACAAAAAAAAAAAAACCCAGTCTAACATGTCAATATAAATTTAATGAATTATCTTATTGACGTCACATTAAAAAATATTTGTTTTAATTCTGATTTTTGTTTTTGATGTAGCTGTTTTTGGTATAATGATGTTGTTGTTTTTGGTATCATTAGCTGTCATTGATTTTTAATGCTTATTTGAATAAAATAATTATCAAAATTATTTGACTCATACTTGTTTAAAAGGTTTTCAAATATTTACTTCTGTAGTTTTTTGTATTTTTATACCCGTATGACTATATAGTCCAAGGGTATAATAAATTTGCCATTACGTTTGTGACGCAGAGAAGGAGGGGGGGGGGTAGATATAGCCTCAAGTGTATGGATCGGATCAGAATCGAAAAATAAATCGATTTAGCTATGTATGTCCGTCCGTCATCACGATAACTCAAAAAGTAAAGGAGTTAGGATTATGAAATTTTCACAAATTCGTTTTTATGCAAAAACCGGAATCGCTATTTAAATTCAGCCATTTTGGTCCACGGGTTCGAGTAGCTGCCATACAACTCCTTCTTTTATATGAGGATTACACTACACCAAATGAAGCTGGGTGTCTGAAATTTTGCCAAAAATAGTTTAGTGTAATGGCCAAAGTTACTGCAAAATTTGGTTGGTCTACTGCAAAGGGTTCGAGTAGCTGCCCTACAACTCCTTCTTTTATATGAGCATTACTCTATACCTAATAAAGCTGAATGTTTGAAATTTTGCCAAAAGTAATTAACCGGATGATATAATGTATATGTTACGGTCATACGGGTATCCCAGAGTTGACACAGTCTACTCTACTACACTCTTCCTCGTTTTACATACATATGTTCAATTCATTACCGTTAACTATTTAATTATTTAATAATTTATTATAATTTATTTTCATTATTTTTTTTTTTTCGAATTATTGAATGATCAATTTTTTATTAACTTTTGAGGTTGGTTGAATATTTTTAATATTTAAAGCAAATTTTTGAGTTTCCTTTATTTCTTTTGTATTCTTTGAGGATTTCAAAGTTAATTTCTGAATAAATTTTTAAAACAATGTAAACTATAGGTCAATTAAGAGTATAACTTTTGAAACTGCGGTTTAATGATTTAAATATACTTTTATGATAATCCAAATTTGAAGTTGTTCCTAATTCTTTTTCCATCGTTTGTTTGTAGGTTCAAACAAAACAAATTCACCAATTACCCACTGATTTTTCTATAAATAATCAACCTCATCCATTGTGGTATTGTAAAACACAATTGCTTATTAAATGCTAATTCAAAATACTAATAGTAATTATCAACATCATAATAACAAATTGAAACATATGGCTCTTTATCAATCGACCTACAATCGTTAGTTATGCAAAATATCTCAATAATCAATTTGAATAAAGTTTTTTTTTAAAACTATTTTTTAGCAAAACATTAGAAAAAAAAAACTTTAATTTTTTCAAAATTGTCGCTATTTTACATTGATACGTTAAAATTAAATATTACCAAATATGTGTTGATTTGAAAATTTATAGTCATCAAAAATTCATTATTTATCTATATAAATTCAAATTAAATTATGTAAATTACATTATATATGTATGTTGTAAGCGTATAAATTCAAAAATATATATGTATGCTATAATTATTATGCAAAATAACAATATTTGGGTAAATTATTACCGTCATTATTCTAGTTAGCACAAAATTCATATCAATAAATTACGTGAAAAATTAAATTAAAAATAAATTTTTGCAAATATTAGTAAAAAATTTTTTTAATTAGTTTTTCCAACTATTTTAACTAAACTGCAAAAACAGAATATGCTGTGTCCACCACAGAACCAACCTCTATTACAGGAATAGCTTAATTTATTTTTGCGCGCATGTGCGCATGTGAATTTAATAATTAAAATTTTTTATATGAATATAATATGAAAATATACGATATTTATTCAAACAAAAGTAACACATAATTGTGTTAATAATTTCCATTAAGATTTTTGAAAAATTCTAATACGTACACACAAAAATAATTTTTATTTATTTATTTATAAATTTTTGTATGCAAATACATATATACATGTATGTAAAAATATGTTCAAATTAAAATTAAATTTGGACTTATGTTTAATTAAGGAACCACTAAACTTTGTTGGATTAAAAAACTTTCTATAGCTAAATTGTTGCTCTTTATTTTGTGTAACAACTTTGGTTCACAAAATATTCAAAAAAAAACCTAAAACTTACTGTAGAGAAGTACCTGTTGGGGCTTACCCGATTTTCTTCAAAAGTTTATCAATTCAATAAATTAACATAAAAATCCTAAATATACAATTTGAAAATCTTCCTCTCAACAGTTTAGGGTGTACTCGTGCGCACAGACAGACGTACCTAAGTATATAAGTACGCACAAACATACATTATAAAAAAACATATTTTATGGGTTTTTGCACACCTAAGTAATGAATATTTACAAAAGTATCAGGGTCCAATTTTTGGTGCGAAAAAAAACACCTACCGCTTATTATATTTCATATAAGCGGTTGGTAACAAATGATTATAAAAAAATCTAGAAATTAATTTTTTTATTTAGTACATTAAGGTCCTATTTTATTAATTGAAGGATAAATTATTTTTATTTAATGAGGTTAAGAGTTAAGAGTTAATCTCTTAAAAGTTTTTTTTCTAATATATCTACACTATTAACATTTAATTTAAAATAGTCTTATGCCAACTTTTGTATCCTTTCTCTAAAAAATTTCCAGGAGAACACTATTACAATAAGTCTAATACTTTGGTGCTCATCATCGTCATCATCATTTTGGAAAATTATCATCATCACCGTTTAATTGGTCTAATGTTTTGATATTTAGAGTTCAGCTTTTTCTTTTAATCACACCCTGCATTGACATTTCTAAATAGTTTAAACAAATAATCAGATGTTACACATACAGATGTAAAAAATGGCTTTTATTATGAAAAAAATCAATCAGTGGATGGTTGCCAATGCTTTAGATTGCATCCATATTTAAGAAATAATATCAATCACTAAATATAAAGGAAAATGATTAAAATTGTTAAATTAGGAAATTCAATATTAAATTAAATAACATTTAGAAAATCATCATGATTAAAAAATTTTAAATTTATTATATTATTATTGGATGGAAACCATTTTTAAATCCATGAGAAGCCATTAGAAGGTAAGACAACACCTTGACATATTTTATAAATTTATTGAACATTAACTAAATTTAAAAAAAAAATTTTATTGTAATAAAATATGAAAACATTGATATTGTTTTGTGTATAAATCTATTCTTCTACATTAACCTAATTTTATTTTTAATTGTGATCTTTATCTCTTTATCTTAATAAAATTTACTTTAGTTTGTTTTATAGGTTATTGCTGTCCAATATAATTATAATTACCTATGATAAATTAAGCTTTTTACGCTAAAAATTAAAAATCACGTAACAACAATAAGCCATAGATAATATTAAATTAAAATCCTTTTTCTTAAGGTTCAAGGAAGTATAATTTTGTTTGCATCAATTAAAATGTGAAAATAATAAGACACTTTGAACAATAAAGATATAAAATGTAGATAATGAAAACTTAAGTAATAATAGCAAAATTTGCTTCGGAAAATATATTAAAAAAAAGTAAAAACATAAATTAAAATTTAATTCGTAAATATATTATTTAATTAGTAATAAATCAATTTTAATTACATTGTATCTTTTTTTATAAATTTTCTTTAAGACTAAAGTATTTATAAGATAATTCATAATATAAAATGAAATTAATTTTAAAAATATTCCTACCCATAATGGTAAATATGACTTTACAAAGATTTTATGTAGTTAAAAGGTATATTACGAGTATAAACATTAGTTAATTTTTGACTTTTATTAGTTAAATATGTTCATCAAAATATTAAATGTTACCTTAAATTTTCATGAAATTTTAATACATCATTCTTTCAAATTTTATTTTAATTAATTAATAGATTAAATTCAAATTTTCTAACATTTATATTATAAAATGGATGCAATTCTTCCTAATCCAGTCTTTATGAAATATTTAAATATTAAATTAAAATGTTGTTATATTAAATTTCTTTTAAAAGCTAATATAAATTATAAATCTAACTTTCCTATAAACAATATAATAGCTTTATGTAATCTTCTTAAATTGGGGGACTGTTTCAATGTTTTTTCTACGAAAGACAGTCTTAAATTTATTCATCTTTTTAATTTTCCAAATTTAAAGCATTGGAAGAGGTTTATGGGATTGTTATAAATTAATTGATTGCAATATTTAAAGAATGGGGTGACAAATCTAAAACTATTAAACTGCATTAATACAAAAGAAATGGGTTGGGGGTTGAAATCTCGGTTTAGTAAATTTCGTTTTGACAAAATATCATTTAGAAAATCTCGGTTTTAGAAAATCTCGTTTTTAAAAAATCTCGTTTTATTTTATCAAAAAAAATTTATATTAAAATCATTAAAAACGAGATTTTTCAATAAAAAACGATGTTTCCCAAACGCGATTTTCTAATACGCGATTTTTAAAAAAAGCGATTTTCTAAAAACGAGATTTTCTAATATCGATATTTTATAAAAAGGATTTACTAAACCAAGATTATGTGACGCTCCCAAAAAACATATTTACTATAAGAGACTAAGGTATGTAAATTTGCGTTTTCCAGAAAATAAATTAACTAATGTTCGAAAAAAATGTAGGTTATACAAAAACTAAAAATCGTAACTTAAGTTAATTTACATTGTCAATTAATGTCTTTTGCTGTATTAAATTTACAAAATTTGAGTTTTTCCTAACTGCGTTAACATTAACTTTATTTAAAGTGATCCTTAACTTTATTTAAAATTTACTTGTTTAGTAACATGTCTTCGTCTGTCAAATTTATCAAATAATTACCAAGAAAAATTAAAAAAATTTGTAAAGCATATTTCTGAAGTTTTTTTACTTGAAAAAATCCTCAATTAAATATGTAAATTAATCCTTTATATTTTATTTATAATCAGTTAAAAATAAACATTGATACAAAACAAGGATCATAAATTTTCTTTAAATTGAATTCTCTGGTAAACATTTCTTTTTCACTTATACATTCATAATTCGAGTATTAATAAAAAGTTTATTATATTAAGCTTACATAATGTTCCTATAATATATATATATAATTTATATAAAGTTAATCTGTTGCATTCTGTTCAACAACAAAATTACTGTATAGAACGATTAAGAAATGCAATACTAGAAATGATGTATTATTACTTTGTCGCCCAGGATGTTGCAGGAAAAATTATCAGTTTATTTGTTGTTGTTTTATAGTTGTTTGCGTTTAACTACACTATAAAGAGTTAATCATATTTTATAAAAAAACTAATGTTAACTACAGATTAATACGAAAATAATGTTTTGTTTTTGCATAATTTGATTATAAATGATCTTTATTTTTCACAAAAAACTTAAATATGCTTATGGAATAAGATTTTTATAATTTATAATATTTCGTCTTTGGAATATGATTTAAAAGTGTGTATGATATTAAGGATTGACCACAATCAATATTAAGAAACTATGATGTCCTTATAACAACACTTGTGGCTAATTGTGCATCCCACTTCCAATACTTTCTATTAATTTATTAGTAATATAATTTATTTTTTTGATATTATATATTATTTTATATTAAAATTATATTTGGCTCCAAATGGGATTTGTAAAGCAGAATCAAATAACTTACCGAGTATGTAATGATGTAATTTTCCATTTTGTAAGCTTTAAATGAACCACAAAATCAATCTATACTTGAAAAAGGGAATTCCCTAATTTTGGATCCAAATCAAAACTATTCAAATTGATAATCTTGCATATAGATAAAAACATACGTATAAGTATTCTGCAAAAAACGAATAAACCAGTTTTTGAATCAAACTCTAAAATCCCGCTTTCATATAAATATTTCAGAAAAGAGGAAGTACTGATTTCATAATCAACAATAAAATCCATTCTAATTCAGCATCTTGCACCGAGGTACATAACTTTCCACTTTTGGTGAATTCTGTTGCATAGATAAAATTTTTGTACGAATTCAGAGGCGGCGACGTGTCATGGGTTATGTCACACAAGATTGAAGTTAATTTTTAAATAATGATGAGAATTATTAGGGCATTAAGACTCACTGTAAGTAAGACAATACACCCTAAAATACTAGTATATAGCATGTTAATAATAATTTTTTTTTCAAATTGAATTTGGGCAATATGTCTCATTCCTAGTGGGAAATATTGCCATAGGGCGTAATGGTCCGGGTCCACATAGCACGTCGCTTTCAAAGGCAACCCAACGAAATTTTAACTTTTATTAAATTAATAATGTACAATTCTAAATATTTGCACACAATTTTGGGACCCTTTGTCTAATAGACATGTGGGCCAGCTGATAGATATTTACTTATAAGTTATTTCTATATAGTTTTATATTGTTATATACCAATTGAGTTTATCCAGCCACGGATAAACACCTGGCTATTAAAATATTAAAACCGCCCTAAATTATTTGGTTCTATTTCTTTTTTTGGTATAAATGAACTAAAAGGTTTTACTAAAGTTGAATTATATTGTGCATATACTGCATATTTTTTATTTGAACAATTATTATACATGATTATTATACATATTAAACGTATCTTAATATAACTACTAATAGACTAATCAAACGAACAGGCTTCTGTTAAAAGCAATTGCAAACATTTTTAAATTAAGCGCTTTTTTTTTTAGAATAAACTATCCTTTATATGGCAAAAATCAAATTAAAAAATTTAAAAATTCAATTAAAAATCATAACTATTAAATTAATAACATATAATTTTTTATTAACACCCACTTTATCAATAACTTATAAATTATCAATTCCGATCAAGCATTTTATTTCACCTTTTTAATTAATTTTCACTACTGTTATAACTACTATATACACTTTTTAATAATAAATCAGATGCACACAGCGTTTATAATATTAGATTTAGTTGAATCACGAGTAAGTCACATAATTTTTTTTTATTTAACTCTTATGAACGTAAAATAAACTCACGATTTTTGGTATTTTTTTTTTGTATTTTTTTTATAATTTCAGCTTTTTTCTGCCTTTATGCTATTTTTGAATGTTGTATTCATATCATAAAAAAGAAGATATTATGTTATGAAAAAGTATTTTTTTCTACTTTTGAATATATTAAACGCCCATTTCTAAACAAAAAACAGGCTGACAGGTAAATTGTATAAAATTAATGATTAAATTATACTAGATTGAACCATATGAACCATACAGACAGTTGATTGTTCATTATCTATCACATCTAACCAAAAAAATTTACCATTAACCAATGCTTTTAATTATAAGATACCGCAAAATCGTATAAATAAAGTATCCAAGAGTCAGATAGTAATTTGAGTGTTTTAAGTTATAAAGTTTTTTTTTAAATATATTTATTTTAGTAGTCATAGTTTTTAGTTTTTATATTAATATAATATACCGTAATGTATAATAACGTAAGTACTATATGCCATAAAGGGTTATAAGTTCTTTAAGGACTTTTGACTTCTTTAGTGGGACATAAGTTCCTAAGCGACCTTTGATTCACTTTTAAATATTTACGTGGAAGTATAACCCATTGAAATATTTTTTGGAAGTTATGACCCAATAAGTGAGTTATATCTCCCTTTGCTAATTTTTAATTTAAAATAGTTATAACATTATAAAACTAAAATTGTGTGATTGAGTATATACATAATACTTATAGTTTATGTATGGAAGTCTGGAAGTCTTTTCCGCTCTTTATGATTTAAGAAAG
Source organism: Dolichopus griseipennis (assembly GCA_963082915.1). NCBI lineage: Eukaryota > Metazoa > Arthropoda > Insecta > Diptera > Dolichopodidae > Dolichopus > Dolichopus griseipennis. The sequence continues at coordinate 22,043,654 of OY720444.1, forward strand.
AATATATAAATCTAATATAAGTAAAATATTAGATGAAAAACAATATATTTTTATACATTTCTCAATGCGGGATTCCATGTTAGGAAGCATATTTAATATTGTTAAAAAATCAAAGTTTACACTTTTTCCAGATTATTTTTTAATCCATGTATGCGAGACTTTGTTTACAATGTTGTTTTTCAAAACGTAGTAAAATTTTAAATTTTTTCTTAATTTTGGGAAAATGGAATACCTTGATTTCGAATCCAACTCAAAAATGTGTGCTTATTATTTTTGATATTATAGTTTAAGAAAGTTTGTATATATTCGTACCCGTCACTGATTTTACATATTTAAAATTAAATTTTGTTTTTATGTTACTAATAACTCTTCAGCTCAGAACTGTATAAGAGTGTTATGATATGACCCACTTTTCTCAGTCAAAACTCCAAGGGTCAGAAATCCCCGAGTGCGCTATGATTCATTACTATGAGTCTTAAGTCCTTAAATGACTTATGCTCCACTATATTAGTTATAACTGCCAAGATCATAATTTCCTAAGGAAGTTATGACTAATTTAGGAGGACATAAGTCCCTAAGGAACTTAAGACTCATAGTAATGAGTCATAACTCCCTAAGAAAATTATGACCCTGCACCCTCGAAATTATTTCAAAGTCAAAATCAGAATATTATTCTGTTGGCTTTTTTATTGAATGAGAACTAAAATATATTTGGCTAGCTTTCAAAGTTTCCCTAATTATTCTATATGAAAATGAATCAAGTGATTCTAATCTGACAATTTTAGATTTTTAATATTAAAAAGTAGGTAACTAAAAATTGATTTTTTTTAACATTAAATTTAAATTTCTATTAATATTTTGAACATCAATTGTTAGCATACTTATATTAAATTTTATCTGACTAATTGGAAAGGCTTTGTGTTCAAATTTCAGTCAGATCCTATCTAGTAAAAAAATATCGTAAAATTGTATAATTATATCGTAATATAAGATAAGATTGAAAAATAACTCTTATGTACGATAATAGATAGCGCACAAAATTAACATTTGTGTATTTATAATCTTATGAAATAGCTTCAGCTTAGTAAACCCAGGCTTAGTTAATATATCGATTAAAGATCCTGACTTGGTGAATGCCCTGTAATTCTTTAAGGAGCGAAGTAAGATTAAAAAAAAATCTTAAATGTTATTAATGTTTTTTTTTTTTTAATTACATGAACCATATTAATACTTTTTTAATCAGTCATTTGTAGCTAAGATTTTTTTAAAATTTAAAAATAATTATTTATAAAAACTATTTTTATATTAATTTTAAAATTTTTCATACAATCTTCTCTAGATACAATTACTTATATGTTCTTGAAATAACTTTTTAATAAAAACTCTTTCGAACTTTCGACAAGAAATTGAAAAGTTTTATTTTTCATATCAAACAAATTGAAAATTTCATATTGAATAAATGGTTTATATCGAAATTGTACAAAAAACTTAATCATACATTATTATATTAAATTTCTACTTATAAGAAAACTTTTCAAAGTTATGACCATTTAACAATTTATCATTTTTCAAAAAAAAATTAAAAAAATAAAAAACCAATGGCAAAAAAGAAAACTGGAAAAAAAAGTGCATCTTTTTCAATTTTCATCCAACCATATTAGTTTTTCACAATAATTCTTTATTCATTCATTTATTTACTCATAGATTCTTTTTTATTTGTAGTTTTGCATTTTTTTTTTTTATTTTAAAACATCATTTGAAAATTGGTAAATACCACATGTGAGAATAATTTTGCAAGGACATTTAATTTGACAAAATGCTGAAACGTTATCATACAATACATATATACTATGCTGAATAAATAAATATGTATAGTAAGAAAACCCCGTTATCAAAGAAAAACTTTAAGTACTTATATACAATTGAAAACTCTAAGTTTCAAGAAGATATTTCAATTCTAAACTTATTAGAAGTGATAATAAAAAACTTGTTAAATCTTTTACTTATTCGTAAAAATAAGTTTAATTTTATATTTGTATTATAGGATATATATATATGGATAAATTGAAATTTGAATGCAACTTTATTTTTGAAATTGATTTATTATAGTAAGAGTAATGACTTTAATGTTGTTTTTCTATCGTCTTTTTTTTTTGAGTTTTCAGTTGATCATAAAAATATAAAAGTATTTAAGGCGCCATTTTTCTTTGAAAAATTATCGACCAACTCATGTATGTCCTTTAATTAAAATAATTTATATAAAATTAAAACAAATAACAAATTTCTCGTAAATTTGTGTTATATACAATGTTGCAAATTTTCAGAGACATTCAACCTTCAGTTTACATAGCGTTTTGCTTGTATGATTTCGATTTTCTAAAATTTATTTATTAATTATTTAGTTGAATTTATCTTTGGTATGTATGTAACATCTGGTGATACCGTGTAATTCAATTTATAGTATTTTTATAATAGTGTTTTAAGTGGAATTGATTTATAGTAAAATCTGAGGAATCGTTGTATATATTTATAAATAACAATAAAAGAAAATATAAAATATGTATATATTTTATTTTAATATAACAAAAAATTTATTACTTGGTTGATGACATGTAAATGATGACATAAGAAATGATTACATAAAAAAAATTTATGAAACCTAAAAATATGCAATTATTTTTTAGTTGTTATAAAATAAATTCACAATGGTTCATATATTTGTATAAACACTATAGTACTTATATACATACAAATTTTTTAAATTTTAAAGTAAAATTTGACTATTTGTAATTATCTAAAGATTGATTAAACATTGTTTGATTGGTTTTTGTCTGATGATTTTTAATAAAAAGTAACATAATCTCTTTTTTTTACACTTTGAACATAAACACGTGTTGTCATCTGAACATGATTTTTCTCAAATATAAAATACAATCCTTAATAAAGGTAAAGGTAAAATTATAGTATTTATATGAAAAATTCTATTTTTAAATCAGTTACAGGTATATGGAAGTTCTATACATACTTGAATCATGAATCAACTTTTCTTTATTTATACAAACAAAATAATGTCGTAAACTATATATATGTATGAATTTACTTTTATTATATATTACCTTATATTATGTTCATATCAAATCTTTAAAAAGATAGAAATAATAAATAATATGCATCTCAACAAAAAAATGGACAAGGTTACAATACAATAAGCCAGTTTCTATTTCAATTTTAAAGTATGTACATTTTTACTCAACGAACCATGTGCCTACCAGCATATTGAAGATAGAATAGACCTAGACTAATAAAGAAAGAATATACCTTCAAATTTAATATTATGATATTACTTCCTGTTTTCCTTGTGTCGCTAAAGTTTGGAATGAATAGGATTGGTGGTTAGAGTATATCCCAATGTTGCTCCCAGACATCAACCAAGACTTAAAAGCATAACATTTGATATTAACAATTTTGGAAACGTCGAATTTAAAATAAGAGTGTTCTGCTCTGTTTCCAATTTCCCTTAATCTTAATTAAATTAAGCAAAATCAAAAATCAAATTTGAAACAATTAAAACCTTAATAATTGTATTTAAACTTTCAAAAATATCTATTTAAAGTGATCTAGTGAACCCAGATTTAACAATTAAAAAAAAATATTTTAAGTAAAAGTTAAAATAAGGTGTGATAATTAATTTAAGATTAATTTAATAAATGCAACAAATGTCATGGTTATGATTTATGAATTATGATTAAAAGTATAAAATATATTTGCCAATACCGTGCTTTATGCTTTAGATTTCATCTTCAATCACGATTTACACTAACTTCCATTTGTTTATACATTTTAAAATTTTTAATAAAAAATTTGCATATTTCAAAAACACTGAACAATATTGTTCTCATGTATACTGCTGTTCAATGACCCGAATTAAACAACTTTTGTATAAACTTAAATTTAATTATTTTTTTTTTTAAATTTTATTTCAATTCAATCTAAAAGTTCATTTGTTCTTGTATTTTGCCCTCTTTATCACCATAATCGCCGGTTACTCGTTTAAATTGTACAATAAAAAGAATAAAAATATGAGAACAATAAACGTACGTTAAATCGCGAACAACTTCAATCAATGTTGGCACTTATCGCTTTGTAAATTTGTGCTAAAAATAGAAAACAAAAATTTTGATTAACTTGAGTTTTTAATATTTCGTTCAGGAGTATGTTTCATTTTACATAATATGTTTTTTATATACATAAGGAACTCGATTAGAAGAGTAAGTTACGTAAAAAACCTCTAAATGAAAATATAGAGATTAGATTAGAATATGCTGGTGTCTTCAAATCTGAGGAGTAGAATTGAAGGCATAATGATTAGCCCATGTGCTCAAGAAGTCAGGATAAGACTGTCTATCAATTTGATTCAATTAAGAAAGAAGTCTTTTGTAAATTATAGGTCTTCTTCATCTAAAGAAGGTCAAGCCAATTAATAAACTTTTTGAACTTTTTAAGAACTTCACAAGCTGATAGTTTTCCTATCAATAAACCTTTAGAGGGTGTACAATTATTCAATTAAAATAAAGCCATAGACACAGGCAAGTTCATATAAAAGATATAATAAGTATAAGACAAGACCTATTTTCTTTTTCTGTATATAATGTAAGTTCTACAATTATAATTAAATATATATTTTTAAACTCATATACTTATGCTTTCAAAAAATACTAATTTAAATACTTTTATACTTAATTATACTTAAAATTCTATTTTATTAAAAATTTATTAACAAATCGTTTCCATCATCTGTTCGTCATAATTATTAAGCAATATTGTTGTAAATTTACAATAGTTGCAATTTAAATTTTGTTTTTATGCATTTTTTTATTTAGAAACAATTATTCGCAAAATTCATTAAAATGATTTATATTCAATCGTTGAGTTTGAATGTTTGAATGACTGTTGTAAATACCATTTAATTAAAATTCATTGTTGGACCTGAGCCAAACATCAATTTCAACATAAAATTTTTCGTATTTAGATTTTACATATAAAATGTTGCATGTTGCAATTTTTTTTTTTTTTATAAATTTTTAATTAAAAACAATTGTTTAAAATTTAACAAGATATTTTTAAAAAATTCACAAAGTTGTTGTGATACGTGTTGATGTAGGTGGAGATATAATTTAGAATAAAAAATTGAATTCATTTTTTATTATAATATGTAAATATATATGATATTAATTATATATAATGAAATTATAATTAAATATAAGTTCTTACACTTTGAATGCTTGAAAATTATAAATCTTAACAACAATCTAACTCTGGATGATTCATTAACTGAATGCAATTTAATTATTGAAAAAAAGTACGAAATATAACAACATGTACATGTTGGAACAGGGGGTCATATTATATTCGTGTTATTAGAATTGGTCTTAAAGAATTCCACATACAATTACAGCAGTATAAAGATGATTTAGTACCAGACCTTATAAGATGTAGAAACGTCTTAGAAAGATACCATTAGAAAGATTCTATTTTTCTTTATATTGTAATATTTTGTATTTGGATCGTATGGCGTTCTATATCTGCGAGTTATATTATGGAATTAAATTATTTGTTTATATTTTGCATTTGGTTATATTGTTTTATTATTGTATTTTTTATTAAAGATATATAATTATTAATTATTAATTAAGTCTTCAATTTGAACCCAATGGCGAATGGTAGCTGTGTCGATTCGGAAAACAGAAAAGTTTTTTCACTTTCACTAATATCAGGGCCTTTCGCATGAAAGATCGGCACTCTTGCCACTGCCCAACCAGCCTTTAATTAACGGATATCCCGGTTTTAAAAATCTTTTAAAGTTAAAATCTCGAAAATCATAATCTTGTTTTTTTTAGCCAAATTTAGTTAGATTTTAAAAACTTGAATATCGTACTTGATCCTAATTTACCAGACAAATCATTTTCACTAGTAGATTTTGTATGTTTTAGTCAGTCTTTCAACTTGTTCTTGCGGTACTAGCATAGCACTTTCGATATCTACGCGTTATTTTTTCAGTTCTTGAATGTGATGAAGCTCATTTATTAATTTGATAATATTAAACTAACGACTTATTCATTGAATCTAGTAATATTTTTTAAGTATTACTATGTTACACTAGAAATTGGAATAATATTAAAAAGATTTAAGAAAGATTATTCTGTGTTTAATTTGTTAAAGGAAAAATTGATTGAAAAGCATTCGAAATAATTAACAAAATTAATAATAATTGTAGTATAATTAAATTCGATTATTAAAAATTCATTAATGATGTACTGTTGATTATTATATTATTATAATATTACTTATTCAAAGTTACATAAATAATTATAGCAATAGTTATTTTGATTAATTATTTACAATTTATATATGAGTGTAAAAGAATTCTTTATTGAAAATTATTATCGTTAAATAATAAATGAACTATTAGTTACACTTTAATTAATCAAAATAATGTGATGTTCAATGTAATTATTGAATAACTTAATTATAATAATGTAATAATTAATAACATATTTTCTGTGTAATTAATTTTAATTATAATTTAAGCATATTGAATAAGAATATTACAATTATTTACATAAATTTTGATTTCATAAAAATTAAAATTACTTATGTTAATAAAATAATAGCGCTCTTTGATAACATTGATTTTTATATAACATTTTCACATAAAAACAACTATTAAAGGCATGTTAAAATATTTTAAATGTTTGAGAAAAATTTATTTAATATTTGCGAATAGAGTCCCAATAAGACGCATCACTGATTCGTAGGCTTAGCAACAGTTAACTTAAGAAATTTTATGGGTTTTATTCACTATTTTAGGTACCCCACAATGCAAATAATTAATTTTGGTTGTGTTTATTGAAGTGCTGAGAAATAAAAATTTTTTTTTCTTTACTCATTTAGTCAATTTAACTGATATAAATTGATTTGTTTTGGCTAGTGTGGTGAGTTTATAAGTTTTCGTTTTAAAAGACTAACTTTGTACCAAATAAAGCTGGGTGTCTGAAATTTTGTCAAAAGTAGGTTAGTTTTATGGCTCAAGTTTCTGTAAACTTTCGTTGGGCTAGTGTGGTGGGTTTATACGTTTTCGTTTTAAAAGCATAACTTTGTAAAACTGTGTGTCTGAAATTTTGTCAAAAGTAGGTTAGTTTTATGACTCAAGTTTCTGCAAACTTTGGTGGGGCTAGTGTGGTGAGTTTATAAGTTTTCGTTTTAAAAGCATAACTTTGTACCAAATAAAGCTTGGTGTCTGAAATTTTGTCAAAAGTAGGTTAGTTTTTATGGCTCAAGTTTCTGCAACTTTGGTGGAGCTAGTGTGGTGAGTTTATAAGTTTTCGTTTTAAAGGCATAACTTTGTACTAAATAAAGCTTGGTGTCTGAAATTTTGTCAAAAGTAGGTTAGTTTTATGGCTCAATTTTCTGCAAACTTGGGTTGGGCTAGTGTGGTGAGTTATAAGTTTTACCTTTATTTGGTAAGCTCCTTGAAAATACAGTTGACTTCATTAACAGGCTTGGTGTTTGGTAACACATGTCGGTCCTATGATGGGTCAAAAACCAAACTTTGTTAGAACTTAAGGCGATTCTTATAATTTATTTCTTCCTTTTTGTTTACATTTTCAAACTAAATTTAAAACTCAATTGAATACAAAACAAAATAAAAATTAAAGTAGCAAAGCAATTTCATTCAAAACAAAAAAATAAATATTAAATATGGTTCGATTGGAGTCATCTGGTCCAGAGTAAATGGTAACCAAGCATTTATGTTTTGTATATCTGTTTATAGAGCAAAAAACTAAAATTCCTTTTTTCATTCACATTTATTTTTAAAATAGAAGGTAGCAACAAAAATGATTCAATAAAAAATCTTTATTTCATTTTAAAGAAATAAAAGCGATAACATTCACCACCAATCATATCATATATAAATATTCTTTCAGTATGCATTTCAACACAATTATAAAATTTGATGTTTTTCCTGCAACTTAAATCTCGAATAACAACATTAAACATTACATATGAGTTGGAAAGTTTAAAAATTGTTGAATATATTCTATTTTGTGTTCTGGTTTCATTCTAAGTTGTCTGTTGCAAGTTCATTTGAGTTCTGGTATAAACTAAGCAATCGAATAATAAAAAAAATTCAATGGCAAAATAAAATATAGAATACAATTCCAGTAAATTTTTATTGAATTTTTTCTCCAGCATTTAATACCAGTATTCTGGTGAATACTGAATAGAATACTATTTGGGTTAATGTTGTTTTTTAGTTGCAATTTAAATCTGATGCAATTTAAATACAGTTGAAGTGTTTTTATTTTTTGTATAGGTATATATATATATATATATATATATATATATATATATTGAAAGAAAAAGAAAATATTTTTATAACTGTATAATCAAACAATAAAATACCAAATAAAATTCCAAAAAAATAAATAGATTGATTCCAATAATGTACATCAATATATATTTGTTGATTTTTATTTTTAGTTTAAAAATTGCAGTTGTATATGTATAGTATATAAACTATATGTGTGAAAATAAAGCTGTATGTATAATATATATATAATAAAAATGTGTTAAAAAGCAGTCAAAGTTAAAATTCAAAAATATTTGACCAAATATTAGTTTTTAAGAATAAAATTTTAATTTTAAAAGAATTGTATTTTTATTTAAAAATTTATGCAGTTTTGCAGAAACAGTTTTGACATTGTTTCAATTAAATACAGCCTTTTAAAAATTTTGCTCTTAAGCGGTTGCCACTTTGCAAAATTTTTGAAACTGTTCCGTTAAACTTTTTTTTCAAACTGCAAATAATTAAAGCTTTCACGCAAAGTTTTCAAATGAGAATCCAGGCAGTAGATGCTCATCCCTATGCAGCTGAGATATCCAGTTGGCGCAACACGGCTATTGTGAATTCGTTTGCCTTGAACCCATTGCACTTTTGGAACCTTATGCCATCAAATACGTTCCCTCTTGTTGAAAGTGTACATGTGCATACAATATAGATAAATTTATGAAGAACATATTTCTTCTTAATATCTCGTTCAATTTTCCCCACCCCACATAATCCGACATTTCTATCGCAAATCTATTTAATTTTCTATCATTATAACCAAACTGGACATTTGTATTATACGTCCCTCTTTAAAGTTATAGTAAAAACGGATATTGTTTGGTGTCTTAAAGTCGCACACTATCCAAAGAAATACCGCGCCGTTCTAATGGGCGGATTTTAAATTTGTCCATTCTCTCAATAAAAAAAAAAAGAAAAAAAAATTCAATAACTTTCAACTCAGTAAATGAAATGTTGAAAAATGTAATATATAGACATTTATAACTTTCATCAGGTATTTAATACATTTGAAATTCCAAAAAAAAAACGCTTAACAATCGTTCGTGTTCTTCAATAGTTGGAAATTTAAAAAATTTCATAAGAATTCCATTTTAAGTCTTTCACTTAAGGTAAAGCTTCAAATATCGCCATATAAACCATTTAAAAATAATCGTGTATATATATATAAATTAAACATATATCTATATATATAATATTTTTTACGACATTGATTGATTACATTTAGCTTTTAAATATATTTGTAACATTTTTGGTTGAATTAATCAATTTACTTCAAAATAATTTAAATATTAAAAATTTAATATTTTAGATTTATTTATGTAACACAAAGAACTTTTCCCACGCTTTAAATAAATTATCTTTTAAGTTTTAGGCAATTTTCATAATGGTTATAGTTCATTAAACTCAAAAGTATTGATTAAAATTGTTTTAATTAAGGAAATTGCTGTTAATTCTGTCCAATAAAGGTATGAATGTATTATTTTTTTTATTTAAAGATGCATTAGTCACCAAAGCTTCTGTTTAAACGTTTGTAGTCTGTTCCTTCATTAGAATATATTTGAAAAAATTGCATTACCTTATTAAACGAGAAAGAGTGTAGTTGAGTAGACTGTGTCAGCTCTGGGATACCCTTATGACCGTAATATAAACATTATATCATCCGGTTAATGGCAGCTACTCGAACCCTCTGCAGTAGACCTACCAAATTTTGCAGTTTGGCCATTACACTAAACTATTTTTGGCAACATTTCAGACACCCGTCTTAGGTAAAGAGTAATACACATATAAAAAAAGAGTTGTATGGCAGGTCCTCGAACCCGTGGACCAAAATCGCTGAATTTCAATAGTGATGACGGCTATTGCATAAAAACGAATTTGGAAAAAATTTCTAAATCCTACCTCCGTTAATTTTAGAGTTATCGTGGCTACGAACGGTTGAATAGACAGAAGGACGGATGGACAGATGGAAAGACGGGTGGACAGACAAACGGACGGTCATTCATAGCTAAATTGATTTACTTTTCAATTCTGATCCGATCGATACCTTTGAATCTATATCTACATCCCCCTTCCTTCCCTGCGCAACAAATGTAATGGCAAATTTATTATACCCTTTAGACCAATAGTCATAAGGGTATAAAAAAGTCGAAAACTATCTAGAATTTTAGACACTTTCATTGTTTTTGTTTACAAAAGTATGTCGATGACATATGGTTATTCTGTTATTTCAAGGACTATACAGAAATTGTAAATTCACAGATTTACTTAAATTTGTAATTTGTTATTTATTGAATTTTTTACAAATTTAAAGTAAAAGAGAAAAGAGAAAGATACGAAAAAAATAGAAGATTAGAAGATTGCATCATAAAGTGTTAAATATGACGTTGATTCTCTTATATGTTATTATTATATATTTTATATAATGCAAGAATGAATCCGCATGCTTCTGCAAAAGATATATGCAAAAGGATATTGAAAGGATATTGAAGTAATAAAATTTGTTTAAACAAACTTCTGGTTCTAAGTTTTTTTGTTGTTTTTTTTTTGTTTTGGTTTTTTTATTTTTTTTTTGTATTTGTGGTGGGATTATTGTTCATCTTGGTTTGTGGTTCAATAATTTTGATACACTGAAAAAAAAAATGAGTCAAATGACATCATTGTCAGCAAAAATTTTTATATTAAAAATGCTCACATACAGATATTGTTGTATGTGGTGCATGTATATATTATAAAATTTAAATTCATTTAATATATTAAAATTCATGTAATTGTTATATATGTATATATATATATTATGTATATTGTGGGTGTATTGAACAAATTGTGACATACTTTTTTTTTTTTAAAACACTTTGCTTCTTTTTTTTTATATCTAATCTGTTTTGTATTTACTTTTGTATTTATCCTTGCTTTGATTAAAAAGGATAATGATTTTTATTTAATGTATATTTATATATTTATATATGTAATATTTGTAATATCATATATATATATATATATATATATATATATATATATGTATATTAATTTTTTTTAATATTATGTAAATTAAATGTAAACTCCTTAGTTTTAATGCTATTAAAGTGATATCGTAAATATTTCATTACATTTTCATCAATTTGTAAAACTGTAATTCTTTTTTAGTGTATTATCTTATTTAAAGATTTAGAAGCTTTTTACAATATTGATCTGTACTGGGGGGTAAAAAAAATTATTAGTTTAATTAATTAAAAATGTTACCCTAAAATATTGTATTTAATAAAAGAAAACTTGCAGAGATAATTAGTTCAATCAAATATTTTTTTATTTTAATCTTAGATATTTAAAAAAATTTTTTTAAACTGAATTCTAAATAGTTAGATTTAGTCAGATTTACTTAGTTTTAGCTTTTTATTTTTGTGAGTTCTAAAGTTTAATTAAAGTATCTCTTTCAACAAAAGTGCACAACATTAAAGTTCATTAAACGTATTAGTTAGTTGAGACTAGCAAAGTTGAGTAATATTATTTATACTTGAAAAAATAATTGTTTTTAGTAAAAGGTACAATAATAATATTGTATATAATATACAATAAGTATTTAAATAATATGAATTAATTAATTATGTAATTAGTATTTAACAATATTATAGTTCACAGTGTTTTACAATTTCATTATGTTTAATTCAATGGGATTAAAAATATTTTATAATAGTTAAGGGGCGATTGAAATTCAAATTATATCAAATTAGATATGTAAATGGAATTATATTAGTTACAATAATAATTTTCTTCATTAAAATAAATTAAATGATTTAATTTAGATAATAATATTCTTTAGATAAGTAGAAAACTGATAAGCTTATTAATATTCTTTGTATATAAACATGTATTATTAACATCTGTTACATATAATTAAAAATTCAGATCACTTGATTTAAATTAATTTTTTCATTATTATTTTAACATGTAAAGAATATCCTTCGAGAATTTATATCTAAATATAAATATTTTCTTTAATTTAAGATAAAAAAAATAGTTGTCTTTAGGGGAATCCCCTTTTAAAGTCTAGGTTAAAATTGCTTTCCACATATTTTTTGTGAACTTTAAAAAAACCTCTAAAATATGTTTTAAATATAGTTTGAAAAATATAGTTTTAATTGTTGTTGAAATATTTTATTTATTATTTCGCATTTTGATTTAGACGGATTACTATCACAAACCTGTATTTCATATTCCTGTAGTGTCGTTTGCCTGTATTTATTACTCATTTGACTGTGTTTGATTTGCCTGTATTTTATTTGGCTGTAGAGTCATTTACCTGTATTTTGCAGAATTATTTTCACTTTCATTAATATTAGCTAAGGCCAAATTAATTTATTTGATAATTCAATGTACTACTCCCATAAACCAACTATAAAATTCCTCCTAGATATTTTTTTTATATTAATATATAACTCAGAATCTCACATATAGATATATATAATTATTCTTCGTATAGGCGTATAATCCAGATTTTGAATCCAATTCTAAAATTTCTCCTAATTATCCATAAAACTATGAAAAGATTTATCTAGGCGATGTTTATCATATATGGGAGTAGTGCATTGAATTATCAAAATTATTTTGACCTTAGATAATATTAATAAAATTTAAATAATTCTGCAAATTACAGGCAAATGAAATACAGTCAAATTAGCAAGAAATACAGGCAAATGACAGTATAGACAAGTGAAATACAGGCAAATGACACTATAGGCAAATGAAATACAGGCATATGACAAGCTCCCAATTTAGACTAATGGTTTGATGGATTTTATATAAGATTACGCATTTAACTATAGCTATTCATGTTGAATTATATTATAAATGTGAATATTTACAAAAAAATAATAGTTTTAAACTAATTTTGAGGTATTACCAAATTTGGCTTTCGAATTTTTTTACTTTTTGGTGCTCGAATTACTTAAACGCAGGAAAGAGTTACTGCACAAGCAAACTCATAGACCTGGAATTATACATAGAAAGTAAAACAGATGTATGTTAGATATTTGAAACTTTAGTACGACTAATACAACCTTACGGCCTTTGTGTAAATTCCCAACTTTGTGGTTTTTTTGGTAAGGTTGTAATATTATTGTTTTATTAAAATTAAATTATTGTTTTTACCATATATCTTTATTAAATATTCTTTTAAATTTTAAATAAAATTAAATTGTGATTTTATAATTTAACTTAAAATTTAATATTATTAAAAATTTTAATAAATATAGTTTCTTTAAAGATTTTAAACATTTTGAATTTGAAAATTTTCCAATATATGAAAATATGTAAACAACTTCAAGGATATGCACAAGAATCATAATCAAAAGGTTATATTCTTTGTGTATATATTATGAATATGTTAATAACATTTTTTTGACATTTAAATAAACTTTATGCAATATGACTTAGTTTTTGTTTTTTTTTTTTTTATGCTCCTCTACTATTATTACCATTGTTGATTATTGTTTTTCTGCTACTGATTGCTATACTGTTTCTATTTCTTTCATGCGGCACTAATTTAATAAAGGATTTAAACTGTCCTTTTCTGTTTTTTTTTAATATAGTACAAATGTGTTTGTATGTGTATTTTATATAAAAATCATTGAAATACTGAACCAAAATAAATAGTAAAAGATGACAGGATGGATAACGATTCTATAAAAACCAATATAAACGTAATTGGAAGGATTCTATTTATAAGATAAAATAAGGATAATGAAAGCATCAGTTGTTTTAGTAATTATCCTTGTAAACAAATATAGAAAAAAAAAAGAATTTAAAAAAAAGAAAAACTCTTGAATAAATAGTTTTACTTCAGTCTTCATTTTCTGACTTTTTACTGTTGCTTTAATATAAATTAAATTAAAATTTTAAAAGAAATTGAATAAAAACTTAATTTGTTACTTAGTTTATTTTATTTATATATCTATATATGGATATTTTATAATTAATTTAGAATTCCTTTGCGTATATATGGTATGTTATATAAATTGTACTTTTAACAGTAAAATAACCACAGACTTATATTGGTTAATTGAATATATAGTGAAAATTTGAATATTTTTTAAATTGTTCAGTAGAGAATTGGAAATACTTAGACTTTGCATACTTTTAGGTTTAACTAAATAAAACTTTTTTTTTCAAATTAATTTATTTTAAAATGGTGTTGCCCAGTGAACTCAGTTTTAGAAATTATGTTGTTGTTATAATATAATAATAGTAAAACTTCTACTCGTTATAAGTACAAAATCAAATTTTTGAGCCATTTTTTTACAAAAGAAATTCGAATTTGAAGTGTTATCAATTACAAACAATTTAATTTAATGTTTGAATTAGAAAAAGTTCGATTTCTTGAGTTTAGAAATATTTAATCTGACACTTTCAGTTTTTTTTCAAATAAACTCATCTTATTTTTTTTTGTTTTTCACACGCTAACTACACACTAGGAACGGATTCCCTTATTCATGACATGTAGCTTTAGTTGGAAAGGTAAGGAAAATAGGATATTAAAGGGCAATTTGGAGGGTAGATTGGAAATGAATCTGAAAAGATTCGTTTTAAATTTTTTCATGTTGTAGTATGGGGTATTAAAGCATGTATCACATCTTAGCAGTGCTCTCGAAAAATGAGTTTCCATAAGCATCAAACCATCTTGAAATTTCAACAGTGTAGGAATGGGCACTTGTTGCTCCTCTGGTGTTTCGTTGGAATTTTTTAAGATGAGGCATAATTGACTTTAGTTCAATAGAGCAAATGTCATTACCTACTTACCAGATATCTTGGTAAACAGAGAAATCGCTCCAATATTTTGACGAGAATTAAGTGGAATAAGTGTTACTTTCTTGCCAGGGTCACCATTTAATTTCTAAAGTTACTTGAATAATCTTTTTATTCGTTGAATGTAATTGTAATAAAATTCTTATTCAAGTCTTCGTAAAAAGCATAAAAAAGACTTAATCTATGCATTAACATATTTGATTTCCCCTTAAAGTAAAATTATTTGTGCAAATTATGTCCTGTGTAATTCCTGATTAAAATTAAATATCAATAAACCATTTTTCTAGCTTTGCTCCATTAAATTGAATAATTATAGTGTAACTTGTATAATGTATCAATTATTAAGTTTATTTTACACATTATAAAGCTTTTAGTTCATGTATGTTTTTTAAAAATTATGTCTCAGTATTCAAGTGTGAAACAATTAAAGTAATTTCATTTTAAAATTACCACATAATATTAATGTTGCAGAGACAAGACATAGAAGAAAAACAGATATTCCAGGTGTTTTTAATTGATTTTATATGGTTTCTTTTTAATTGTTTGAAAATCGTATAGAAGAGAATTTTTTTAAAAGGTGTAAATGAAAATTGAACGTTATCCATTAAAAAATTAAAATATTTTTATAGAAAGAGAAATTACATGCTTTTAATTATTTTCCAAGAACCATTTAATAATATATCTATTTAAGGTTAGAAATAAAAAATTCCATGGGATGGTGTATAAAGTCAATTTTTGCAGTTTTTCTAGTCAAACATTATTAACATTGTATTTTAATAAAAATTGGTAAAAGCCGGTCTTATTATATGTATATTAAATTTAAATAAAAAGGAATTTTAAAATATTTATATTATATGGAACCGCAGTCAATGATGTTAAAAAGTTTTAATAAAACAATGACAAAAAAAGCGGAGACCAGATAATACTGAAAGATTCTTATGCGAACTCCAACTCCATCGCACATGAATTTAAAACTAACATATCCAGCTTTTTTAAATAAACATTGTTACCTTTATTTAAATTTTTTTTTTAAACATTTTAAACATGTAATCTTTTAATTAGAAAAATTTTAGAGACAACACGGAGCATAATATTAAATCTATTAAAATTCATTTTATTTTTATCCTAAACGAATATTTCCTAGTAAATTTTTAAAATTAGTAAATGAACAGTGCCAAAAGTTCCATTTTAAACTTAAATAAAATGACATTTGGCACAACTTACATTGAATTCACTTATGAATTTACAGAAATCACTTTTTGACTGTTGACCTAATAAAAACTTCTGGCGATATTCTCTATGGTAAATTGTATAAAAAGTATATAAATTTGTAGTTATTTTTTATAAATCTGATTTTACATTTTTTTTTTAAATTAAATAAATTCAATAAGCAAATCGAATTTTTCAGTATCAAAATAATTCCACTAATTCAAAAAGATAATGTCACTCTATGTTTCATCCTGAATATATAATTCATTTAAAGGTTATTATTATTATTATTTTATATATTTGGATATTTATTCTAACCCTTTTATATGGAATTATAACCCTTTTATAAAACTAATTACAAAATTTTTGATTTATTTTTTAATTATAATTTCCAACCAAATGTGACCTCATTTTATGCAAAAATTATTTGGAAAAAATGCAACTAAAACATTGAAATAATCATTTAAATAAATAATACTCGGATTTAATAATCCGAACCTGTAAAGTAATAATTAAAATTGTACTTAAATTATGTGGTAATTATTACTTCCTAATTAGTAATTACTATTAAAAAAATTTTATAATGATACTTTAAAAATTCAATTATCAGTAAGAAGAATTAAGTATTAACTTGATAATTCCTAGAAAGTAATTAAATCTGGATTTGAATTACACTTGTGATTATTTTTGAAATTTCATTATTTTTGTAATTATTTTTATAATTATTTTTGATAATTAATTACTTTAAAATACTTAAAAACTTATCAGAAAATACCAAATTATCAAAAGTATTTTTATAATGATAATTAGCAAGTAATGATAGCCAATTAATGGTACTAGTAATTGTACTGGTACTTAAATTTTACAGGGCTCTTTTAGTCATAGAAAGTAAATCTTATGGGCAAGACAATTAATTGTTTTGGAAGTGAATTCAATCAGTAGGTCAATTAGTTGGTAAACTGTCTTTCATAACGCAAAACAATTATATCCAATTTTTTGGCTCTATCCCAAAGAATCCAACTATTTATCTAATCGATATCGGATGATAATCCAAATAAATAACATTTTTCAAGAAACTTATAACTTTTCCAAATAATTTAAAAAAAATGTTTTATTTATTCTGATTACTATTGATTACTTATTACAAAAATTGATTTATTATAGGCAATAATATACAAGTCTTTCTTAAAACAAAAAGGCTTGCGATATGACGATAAAAAAAATTGATTTCTGGTCATTTAATAAGAACAACAAAAACTGGAAAACAGGGTCATCTCATTTTCTTTGAAATTTTGCTGTGTTAAATTTTTGCAGAGAATTTAAACTTTTTTATTTATATATATATATATTTTTTTGATTTTCCTTTAATAACAATTAATTTTATTTTTTGTTCCCAGCCAAATATTAAGAAACAAAATATTTCCGATTTATTGTTTTTCAACAGTTTATTCACTTTTTTTTTAGATTGTTAGGAAAAGTGAGAAAAAAATTCAAAAGTTTTTCTTTATTTTTCCTAAAATATACAGATATGAGTTTCAGATAACCAAAAAGTTTTTTTTACGGTCTAAATTCTAAGACACGGAAATAAGATTTTTCTTTTTTTCATAACCCATTTTAAAAAAAATTTCAATAAATATGCTTTTTATTTTCAATCTATCCTTCAGTCCGTTTGTTTTGAAGATTTACTGTATATTGAAAAAAAATAAAAAATTGTAAGCTTTTTGGAAACGTTTAGTTTCAAGTTTTTCTTATAACAACCAATTAAACCAATATTGTAAATATTACACATAATACTATCTTTAATATCTTATTTTATCTTAATAGGTGTTACCGTTTCTAAGATATTGTAGTTGATGTATATTCAGGATAGCATTATACAATACTGTGGAAATTGGTTGCGATATACTGTGGCATAGCAAAAATATAAAACTTTTAGTAAAATACTGCAAAATATTAGGAAAATTTTCATATAATAAATTTGACCTTCAAATGATATTGTCGGTCAAAGTTGTCTTTAATGAAATGTTGGTAACGTTACCAAGTGTCAGTATAAAAAATTTTATTGTAATCGAACTCGCACACTAATATCTATAAAAACCCTATACTGAAACTGCTTTCACCGATTTTGAAAATTAAAAGACTGCCCGTTTGTTTAATATGTGTTGGTTTTAAGGAATGTATATAATATTCCATAAGACAAATTTGAACGTAAGATGGGTTTAAAAATTTTACACTTCTAACACCTGAACAACAGCGAAAATTATTTTTGAAGTTTGTACGGATCATGAATAAATTGAAAAAAAATTTTTGAAAACTAATTTTTCTTTACAAATCTCCATGGTGACCAAAAAAATATTGTAAAATATAAAACATATAATATTGAAAAATCAATAAATTTAAGAATCTTAATATTAAAATATTGACAATTCAACTATGTTTGAAATATTTAACTTTGTTCTTTCATAGGGTTTTCATTCTTTTACAAATATTATTTTATTTAACATTTTTTGTTTCTTCGGTTTTACGGATGACCAATTGTCCTTTGAGTTTTTGTTTTTATTGTTTTTTTTTTTTTTGGTTTTTTGTTAAAAATTCTATTTAAGTAAAACAATCTGAATATTTTATCATATTGAATACTAATTTATACAAAACAAAACAAATGTGAAAACAATTTTTGAAGAATAACCCAAATTAATTAGAAACTTCATTATCGGAAAGGATCTTAAATTTGGATTTTATTTTGTAAATCATTGTTTGCTTTAGTAGATTGTTTTTTTATTTCATTTAAATGTCATGGGTTCATTGAAATGTCAAAATTTTGATAATTAAAGAAAAATTCTCTTAATGTATTGTAAGCAATACTAGACAAAAATTAAAGCATTTTTTTAAGTTATACAAAATTAAATACATTTCTAATAGTTTTTAAGATATTGGCCCATATAGATGAATTTGAACTGTCCGCCCTAAAATGATTTACAGATATTTAGTAAAACATCAACTGGAATAAAATATTACATTGATTAAATTTTTGAATATTTTTATATTTAACTTTAATTAATATTCTAACATAGAACTGAAAATATTAAACTTTTTAAGAACTTTTAAAAAATACTAGGGTTTTTTGGAAAATTCTTTTAAATCTAATTTACTATTTATTCTTATAGAACCTTTTGGTTATCAAGAATATCTTTAACCATCCTATACTCTTCATGTAGCAAATCTTATTCTATTTATATTTATTTTAGTAAAGTTTCTTCTATATATCCTTTAAAAATAATACACATATAAATAATTTAAAAGTCAGAAAAATCAGAAAGAAAAACCGTCTGTGTCTCAGAATAGAAATTAATTATTTATGAAGAAAAGTTCTAACTTTTCCTTGATTAAATAATGGATATATGTATCTATTTTTGTCTTGTGATTTGGATTTAAATTTAATTTAATGATGGTAAAAAGATATTTCGAAAATGAATTTGATTAATATTAAATAAATTTAATAGTTTATTTTAGGGTTAATTTTATTTTAAAAATTTAATGTTTTTTTATTTTTTTTTAATTAAGGGTTAAAGGGTGATTTAAAGGATATAATATATTTATTTTATTGCCTTTTACTTCTTTACTTACAAAAAAACATCAGGATAATGAAATATGTGGTTAGGGATCCCGGGGGATAAAAATCATTTGGAAATTCTGGGATATAAATTAAAATTTATAAATTTAAAAATAGCATTTCCAACATTTTAGGATCACAATTTTCTTAATGAAACTTTAATGAGACAACTTTAAATAAAATTTTTAAGTTCAAAACAGAAATAATGTAAAAACAAACATGCGTAATACTGGAAAACCAATTAAACAAATTCGGTTAAACTATTGAAAAATAAAATTTATATCTCTTTAAAGTTCCTATATTTGCTCTATTTTTATTATTGAATACAATTTTTAATTTATGTATGTATTTACATTTGTTTTATTATATAATTTTATTTCAAACTCAACAGGTTGCAAAAATAGCATTAAATACAAAATATATAAGTCCTTAATTGCTTCTAGTTCATTTTTATCCTTTTTAATTTTATTCCCGATATTTAAAATAAACATAGTTTTGAAATAAGTTTTCTACAATTTAAATTTTCATATCCATATGAAAACTGTGTTTCCATATTCAGCAGTTCAAAGTTGCAAGTTATATAGATTATCAACATTTTCAAAAAAGTATTTGAAACATTTGTGTCTATGTAAAACTCAGAATGTTATTATAACATGTTTATAATCATTTCTAATATAATATTTTTGTATATAAACTTTATAAGCCGGTAATCCTTAAGGTTATTTGAAATTATACGATTAGAATCAAACTTTATAATTTAAATTAAAGGATGTATGTTTGAACATGTTTTATAATATTGTTATTAATTATTATGATATATTTCCAAAACGGATATGTATATTGTACTTGTTGAAACTTGTTGATTTGTTTTAGTTGACATTGTTGGTATTAAAATTACAATTGATTATAAGATGAGAATTCATTTACAAATTTGGGTTATTTTTATTATCTTAGAATAAAACGGTTCAATTGATGAGTAAAGCCGGCTCAAAGGTGAGCCACCTTAAAGTGACGACTAAGCAAATTTATTTAACAAACAGTCATAAAAAATATTAAATGTCAAAAACCGTATGAGTTAACTTGTTTGGAGTTTTACAGTAAGATTTGTATCTATTTTTTTTCTCATTATTCATTGAAACAATTATTTGAGGTTAAAATTTTTAATTAAATAAAGTTTTTTGTAATAATTATAAGAGTATTTATATATTATTATAAAACTATTCCCTTTCTAAATATTTTTTAACATTTTAATGAGTTATTATTACTTTTGAAATATTTTTTCAACTTATTTTAATTTTATATCTGCGTGGAGTTTAAATTTTCAAAATATATATTTTTCAAAAATATTTTCCCATCAATGTTCATTTTACATAAAAGCCTTCACGCAAATTTTCATTGATTGAACAAAATTGATCATTTGGCAAAATACATTTTGAACTTAAAACATTTTAATTTTGACAATTATGTTTGACAAAAGACCAATTAGGGAATTCAAAAAAATGTTTTCTTTTAAAAATATTAAATTTTTAAAATTACCAAAAATAAGTGGTTTTTCATTTGACAAAAAGTGGCGATATTACATAAGTACCGAAAAAATAAGCCAAAAATCACTATAAGATTATAACTCCTATTAGTGAGCCAAAATTAATGATTAATAAACTGAAATGTTAAAATACAGTATTAACTATCATTTTAAAAATTTATTGAAATATAATAATTAGGCATAGCTCGATTTGCAAAAGTTTTCCTCTTTTTACAAAATTCAAAATTTGTAATTAACTTTAAAAACACTTCTAATTTAAAATTTCAGATATACGAATACATAAATGCTTTGGAGAACGGGTCAAACTTATTTTGTATTCAACTTTAATATACATACTTCCAATATAAAATATCTCCGGGACAAATATTCAATACTTATTGTTTATTACATTCTTATATTATTTTACTTATATGTCAAAAATGTCTTATTTATTCAAAAATAGCATACAAGTTCAAATTCAGTTTCCAAATAAAAATATATTTCAACTTTGCTTGTTTCTAATGTAACGAACTTTCGGTTCATTCGTTAAAGCTTTAATATGTCTGGGAAATCTTGGATCATTTCTTTAATAATAAGTTCCCCGTGGAAATATTGACCTTGGGACTTTTGTCATATTGCCTTAAAAGCAATTTTGTAGGGTATTGGTTTTGCAATTTACTTTTATGTAAAATGGATTTTATTAGGTTTTCCATATGTAGTTTCTATAGGTATAGGTCTTTAAATAAAGGTTTTGTACGATATCTTTTGTATTATGTCGGTCTTCTATTATATGTACACCCATATATATTTTGTCTTAAATACTATTTCGATTATGTCTTGAATATTTCACAAAAAAAAAAAAAACTTGGTACAAGTATTTACTTTTTTTTTAAACTTTATATGTGATAATTGCTGAAGAAAGTTAACATTAAACAAAAATATTACACATTATTTATTATTTTTTTTTTAATAAGTTTTTAAAAAAGTTTTTCTTTTGTCTTTATTATTATTATTGTTTAGTAAACAATTTCTACAATATTCTGAAGAGTATAATGAATAAATAAAATAAAGAACAAGTGATGAGAAAAACCAAGGGTTTTTAAAAAAGCTCATTTTCAAAATTATATAGGGTTGCATACTGAGTATTTTTTAATAATATTATAATTTAGTTATTTCATCAATTCATTATTAATCATGTATAATAGTGAAATCAACACTTAAAGTACAATCCCAATGTACTCAAGAAAATCTTTTAAATGTTAACGTTTAATTTTTAAAATATATACACTTAACACTAGTGACTAAGTTACAGATTGGGGCCTCGGTGGTGCAGTGGGTAAGCATTTGCTTTATTAACCGAGGGGGTCCGGGTTCGATTCCCGGTCAGGTCATACAATATTTAATTAAAAAAAAATTATTGAAAAATAATTTTTCTTTACGAATCCCCATGGTGACCAAATATAATATAAATATACAAATATATAATATAAACAAAATAAATAATATAGTAGTTATAAATAAATAGAAAGTATTTAATGAGGGGTGCACAACGGGCCGCAAGGCCTAGGTGTAAGGGAGACTTGCTTTCCCCCCCGTCTAAACAACAACAACAACAAGTTACAGATTTATAAAAACAGTAAATATTTATTTTTGAAGTCCTAATAGCCCTTCAATGGGAAAGGTTCTCAAACCACGATGATTCTTGAGAATCCAACTTCTCTCAAAATTTCAAGTCTCTAGCTTAAACCGTTCAGAAGATATGTGAGGTTAAAAATAATGCAAAAATTGAGCTAAGCATAACAGTAATTTTGGTACCGAATGGCAACCCTGTATGATTGCTTTTTAAAAATTTATAAAGATTTTAAAAATAGATGTCTTTTACAGTTTGCAAATTTAAAATAAACCTAACAGAACTTATTTTATAACAATTTAAATATAGTGTTTTTCCGAATTTGGGAAATGTACCTCCCACCCCAATAAGTGGGTGGGCCTACATAAAAAATTTTTATCATGAAATTATTTTTTTGCAATACCTACCCGCATTTTCTCTTCTCTATTTCAAAGGGTGTTAAGGTTTTTATAAACATACAGACGTACGGACGGACGGATGGACAGATTGAAGCTAATAGTACATTTTTTAAAAATTTTTCATAAATTAAATAAAAATGTGTTTAAAAACTTGTAATAAAAACTAATAAAATAAATTATGAGATTTTTATATGTTTTTCCAAAATACGTAAAAAGAAAAAGAAAAAAACAATTTTGTAATCATTCTTAAGAATTTCAGAATAAAAAAAAGTATTTTTTTATTACTTTAACACACCATAACTTAAAGAGTTTCAAAATAAACCAACTTATAAAATGTGAAAAAAAGTACAAAGTTTAAATTCCATTCTATAGACGTTTTCTTTTACAAAAAAATTTTTTTGGGCCTTGATTTTTTTTTTTTTTTTTTTTTTTTTTTTAATTGAAAAAGAAAAAAAACCTAAGAGTAATTTAATATTGTTAACACTTGTCATATTCTTATACCAACTAAATTTATAAAATTATAGAGAATTGAAAAAGTTTTTGAAAAAACTTCAAAATGTGTTAAAATATTTGATATGGTGTTTAAATAAATTGACGGAGAAATTGAAACACTTTTTAAGAAATTATTGATTTAAAAATCTTAAGAATTTTTGAAAATTATTGATATTTTAAAGTATCGGTTCCTAATTTATGACAAAAAAACTGTTAAGATATTGTTGTGGAATTATTAATTAATATTGCAGTTGAACATATTCAATTACAAGGAATTTATTCTTTCTTTTGATATAGAATACTTTACGATATACATTGATATCAAATATTTGTTATAATAATTTCGGCATGTCTTTAATGTAAAGATGGTATTTAATGAGTGTCAATAATTGCATTTTTGAAAAAAATTTATTACAATTTTTGCCATTTGGTTTTTTCAAATTTTCAAATTTATGCGTTAATTTAAGTTTCGACAAAGAAATTTTTTACTTCCTTTTTTGGAGATCGTTTTATGAGAAGTTATATTTTAACATTGTAATGTAACATAATACGGTTTGATATCATCTAATTTTTATGACACTAATTTATAACGTAAGATAAAGTTATTTCAAAAAATTTTTGAACCTCACAAAATTTTAAAAATGTGTTTATTTCAAATACTTAATTGGAAAGGTGAACCTAACTGGCAACACAGTTGTCAACATTAACACAGGATGTGTACTCAGTTGAGTTGGAAAATCGGGAAATTTAAGCAAAATATATTGCTCTTTTAATAAGTACTTATAATACGGCACACGACTAAGGGTGAGTTTATTTTGGAGCTGCGATAAGTGATAAGAGCGTCGATACGAGCATAGCGTTGAAAATTTATATTGTTAATTGATGATCAAAGCGATGCTCCAATATAAACACCTCTTATCTAAATTATGTAAATACTTTTCTTCGCTATGCTTTTATCGATGCTTATATCACTTATAGCAGCTCCAACATAAATGCAACCTAAGTTATAAAGTGGTTGGATTGACTTTTCATGCGAAAGGCCCGTGTTCGAATTCCAGTAGAAGGAAAAACTATTATATGGTTTTCGCTCGACTTATCTACTATGTGCCATTGGGTTCAAATTAATGGCTTAATTAATAATTAATAATTATATATCTTTAATAAAAAAATACATTAAACAATATAAAAAAAATATAAAGAAATTTAATTGAATAATATAACAACTCACAGATATAGAATACCATAAACTCAAATACAAAATTATTACAATATAAACAAAATAGAATTGTATCTATTGAAAATCTAAGACGTTTCTATATGTCATAAGGGTTAGTAGTATCTATTGTTTAAATTGTATGTGGAATTTATTTAATCAGTTCTAATAATAAAAATATTCCCCTCCTGTTACAACATGTACATATACAGACTGGCTGTTTAGCCTATAACAGTTGAACAGTTGCACATATAAAAAAAAAAAATTTCTTGTAAATGTAAATTTAATATAGTTTCAAATTAGAATTTAATTTTTAATAAATTGTAACAAAATAAAGTAAAATATGATACAGTTCTAACTCCCCAATATGTTATAAATATAGATTTTTATTTATAATCTAAAAAACATTGAACTTATTTACATAATTGATTTTTCCTCAATACAGATTGTCAAATAAATGTGTAATTTTTCACATATATCGGATAAGAGTAACAAATGTTCATATTAAATATGTATGTCAATAAAAGAACTTCTGAAATGAACCCTTTATTAACATTTTAGTATCACCCTATTTTTTTTAGTAGTTTATCATACTGAGAGCTTAAAATATTATGAGAGAAAGAAAAAAATCCAAAACTGTCTAAATTTTACTATAATATCATAAATAACCATATAATAAATATATGTTTACGCTTATAAATACGCATACGATACCTAAACTACACAATAAGAATAAAATTTATGATATATTTTTGGTATATTGGTATAAAATAGTGTTAAAGGATCAAAAAAATATTTACATATTTATTGTTAATAATAAATAAATTTTATTCTAAGGATTTACAAAGGTTTTTCAGGGACCTTATTATAAATTTTTTAAAGATTTATTTTATTATTATTTTAGTATTAGAGTTACATACTGGATTTTTAAGATTTGCCAGACAATTTTAAGACAAAATTTGTCAATTTGAATTTGAAAAAATCAACAGCAATGTTAGGGAAGAAAGAAAAAGATTAGGATTTTGGAGTGGGACTTTTTTAATTAGAAATTGTTAACTGTCAAACATTGACGAGAGACAAAATTTAGAAAAAACATTGAAGAAAAAGATTTTAATATTTTTTACAAATGTTGTATGAAACTATATGAAAGTTATACGCATAAATTAATAAATTTAGGTCCTGAAATCAAAAATACAGAATTGTTACAAAGTATACAATTTGTATGTGAAACAATTAACCAAAATATATTATTGTTTAATTTTTTTTATAAAAAGATTTTGTAAAAAATTGTATTACTTTAATATAACATTTCCACAATCTTTTCAAATTCCAGGCCATACAAATCTATAATGAACAAATTTTACTGTAGCTTTTACTCCCGGCTTAGAAAGTTTCTTGTAATTTTTTTAACACCTTTGTATTACGAATTTTTTTAGTTATGAAAGTTCGGATAATTTTAAGTGAAATATCGCAATATTCCTCTTTGGTAAATTGTTCCCATCTAAATGGCTTGATTTCTAAAGTAGTATAATTTTCTTGTAAGAGTTGCTGTATTTCCTCATCTATAACTTGATCATCTGATAACTTGAACTTTAGGTTATTTGCTGTATTCGCGATAAAAAGCCTGGCACGATATTTTTTAATTGTCCTTAACATGTCTACTGTCTCTGGAAAATTAGCTTATGTAGCAAAGTTACCAGCATTAGCTTGGTGAAGCTTTATCTGACTTTTAGTATGGTTTTTTTAAAAAAATCCGTATATTTATTTAAATTTTAATTCTTTTAAAAATTAATTTTCTATATCGTAGAAATAACATTGTATTTTCTGATAAAATTGTCAAAATTAAACTTAAATTTGTATATCAGCCATTGTGTCACCAGCAAGATATAGAGCATCAAATATAGTTATCCGTTTTGAAAATTTTAATTTTAATTGATTGAAAAGTATATAAAATTTAAGAACCAAATCAAATGTTTTTCCTCACTTCCGTTTCAGTTGAAAAACTTTTATTTTTTAATGCTTGTTCCTTTAAAATTTGCAAATTCCGGAAAAGATGCACCAGAAATACTCACAAATTTTGTATTTAGTTTGTTTCTAAAAATAATTTAAATTCAATTTGTTAAAAATTTTTTTTTTTCTTTTATAATATTTCCTTTTATCATTTCCAATTTAAACGATTTTTCACTACTTTTTTACTTAAAATTCTATTTTTTACTTTTGACTTTTCTTTTCTTATTCTAATTTTTGACACATTAACAATGTCATTTCAAATAAAATCATAATCCATTTATCAACAACAAAAACAAACTCATTCCCTTTTTTTTAAATAGTTTTTTCTTTCGGTCGGGTACGATATCTCAGTTTTTGAAATCTTGTAAATCTAAATTTTGTTTTTTTAACTAATCTGTTTTTTATAAATGTCGATTTCAAAATCTTGTTTTTTAAAATATCGAAAATCAAAAATCTGTTTTGTTTATGAATTTATTTTTTTCGAAATTCTTTGGGATTTGGATTGGTTGGCTATGAAATTTACTTCTAAATATATTAGCTAGAAGTAATTACTTTTTGTATCAAGGACTGCCACTCCCGACCTTGTCCTAATTGAATTATTAAAGCTGGATTTTGCTTCTAAAACAAAAATTAAAAAAATTAGTATGTGAAAGTATGTGTCATACTTCATAAAATTTCTTCAACTTCATATAAAATGTAAAATATAAGATAATTTTTTGTATCAATGGCTGCCGCCCGAACCCTCGCTGAATTATTTAATTTAAGCTAGATTTTTCATCCAAAATCGTCAAAAGAATTTTATTTTTTTATAAAAGCTTGGATCTTTTTATAATTTTATAAAATTTTTTAAAAAAATAGATTTATTTATTTTAATACCTTAAAAATACAAGATTTTACATGATTTTTGCACCAAACAAGGTATTGATTTTCGAGATTTTGCTTTCAAGATTTAAAAACCCATGACATCGTATCGTCGCCATTTTTTTCACTTCATTCATGTTTTTTTATTATTTGATTATATGCAGTCATACTCATAAAAATATTTCCGTTTTCTTCGAAACTTGTACTAAAAAAATACCGTTAAATTTCTATTCCATTTAAACTGGAATTGCATTAGACAACTTCAAAACTTAAAAAAAAAATATGAAAAACAACATTAACCTAAATAAAATTTTCCTTACCAGTTCATTGTTACATACAAAAATACAATATAAATGTTGATAATGATAGTGTTGATTTGGGTAGAAGAACTCTAGAAAATGTTACAGGACCTATATTATAAATTTCTTTGTTTTGTCATTGACTTACTTATTGTTCCAGTGAACTATACAATAGTTTAATTAAATTTTTTATTTTTTTACAGACAACCTACATACAAGTACATTGGAATCGGGATAAAAAGAGAATGAAATGTAAGTGAAAATGATAAACTATATAAGTACTGATATTATAAATAGTGTATAACATGTATGTAAAAAAATTTCTTAAATTTTGCAAAAAAAAAAACCATATATATTTTTATTATTTAAATAAAAATGTAAACAAATACCGGAAATTATACATATAATATAATATGAAGTAGAGCATATTAAAAAATAATCGCTTTAAGATCGTTGATGGATATTCCAGCTTTTTATTTCAAATTCAATCTTATAAACATATCATTCTGTTATATGCAATTCTGTTATATGATTATGTTTGTTATTCCTGAATATTTGGAAATTACATTTAATTTTATATCTTTTTCTGGTTTGGTTTCGGAAACAAAATTCAAACAAACATTTGTTTAAAAAGAAGTATCTTTGGACCAAATGACTCCAGTCGTAACTGTTATATCTACTCAATTTATTCTTTTCGACACAATTTTCTTTTATAATTCAATTTATTTAATAAGAAATTTAAATTATACGAGGAAGAGTATAGAGCACATGCTGTACATGAACGTATTATAGACATTAGAATTTCATCCGCTTAAATACTTTTGGGAAAGTTTTAAATAAACAACTTATTAGACACAATTATGTGTAGAAGAAAATATAAGTTGTCTGGCAACTATTCAAACCTTTTGCACTAGATCAATTTACTTTTTGATTTTGATCCAATCCATTTCTTTGAGTTTATATCTTAGTTTTGTGGAAGATTTATTTACTTATTTATAAACAGTCATTTACCTCAAATAATGCGATAAGGGAGTGAAGCAGGCTTTTCAGGCGTGGCAGATTATACTATCTATTAATTTTATTAATAATATTATTTATTTTGTTTCTATCATATATTTTATAATATAAATTTGGTCACCATAGAGATTTGTTAAGAAAAGTTATTTTTCACTAATTTTTATCAGTTAAAAATTCATGACCCGGACGGAAATCGAACCCACACCCCCGTTTTGTAGACCAAATGCTTACCCACTTACCAACTGAGAATCCTTTTGCAGAAGATATTCTTCATTCTAAATTATAACGACACTGTACCTTTGATATTAAATTTGTTTTCAATAAGATAAATTGATACTTAAATATTTATTGAGGAAATTTTTGTACTTAAATATTCCAGAAATGTTTGGTTGGATGGTCTTTCAATAGAATGAATTAAAAAAAAAAAAAAAATTAAAAACAAATTTACTTTACTTAATCCAGCAATAGAAAATTTGAAATTTAAAGTATAATAAAAGTAACAGTTAGTTTAGTTTCAGTCAGCAAAACAGAATCTCTTTTTCTACATTACCATCTTCTAAGTATTAAAATATTGATCTACAGATACTTTAAAATAGCTTTTCATTTTACAAAAAATATTGAACCGAAACCAACAATTACCAATATAAACAGTAAAGTTTAATATTTTATATAGATTATAATGTATATACAGTAAAACCTAATTACTCTAACTAATTGATTTTTAAAAGCTAAAATATATTAGAAAATTTTAACTTCAATAAGATTTATTTATCTTTTTTACAAATTTGCTTTTGTACAGCACTCTGATATACTAGACCTATTTCAAGTTTAAGTTTCAATTTTTGTTTTACTATAAAATTACTTTAAGATTTTATTTTAATCTGATATTTTGTTAATTTGGACCAATTTTGAAATTTCTCATTATTTTTATATTCTGAAATTTCATAAAATCTGAATTATGCATATAATATAAAACATTTTTTTATTAATATTATCATGTATCAGGTAAACTTATTAATTAGCTCCACTTATTATACGAAATCTAATCGATCTTGTTCCTTACTGAAACGAAAACGAAAAAGCTGCAAGGGCTTAATTTATCACATTAAATTAGCAAAATATAGGATAATATAACTTTAGAAAAATGTAGCTAATGTTTTCTCCTTTTAATAATAAATTTTTAATTTTGGGTTAATCTAAAATTAGAATTAACTGAGTTAAATTTAGTTTTAAAAAAGAATAGTAAATTTAATTGAAAATTCATTAACTTTTCAAAGTTGATACCCATCTAGTTTTCTTATGTGCGTTTTTACCAAACGCTATAGATCAAATATAATAAGCGGTACATATTATTTTCATCCAAAAATTAGAACATTAGAATTTTGCATTAATCCAGTGCGCTGAAACCCAAGAATAAGTTTTTGAAATGAATTTTTTTCTGTGATATCTGCCTGCGCATGCGTGTACAGCCTTAACGGCTTGGTGGAATGCTTTTAAATTTCATATTTAAGGTATTTATGTAAAAATTTTGATCACTTTTAGAAAAACTCAGGTAACTCTAAATCACACCTCACTAGGGTAATATCTACGTGTTTTGTGAATATTTCGAAAATGGTATTTCGAAAATCGTTAAACTCTCTACAACTTTGCCAAAGAAAGTTTTTTGATTTGACGAACTCCTTAATTTAATTTAAAATTTTATGCTGGAAATTACTTACACAATAACGAGTTGGACACTTTATTT
This sequence comes from Dolichopus griseipennis, assembly GCA_963082915.1. Lineage (NCBI taxonomy): Eukaryota > Metazoa > Arthropoda > Insecta > Diptera > Dolichopodidae > Dolichopus > Dolichopus griseipennis. The sequence goes on from OY720444.1 coordinate 22,074,864, forward strand.
TAAATAAATAGCAAAAATTATAACGTATGCAATTGTACAAAATCTTTTAAAGAAATTTCGCATTACGCTCTTCTAATAGCGGTTGGTTCTGTGGTGAACACAGTTTCTTTTTTTTTTAATATCCAATATGAATATACCACATTACAATACAAAAATCGTATATATATATTATTTTAAATGTATCTCCACCTACATCAAAATCACGTTTCACAATAATATTTTGAATTTTAAAACACTATTCATTTTTTTATACTTCGCTAACAAAATTTAAAAAACCAAATCGTATAGGTATATCAATCACAAAACACTTCATTTACACGTCTTTCTTATACCCTTTACCGTATTATTGTATCTTGAGTACAATATGAAAATTATTTTTCAATAATTATTTAAATTTGTCCGAGTCAATATTATAAATTTGGGCTTATTTCAAAAATGTATTTTAATTAAATGGAAAATTTAAAAGTCAATAAGATCAATAAATGAATATTAATTATTTGATAGTATGGCGTGCATAGCAATTTTTAATATTAAAGCAAATAATATGGTTAGATATTGTTGTTAGATTAAAAAATAATTTTTCCATAAATCGATTTAAAATAGAATCGATTTAACTTTAATAAAACCACAAAATTTTATTTACTATTAAAGTTTCGGTTTGGTATTATTCGTTGCATCATAAATCTTAATATTTATCAAGTAAATATGTTTTAAATCTTGTGTATAATAGGATATTTGAATTAATAGTGCATTTGATATACAAATTTCGAGAACTGAAAGGTCACAAAGAACGGAAGAGAAGTTCATAACAAGCAAAAAATTGTTCTGTAGGTTAGTCGATATGTAACTGTTTCCGAAGTATTTTTGTTAACTTTTTAAAAAAGTAACAACTTCTTCGCCTCAGTAAAACATTGAAAATTTTATAAGGGATCAGTAGCTAGAATAAGTTATGGGCTTTGGTATCAATAAAGCTGCTTTTTTTTTATTGCCATTCATAGCCGAAGAGTTATAAACTTTTAAGTTCGAAAAAAAATATTGATATTTTTCAACCATAGAATTTTCATGTTAGTAATAAATCAACTACTTAAATTCAGTTACTTTCTTAATAACTTATAAGTACAGTTGTAATTACCATTATCAGATAATCATTACTTTCTGAAGTACCTGTTTTGCTTAGATCTTGATACTTACAAAATTTAAGTATAAGTAAACGAATCAAGTAAAAATACTTGTAATTCCATACTTGTACTTGTATTTTTTTATACTTAAGTATTTTCGAGTAATTAAGTACCGAAGAACTTAAAAATCCAGAAACCAATTAAATTTCAATTATTCAAGTAAATAGTTTCATTCATACAGTCCAATACAACTGGAATTGAAACGCATACAAATTTCAATTCAAGCCCTCGTAGTATTGAATCTTTAATTAATATGAAAATATAAATGAAAATATTGTGCTGGTACTTGAAATATACAGGTCTGATTATAACATCGTAACATATACTAAATATCAAATTATTAATACCTTCGGAAATTTTTTTTTTTTTTTTTTGAATAAGTTTAGATGCAGCAATAAAACTATAAATGTCAACACTGAACACTGTTTAGCATAATGTTTTTCGCGAATTTACACACGTTATCTATTCTCATATTTTTATTATTTTTATTAGATGTTTTTATACCCGTGCATACATATATGAACATCGGGTATATTAAAATTACTCCTCCGTTTGTAACGCATCGAAATATAAGAGCTAGATATAGTGTCAAGGGTACGTATCGAATCAGCATCGAAAAGTGAATCGATCTAGCTATGTGTGTCCGTCCGTCCGTCAGCACGATAACTCAAAAACTATAAGAGCTAGAGTTCTGAAACTTTCACAAAGTAATTTTTAGACAATTTGTAGGTTCCCTATTGTTTTTGGTTAAAATCGGAGAAAGGCTTCGGGTAGCTGCCATACAAATTTTTCGATATTTTATGAGTATTTTTAAAATTAATAACGAAAAATAGAAACCAAATATAAAAACAAACAAATTGTTGTTTAATTATTAATAGGTTCATGGTGTAGTGGTTAGGACATGTTACTTGTAGCAAAAATGTCTCGGTTCGAATTCAGGCTAAGGAAAATTTTTTTTTTTTTTAAATTAATTTTTTTTTATCTATTTTTTTTTTAATAAAATATATGTATTTATTTTATGTTTGAAAAAATTTTATTTTATAGAAAATTAGACAGAAGATTCATTTATATTAAAAATTATTAATTTTTTTTAATATTTCTATAAAAAAATTCAAAACTGTTATTTAAAACAAACAATTGATACTATAGCAACTACGATTATTTAAAACTGTTATTTAAAACAAACAATTGATACCATAGTAACTAGAATTATTTAAAAAAAAAAAAAATTAGATAAATAAAAACTCGTTTTGTAAACAAATTATTAATTGTTCAATGGTATAGTGTGTAGGAAATGGGACTGGTAGTCAAAACGTTTCGGTTCGATTCCTGGCGGGGGCAAAATTTTTTTTTTTTTAAATTCATCTTTAAATTCTCATTTTTAAATTATTTATTTTTTTTAAAACATTTTTAAAAAAATTCAAAACAGTTATTCAAAACAAACAATTGATACCATCGCAACTATAATAATTTAGAAAAAAAATTGAGATGAATATAAGGTCGATGGCTTAGTGGTTAAGACGTCGACATTTTAATTGGAAAGTGTGGGTTCGAATCTCGTTGCGAGCATATTTTTTTTTTAAATTCATCTTTTTTTTTTAATTCATTTTTTTTTTATTCATTTTTTTTCAATTAAATATAAAAAAACAAATATTTTGAATTTTCTGTCAAACAGTTCAATTGCAATATAAGAATTTCTTATATATTTAATACACGCACGGGTATCTAAAAGTTGACAAGGGCAACTATAATCTTCCTCGTTTTTTTTTGAAATAGAAAAATAAAAAACATTGAAAAGATTTGAAAAGAGAGTAGAAGAGGTGAAGTTCTGCAATAGAGTCGACAATATAAAAAAAAACAAAAAAATATAAAATTTTTAGTTTATACAACGCGGTTTAATTTAGGTCAGTGAACAGAAGTGAACATGTGAATGAGCATGTGTTCAATTTTTGTTTTTTTTTATTATTACAAAAAAATAAGAATTGGCTCATGACTTTTCGTATTTTTATACCCGTGCATACATATATGAACATCGGGTATATTAAAATTACTCCTCCGTTTGTAACGCATCGAAATATAAGAGCTAGATATAGTGTCAAGGGTACGTATCGAATCAGCATCGAAAAGTGAATCGATCTAGCTATGTGTGTCCGTCCGTCCGTCCGTCCGTCCGTCCGTCCGTCCGTCCGTCAGCACGATAACTCAAAAACTATAAGAGCTAGAGTTCTGAAACTTTCACAAAGTAATTTTTAAACAATTTGTAGGTTCCCTATTGTTTTTGGTTAAAATCGGACCAAGGCTTCGGGGAGCTGCCATACAACTTTTTTGCACCAATATGAATTTCTTCCAAACTAATTATACTACGGGGATAAAAATTACACACGGTTAGTTTTATAATGACTCCGGCACTTATATGAAGTTTCAAAATGTTAGGGCTCCATTTTCGGGGGGCTGCCATACAACTTCTTTGCACCAATATGAATTTCTTCAAAACTAATTATACTACGAGGCTGAAAATTACACACGGTTAGTTATATAATGAATCGAGCACTTATATGAAGTTTCAAAATGTTAGGGCCCCATTTTCGGGGGGCTGCCATACAACTTATTTGCACCAATATGAATTTCTTCAAAACTAATTATACTACGACGATAAAAATTACACACGGTTATTTATATAATGAATCGAGCACTTATATGAAGTTTCAAAATGTTACGGCCCCATTTTGGGGGTCTGCCATACAAAGTTTTCGATTCAATAACTGCGAATCTAGTGAAGCTACAAGGTTAAAATTAAAATTGGGCAGGTAAAGTAATAGGGCAAGTTAGTTGGCAAAGTTGGACATCACTCGGACCATCGGAATTTTAGGGTGGGCCATTTTTTTTTTTTGTTTTTTTTTTGTTTTTTTTTTTTTTTTTTTTTTTTTAAGCTAAAGTTATGGGACAATGATTGAAAATTTTGTTTTTTTTTTTTGTGATTTTTTTTTTTTTTTGTTAATTTTTTTTTTACGCTAAAGTTATGGGACAATGAATGAAAATTTTGTTTTATGTTTTGTGATTTTTTTTTTTTTTTTTGTTAATTTTTTTTTTTTTTTTTTTTTACGTCAAAATTATGGAGTAATGAGTTAAATGTATAAGGGAAGTATATTACGGTTTATTTTATACACCATAGTGGGTACGCACGGGTATCTAAAAGTTGACAAGGGCAACTATAATCTTCCTCGTTTCTTTTAAAATAAAATATGCAATTTATTGTATTTTTAATTTTTAGTTATCTCCGAAGTTTTTTTTTAAATCGTGATTGAAGATGAAATCAAAAATGAATGGCATAGCATAAATGAACAATTAATTCTTATTTGACAATAAAATATTATACATTTTTACAAAAAAAAAATTATGTAATTTTATTCAATTTACAAAATATACGTCATTTAATTAATTATCACGCCCTGATTTTATCCCGATGATTATAATTTTTTGCAAGACTTTAATTTTAATCCGATTATAGCTTCAATCGTCAAAATTCAATAAAAAAATTGATATTTTAAAAATAGATTGGAAAAAAAAACAATAAGTTGAAGATTAAAATTTATGAAATTAAATTTCAAGGCTAAACAGCAAGGCAAGGCTGTGATTATACCCGTATAACTATAAGTCCAAATGGTATACTAAATTTGCCATTACGTTAGTGACGCAGAAAAAGAGGGGGGGTAGATACAGACTCAAAGATACTTACAAAAATTCCGTCCGACATTTCGTCCACACCATTACTCAACAAATGAAGCAGCTATAATTTTGAATTTTTTAATAATTCGTTTTTATGCAATAGCCGTCGTCGCTATTTAAATCCAGCCATTTTGGCCCACGAGTTGGAAAACCTGCTATACAACTCCTTCTTTTATACTACCATTACTATACATATAATAAAGCTGAATGTTTGAATTTTTACCAAAAGTAATTAACCGGTTGGTATAATGTTTATATTACGGTCATACGGATATCCCAGAGTTGAAACGCTCTAAACTAAAATTTCAGACACGCAGCTGTAATAGGTACAGAGAAATACTCATACAGAAAAAGAAGTTGTATGGCAGCTACACGAACCCATGAACCAAAATGGGAAAATTTGGGAAAATTTCAAGATTCTAGCTCCTTTAGTTTTTTAGTTATAGTGCGGACGGACGGACGGACATACATAGCTAAATCGATTTATTTTTCGATTCTGATCCGATTCATACACTTGAGTCTATATTTACCCCCTGTCCTTCTCTGCGTCACAAACGTAATGGCAAATTTATTATACCCTTTGACTATATAGTCATACGGGTATAATTATCATTAGAGTACATTATAGATTTAAAATCATATAGTTTGGAATCCCAAAAAAAATTAGTTTATGGACTTGGATATTCTTTTCATTAAATAATATGGAAACTTTTTGAAAAATAATGGTTCTAAAATTAATTAATTTAAAATAAATTAATAAAATAGTAAAATTCAGAATTTACTAACGTTTGCCATTAAATATTGGATCAAAAGACAGTGATCTTTACAAATACAAAACTGTATAAGACAAGATCGCTTAATAAGACAACCGCTACAAATCAAAGGTTTGGCAATTAATTGTGGCAATTTAAAAGAGGTTTGAATGCTTCTTTTAGAAATATGTGAAAGGTATCTTTGATGTTTGAAAAAAAAGGTATTTGAACGTTAAAAGCAGTTTGCGTCTCTCAACTAATAGGTTTTGGGTTTGTAATTTAGTTGGGCGAAAGATTTATTTTTCTTTATTTAAGTATTATAACATCATTTTTTATATTTATCAGTCTATAAATTTTTATTTTCAAAAAATATACGAATAAATCCTTTAAATCCTTTTTTTAAAAAAAAAACTAATAAATAAAATACATATATGAACAATAAAATAAAAATATATTATATTTTTAAAAATTTTATTTATTGAGTTTAAATTGCAACCTAATTTAGTATTTTTGTCAGATTTATGTTTATTTATAATTTATTTATAGAATCCGCAATGTATATTTGTAATATTATAGGGTTCTTGGAATATTTATAATGTTTGTTTTTTTATTGGTTTGTATCTATGATATGTATTAAAATAAAATAAATTTTATTTAATAAAAAAAAATATTAAAATTTTAAATCAATATTTTAACATTATTATTTTAAAATCTTCCTCCTTCTACATGAATAATAAAGTTGTTTTTTTTTAATTGTAGATATAACAGAGCGCAGAGTACAAAATCTGTATTTGGAAAACCTGGAGCTTGACGCAGAACTCAAAATTAATATCACCAGCAACCAACACATCATGTGGAATACTTAAACCAGTTTAATTACTTTGGTGGTATAATGACTACTGATGGAAGTGCTGAGGCAGAACCAAGGATGCTTTGCCAGATCACCTGAGAAATAAAGTTAAGAATTTTCAATGCTTGTGTAAAAACCGCGCTTATGGCAGCAAAACATTGCTGATATCTATAGAAGATAAAATTCAATAGCTCCACCAACTAACACAATTGTTACAGATGGAATACGTAAACCAGTTTAACTACTTTGTTGGTATAATGACTACTGATGGAGGTGCTGAGGCAGAACCAAGGATGCTTTGTCAGATCACCTGAGAAATAAAGTTAAGAATCTTCATTATTGTGTAAAAACTGTGCTTATGGCAGCAAAACATTGCGGATATCTATAGAAGATAAAATTCAATAGCACCACCAAACAACACAAATGTTACAGATGGAATACGTAAACCAGTTTAACTACTTTGGTAGTATAATGACTACTGATGGAGGTGCTGAGGCAGAACCAAGGATGCTTTGTCAGATTACCTGAAAAATAAGTAGTTAAAGATCTTCAATGCTTGTGTAAAAACTGTGCTTATGGCAGCGAAATATGCATTATGGCTAATATCTAACATTATTAATCAGGAATTAAAGTATGCATTAACAAATGTCTACGCATTATTTGCAGAATATTCTAGCTTGTCACAATAAGCAACGAAGATTTATTGAAAATTATCCATACTGAAGCAACAAAGAGAGCAAAACAGAAACTGGATAGCCTAACGCTAAGAAAAAATCACAACAACATAAATCGGCTGAACCAATGTAATCTCACATATGAAGGAATGTAAAAACAGCAACCGAAAACCATGTGAGTTGGAGATGTGAAATGGAATGCTGTAAGTTATAATTAGATTTACTTAGACAAAAATATTTTTATTCATTAGAATATTTGTTTTTTAAAATGCAAGTTTTATGTGCCTATTATTCGTACGAGTTCAAAAACAACTTGTTTCATATTTATTGGCTAGGTGGCACAGTGGTTAGAGTGCCTAGCTTTCATGCGAAAGGCCCGGAATCGAATCCCAGTGAAAGTGAAAAAAAATCTTATCTCGTTTTCGACTCGGCTCGAATCCATTTGATCAGTTCTAATATATATGAATATATTCCTTTTCCGACATGCACATATATAGTTAGGCTGTTTAGTCTATCACAGTTAAGAGTTAGCACGTAGAGGTGCCGACAAAAAAAAAAATAAAAAGTTTACTCTTGTAAAAATTTTTTTGATTTTGATTTAAATTAATTTGATCTCACAAAAATTTATATTAAATGAAAGCTGTTTATTATACTAAAAAATTTGATTTCTCCCAATTATCTTCAAGTGAATCTAAAATATCTCTTAAAATTTATATTTTTTAAATTAACTATAATATTCCAATTGCTGCCATTTTTAAGTTTTAATATGATTGATTTTAAGAAAATCTTGTTGATAAATTTGAACTTATTATTATTTAAAATATTTTCTCTGCTCTAATACAGAAAATTTTTATTCGTTTTTACTGAAAATATCTTAAAAAAAAATAAAATTTACGATAATTGCAATGTGCACTTAAGAGGATTTTCTTTAATATTTGACTCCTATTTTTTATTATATTATATAATGTTTTTATGTATAATATATATGCATATATATTTTATATATGTATTATCAACGATAATACTTCTAAAAATCCATTTAACATATTATTAGACATTTGAATTTTAAGAAAGTCGTTTGATTTCCAATGTGATGAGACTCTTGATATTTTAATTTTTGGTATGGGAAAATTACTTTCACTAAATTAACTTCAATAAAATAATTCCTAGAAATATTTTTCTGCTGTTAAAAGAAATAAAAAGAAAAATGCAAAATTTTTACGAGATTATAAAAATGGACCATCAGTAAAAGTTTAATACTCTCAAATATATAGAAACTTTCTAGATTGACACAGCAAGAATTGAAACGAAGTAAAATAATATAGTGACAGCTGACAACGAAATGGCATATACAATATTTTTGCAGTGGTGTGTCAAAATTTCAAGGTTCAAAAGTCCTCGAGGAATTATGACTTACGATGAGTAACAACTTAAAAATAATATAACTTACAGATACATAATATGAATATAACTGAAATAAAAAATATTACAATATAAACCAAAATAGATTTCTATCTATTGAAAATCTAAGACGTTCCTACATGTTATAAGGCCTAGTATACAATCTTATGCTTAAATTAAATGTGGAATTCACTCAGATAAATTCTAATAATACGAATATAATATGACCCCCGTTTCAATATGTACCCTTGATATAGACATACTGAGTTTAACTTTGGAAATATTTACTTGGAAGTAGATACTACTGACTTATAAAATTTACTGCTAACAGTAAATTTTTTATTTAAAAGTTGTTATAGCCCTTCAATGGGGAATCTAACTTCAAAAATTTTAAATTTTACTTAGAATTTTATTATCTAAGCAAAAATGGGTAAAACTGAGAGACACTTTCTTCAATTTAAGGAACCCCTTTTAAATTTTAGGAAAACCTTTAACATATGTTAAAATATAATGTTGGAACTTTAAATTTTGCATATTAATAAAAAAAAAATTGGACAGGTATTCAAGTTACAGGTGCTTAAAAATAGCATAATTTCAAATTTTGGGCTTTTATAGCTCCTAAACAGGGGGCTTGACAAAAAAATTTTGTTAACTGACTCCTACTATTTTTTTAGGAAAATTTCAAGACTCTAGCTTGAACCGTTTAGAAGATATGTGGGGCCAAAAATTTTGCAAAAATTGAGTTCTATATAATGGTAAATTTTAGTACCGTATGGCAACCCTATATATTAAGCGGCATGAGCGACGAGACAGCGACGAGAGTTCTGTTTGTAAAGTCTATAAAAGCAGCTCTCTAATACCGTTCTTCGATTGAAAATAAACCTAACAGAACTCTTGTTATATCAATTTAAATATTGGGCTTTTTCGGAATTTTCAGGGGCTGTAACTTCGTCACCCTTCAAAATTAAGAAAAACCTTTGACACATGTTGAAATATAATTATAGAGCTTTCAATTTTGTCTATCACTAAAAAAAATTTGGACAGGTATTCAAGTTACAGGTGTTTCAAAATAGAAAAATTTCAATTTTCGAGCCCTTATAGCTCCTAAATAGGGGGCTTGACAAAAAAATTTTGTTAACCGACTCCTACTAATTTCTGAGTATCTAACTTCTCCCAAAATTTTAAGACTTGAGCTTGAACCGTTCAGAAGATATGTGTGGCCAAAAATTTTGCGAAAATTGAGTTTTGCGTAATGTTAAATTTTTGTACCGTATGGCAACCTTAAACATTTGCCTTGTAAAAATTTATAAATTTTATGAAACCAGCTATCATTTGCCGTTTTCAGATTGAAAATATATGTAACAGAACTCTTGTTATGACAATTTAAATATAGGGCTTTTTCCAACTTTGGGGGGCTGTAGCCCCGTAACAGGTGGGGCTACAGAAAAAAATTCTTCTACGAAATTATTTTTTTTGCAAAAACTACCCATGGTTAAAATTTCTTTTCTCTATTTCAAACGGTGTAAAAGTTTTTGTAAACATACGGACGGACGGACGGACGGACAGAGTGAAGCTATATAGGCACATTTTTACAAAATTTTTTGAAAATGTGCTATAAACGCATGTTTTAAAATATATTGGTGAGTTATGCATAATTTTTTAGGGGACTTTTGGTCCATTTATCGTGAGTCATTATTCTCCAGATATTTTTTTCAAATCACAGGTCTCCCGGGACTTATCACCTTGCCTATTTTTAAATATGGTATGTGTTATAATTTTAAAGTATTGGATAAAATAATGTTAAAATGAAATTCATATAAAACTGTTGGTTAACTTATTAAAAGCCACGAAAGCACACTTTATTTTACGTCTTTTAAAAATTTGTATAATTATCATGAATTAACTAAAGTTTGGAAATTATTGTGTTAAAATTATTAGATTTTATTTCATAATATTTTCTTTATAGTCTTAGTTTAAAAATAAATATAATTTCTGAATTCTTACACTTAATTAAATTTTTAGTTTGCATTCATTAAATTACCAAACTTTGAAGTATATTATTAGATTAAATACAAAAATTCTGAAACAATTTAATATTATTATAATATACTCGTATTAATATCAAACAGTTTTTTTTTTTGGTATTTATAATTAAAATAGAATTTAATAATCAATTAAATTAATTAGGGTAATAATTTTATTACAATTTCAATGCATTATTTCATGGAATTTATTAATATTTTCAATTTCATAATAATGAAACAACAAGTAAAACTTTAATTTTCCTTGATAAAAAAAGTGTAATAAAATTTTCCATGGAAATTGTTTCTTTTTTCACTTTGATCTTTTAATAATACGACAAAATAATTTAATTTACGAATTTGTTTCATTTTAATTTTTTTATGACTTTATAAATATTCAAATGTTTATTTTTAAATTGAGTCTTAAAATATAGAAGAACGAATAGGTAGTTTCTTTTTACGAAAATAATTGCAGACAAAAATATTATGATAATATTTGGTTTTTAATTATTTTTTTATTAATTTAAGTAAATTTGAATAATTAAACTTCTAAAAAGAAAATTAAGTATCATAGAAAGATTTTAAAGTTTTAATTCTTAAAACAACTTTATTTATAGAACTGAATTTTTAGTTATCTTAAACGATTCGACAAGTTTATTAATTTGGGTCGAATTAAAAGATTTTCGAATATTTTTAAATAAAAAAATTAATCGAATTAAATATTTGTACTGGGTGTATTTTTAATATTAATATTTTAGTATTAGATGATGAAAGTCTTCGAGACACTACAACTCCGATGAGTGAGAGAAAAATCTCCGAAAAACAGGGATATAATTCCTCTTTATATTTGGAAAAATGTGATTAAAAGTAAAAAACGTCAAATTTTATGTTTATTTTAAAAAATATTATGAATATATGTTCTGAGGGACTTATAACACTTATTCAAATTTTAAAATGTGACAGCAGTCCCTTAAAAAAATGTCATAAATCCCTTAGGGAGTTAGGACACTCTACTTTGTATCATAACTCCGTAAGGGACTTTTGACAAAAAATAGAGAGTCATAACTTCCTAAGGTACTTATGATAAAAGGAGTTATGAAAAGTCCCAGCGGACTTTTGACTCCGGAACTCTTGTCATATCGCCATATACTCTATGTGTACGAATACATCTAGAAATCTTTTCAGAATTTTTTATTTCCATCTCTTAGATTAGCTTTTATTAAAATTGACCCCTACAGGGTTATGACAGAAATGTGATAAATCTAATTGGATTTATAATTCTATCTTTTAATACTTCAAGGCATTTAATTTTGTCCTTATTCTACAAGCCCTTTTTTTATTTTATTGTATTCAATTGCTAATATCTTAAGCGCTGGTACATTAAAGGTTTTGAACTTCATAATAGATTCTGGCTTTTCATCGGGAAGGACAAAGTATTTGTACTACTCACATTACAAAAGAATTCGATGAAGGCAATCACATCCGAATGGACAAAGTATTTGAACTACTCATATTACCAAATAGTTCGATGTAAGCAGTCACATTTCTTATAGGTTTATAGGTATTCGACATTTTTTGAGGAAATACCGTTAACCCCAAGATAGCTAGTTTAACTGTAAATTAAAATAAAATAAATCAGCAAAACAACACAGATTTGATAAGTATAGTATTAGAAAATTTAAATATTCTGCTCATGTTGATAAACAGTTGACTTTAAAGGACATTCCGATAAAATTAATTCTCTATTAATTTGTAATATCTTAATAAAAAAATATTAAATTTTATTTTATTTCAAGTTCAATGTAACAATATTAAAACGATTTATTAAATTGGGTTGTTGGACAAACTTTGATAAGTAATTTACAGTTTTTTTATAATATTTATAAATTTCTTTTAAATTAATCAATTTAAAAGAATGTTAGGTTGTTTTTTAGTTTTCAATCATATTTTAAAGTTCGTTTATAGTATAAGTATATGTATATAATATGTATATAGGTATATGTTTATTTAAAGTTCAATTCTTTATATATTAAAATCATTTTCTGGAAATATAAAAACTGTAAATTACCGACAATCATAAGAATTTTCAGGGTCTTCGTCCTCGCACAAGGGATATTGTGTTTTTTTTTCAATATATATGTAATGAAATTTTATCTTTCCAAAAATATATATTTTCTTAATTCCACTTTGTTATTTCATTTTCTTTAAATATTTTTTATAACTTAACCAATAAAAAATGTCTCAAAGTCGTAAATACTCTTTTAATAATAGAAGGAGAAGGAGTATGAGAGATAGATAATCAGAAAAAGGTGATGGTAGACTTTTTTTTTTCTACTTTTTTTCCCCCAAATATACATAAGTTTGAATGTCCTTGTTATTATCCTTGAACTTGATTTGATATTTCATTGCACAGAAGTTTGAACATATTTTGAGGACTCAATTTTGAACGAATATTTTTCTTGTGTGGGTTGGTTTGTGTCTGTGTTTGTTGTTTGTGATTCTGAAAGTAATCCTTAAAGTAAAAATCAAATATTATTGAAAAATAAAAAAAATTCAAAATCGATGAAAAACATTTCAATCGTTCTAAAAAAATAAAAATTAATTCGCTATTTTCATGGAATGGGAAACTCTCTACTTAAAGTACTTTTTTGAAAACAATTTTATTTTGAAAAAGAAAATAAAAAAATACTGCAAAATTCCCAAACAATTAAATGTGGTTCAAAAATGTTAAATGAAAATTATTTTGAGTTTTCTTTTTTTTTCAAATATTTCCACCTCATTTGCAATTGCTAAAAAAAAAACTGTATTTTTAAAGGGATCAATTTACTGGGCGTGAAAATACTTCATTGAATGTGTCTTATCAATAGTTTACACATTGTAATTTTAATCAAAAAATAGATTTATTTTTATGTGGTTTAAAAGATGGCGTGAATTAAGACCCCGGGGTATTATTTCTCTTTTAGAAAGAATTAAGACCACAAAATATGAGAAATTAAGCTCCCCCAAGTATTATTTGTCTTTCATTCTAATCTTTAATATTTTGAGAAATAAAGATATCTTCTGAAAAATGGAGTTCCGGAATGTAAGTACACATATAAAGATGATGTTCTAGAGGTATTTTAAATTAAGATTTAAAAATAGTGTTTGTATTCCCCCTTTTTCCAGAACTTTGATTTGATATTGAAAATTCCTCCTAATTCAGAAACTCACCTTAACATATATAAATAATCTGAAAAAGGGTATATTAATTTGGAATGCAAATCGAAAATTCCTTCTTATTACCTTTCAAATGAAAAGGTATAAGAAATAACACTGCGAGATGCTATTCTCTTTCAATTCAATTTTCCAATTCTTGGAAATAAAAACATCACGGCGGCTTTAATTCTCAAAAAGTCGAAAGTTAAATTGTAGTACCCCGGATTATTATAATGACCCGCTGTCTTATTTGTATTTAGCAATGTGAAATAACCTCATGTGGCCTTTATTTGGCAAGGGCTTATTTCACGGCACCGGTTTAAGAAACTTTATATTATTTTCATGTGAAAAATTTTCAGTTTAATCAATATTAGAAGTTATAAATTTATTAAAGAAGTTATAAATATATGTCAGAAAATTTGGGTCGTTACTTTCTCATAAGCCATAAATGCTCCTTAACTTACTTAGTTTACTTTTGATTACAGATTTGAGTATGTGGAGTTTACTAATTTATTGTTTTAAATTTAAACTAATTTAATAAAGTAAAATATAAATAGGAATTTTTTTATGAAAATTTTTATATAAAAAATTAGAGATAATTTTATTATTTCTATTTATTTTCTTTTTAAAAAGTTACACACTTTTTATGAAATTTACTTATAAAATTCGACCCTTACCTATCCAAAATATCATTAATCTCTAAAAAAATTTAATTTATATTTTTATTTTATAGCGACCTTTTCTTGTTCTGTTATTCTTTAATCAAAAATTTGCGATATTTATTGTTTTTTTTACTTTATCCCTAAACCGGCAGATAGAAAATATAGAAAAACAAAGACGGGGGGCAATTTAGAATAAAATGAAATACTTATTTCTAAGGAAAATTTATTTAAATATTAAGGTTTTTTTTTATAAATTTGTTATGTGGCTTGAAGCAACGCCACAAATTTATCTTTTAAAAGAGGATAGAAAATATTATTAAAAACATATTGAGTCCTTATTTACGAAAAATATAAAAAATTGGCAAAATTATAAAACAAGGAAAAGTTTAGTAAGGTAGACTGTGTCAAATCTGGGATACCCGTACGACCGTAATATAAACATTATATCATCCGGTTAATTACTTTTGCCAAAATTTCAAACATACAGCTTTATTAGGTTTTAGTGTATAATGCTTATATAAAAGAAGGAGTTGTATGGAAGCTACTCGAACCCACTGTAGTAAACCAACCAAATTTTGTGAAACTTTGGCCGTAAAACTAAGCTACATTTGGCAAAATTTCAGACACCCAGCTTTAATAAATATGGAGTAATGCTCATATAAAAAAAGAAGTTGTATGGCAGGTACTTGAACCGGTGGACAAAAAAGGGCTGGATTTCAATAGTAATGACGGCTTTTGCCAAAAAAATTTCAAATCCTACTTCCTTTATTTTTTGAGTTATACTGCAGATGGACAGACGGACATACATAACCAAATCGATTTATTTTTCGATTCTGATCCGAACCATACCCTTGACTCTATATCTATCCCCTCCGTTCCTTCTCTGCGTCACAAACGTAATGGGAAATTTAGTATAACCTTTGGACTTATAATCATACAGGTATAAGAAATCTCTAAAAAAGCATAATGGTAATAAACATATCCTTTTGATCTTTTTATAAAATTTTTTTAAATAGGTACACAGAACTCAATCAACGACAAAGCAATTTTGTCACTTTTTATTTTGTTGTTGGTTTTTTAAAATTAAGAAAAATCAAAACAATTTCAAAACTATATTAAAAATGTTTTTTATTTTGCTCTTTTTTTGGAGGAATAAAGTAAGACTATGCGAAATAAAGCCCCAAAGTTATATTTGCCATATATAATAACACCGCAAAATTTGAGAAGGAAGAACACGCGGTACTGTTTTTTAAGAATTCGTAGATCGAATTGAAAAAGAAATAACACCCGGAGTTCTATTTCTTAAACCTTTATACATGAAAAGTTTTAAATTAGGAAGAATTTTAGAACTGTATTCAAATTCAGTGTTCCACTTAAATAGATTAATTATATATGGGTAGGTGACATTGCGAATTACAAGAGATTTTAAAGTTGCATTTAAACGGAAATATGCACCCGGTTTAAAATTTAGTTCTAAGATTCCTACAGAATGCGATCTTTATATGAGAATCAACATTTCGAGGCTTTATTTCTTAAGATATTGGAAATTAAATTGAAAGAAAAAAAAAACACCCCGGGCTTTATTTTCAAGAAATCGAAAATTAAATCGAAAGCTGAATAAGGCCCCAGGCGACTTTATTTCTAAATTACTTTGAGAAATAACAATTCAGGATGCTGTTTTGCAGGGCTTTAATGAATTCTTCCCTCTTGTTTACCGGCATAAAGAAACCTCATACAATTTTATTTTCCTTAATTTAACATATTTTTATTAAAAAATATTACTTTAAGTTTTTTTTTCATTATATCATACGTTTTATTGACTGGAAAATCTTTGAACTTTCCATTTTTCTTTTAATTCACTTTCGAAAGGAAAAGAAAAATTCCCTAAAGTGAAATGAAAAACTTTAAGGTAACAAAATCGGATAGCGTGGAAAAAAAACTCTCTTGGAAATTTAATATTTCAATGGATATAAAGTTCTAAGGTTGTTAGTTATAAATTATTTTTAAAAAGGAGGACAGTAATTTTCCTGTTTTTCTTTTAAATCCCTTTTTGAAGGAAAATATTCTTTAGTAAGTGATCTAATAAAATTAGTTGTTTAAAACATTAGTTGTTTTTTTTTTTTGCCAGAATATATTCACAGTCGTATATCTAGAAATTGAACTAAAATGATAATAAGGGTTTTTATCAAAACCGATTCTTATTTCCTATATATCTTTATATTAGAAAAGTTTTAAAATAGGAAGATTTTAGAATTGTATTTAAAATCGGGATATTTCCCTTTCCCATAATAGTATATAATATTTTTAAGTAAGATTCTATATTAGGAAAGAAAGGTTGATTAAAAATCCTAAAAAAGAAAAAGTTTACACGGTTTTCAATCTCACAGGGTCTTATTTCTCAAATTTTGCGGTATTATTAAATATGAGAAATTGCATAATTATTATATATGAGAAATAAGACCTGGCATGGTTTTTTTTTTTTTTCCTGAAGGAGGAAAAAACCTTCAAAAGGCACCTGAAATCCTTATCCCCCAGATATTGTAAGATTTTTCTCAACTAAAACAACCTTCCCCCGTAGCCAAAATGGAGGTAATGTGTTCCACAATTTGGAGGTGCGACTTAAAAAACAGTTCCTAAATTTCAGAGTTCTTGTTCTAAAAAGCTCTACTGTATATGAATGAGATTTTGGCATAATATTTTTAATTTCTTCCGAAGTAGATATTTATAAAATAGACAAGCATCAGCCCTGGCATGTTATTTCTTATTGAATGCATAATGTACCCCGAGGGCTTTATAACTCAGGCCCTTATTTAAAGCCTCCATAATTTTTATAAAAACTAAATACAAAAATAAACCATAAAATAATATACATTTTTAATAATATTTTTGCATTTAGAAAGGTTCCTTAAGTCTTCACTCTACTGTTTAAAATTGAAATATAATTGACTTGTGTGAAAAAGAAAAAAACCAAATTAGAAAAAATTTTTGTCACGCAAAAAATTGTGATTACAAAGTAAATTTAATTTCAAATTAGAATGATTGCATCCGGAACCAATTAAAGCAATAAAAACAAAACCAAATAGTAAAAAAACGTGTTAATGTTAAGAAAATAATTACATTATTGAAGGAGAATGGATTGCTAAAGAAAAACAAAACGTATTTAGGTTATGTCCTGCCGTAAATAAAAGAATGAAAAGGTGGTGACCTCGCACTATGTAGTATATTCAAATAAATTTAATTTTTAATTTGATTGTTATATAATAAGGATTATGCTAATAAATTGAGTTAAACAATAGCATAATTAAGTATAATATATTATGTACCATAAAAGTGTTAAATAAATATCTAAAAATGTATGATTATGCAATGCTCCAACGAGTTCAATAGTATAACCTTTGAAAAGATCTGGGGTTTTTAATAAAAAGTAATTATTTTAAGGGGCATCTTAAATTCAAGCCCCGGCGTGTTGATTCTCAAGAATTCGGAGATTAAATTGAAATATAAATAACATCCGGCAGTGTTATTTCTTAACAGGTTGTGTATAAAATTAGGAAGAATTTTAAAATTTTATTCGAATTCAGAGTATTCCCCTTTTCCAGATGTATGTGACGTTGAGATTTTAAAGTTTTTTTGAAAATTCTGGAAAAAGGGAATATCTACCCTGGTTTTGAATCTAACTCTTAGATCTATTCAGAATATATAAGAATAAACACCCCCGGTTTTATTTCTAAAGAATCGAAGGTTAGATTGAAAGAGAAATTATACCCAGAAGCTTTATTTTTTAAAAAGTCCAAAATTAAATTAAAGCAGAAATAACACCCAAAGCTTAGTTTTTTGAAGAAGATGTAAGTTAAGTTCGAAGACCATTTACAGCCGAACTGTAAAATCTCATATTTTGTGATCAAATGTGCTCCTTCTTCTTTTTTTATCATAAAGCTAACAGTATTAAAAATTCAAATTATTTGATGAGCCCATAATTATTATTCTTTTGTTCCTTATGACAGGGTTGAATGAAATAAACCATCTTAAATGAAAACATTAATACTTAATTTAAAATTAACAAAGTATTCGCTTGTCATTAAAAAATCTTTTTATTTTTTGTCAAAATTTCAACAATTAGCAATTTTAAATTAAATAGTAATTTGTTAGAAAATCTTGTTCATCTGTCCAAATCAATTTATGTAAAAAAGAAAACAATTTTTTAACATCTGCCGCAGGCAATCCTATGTCAATTTTTCAATCAATTACAAGCTAATTTATTTATTTTAAATGAAATTGATGGTCGATTTTTTTATATAATACGGAAAAGTACAAAAAAAAAACAAATAAAATATGGTGCTAATATATCAAAAAAATCAAATAACTTTGTTGTTTGCTAGTGTGTATTTGTGTAGTAATACCGAATAATAAGGTGCCTTGAAATAGAGCCATACGTAATAAAGCCAAAATGGTTTTATTTCGCTTTTGAATGAGAAATAAAGACAGTTCGCACATTTTTTTCGCGTATGGCGTATTTCCTATTCAAATGCGAAATAATACCATATCTTTTTCTAAAATTTTATAAAATACATAGCATATTGTAAAATTAATACATAGTTTTATAGTATAAAAATTAAAAAAAAAATAAATATAAAATATAAGTAATTAATAAGTTTCTAATTCTTATAATAAACTATATTAAAATATGTTACAAAATATTATTTTCATTCCGGGGACCGAACCCCCGCTAACTGAATTATAGATGCTACATTTAACTTAAATGACTGGTATGAAATGAAATGAATGGTATGAGAATTTTGCATGCCTATTTTATTCAAAAAATAATACCAGTCATTATATCACTCACACACATGTAATAAATATTCTGGCAAAGGGAAGAATCTAAAATTTTGAGTCACACTCTAAAATCTCTCATAATTCAGAATATCACATATACATATATTTAAATATTTTGGAAAAAGCGTATAACATTGGCTTTTAATCCAACTCTAAAACACCTTCCTATCTATTTCAATAACGAAGTGATTAAAATAGTGGAAGCTTATGCTTTCAACCCCCCGCTGTGTATATGTCAGATTCTCATTTTGTCGGATTTTTTAAGTAGAATTCAGGATTATCAATTTTTCCAGAATATTTATACATACATATTAAAATTGAAAGAGGTTGTTTTTTGTAGAAGTTATATTTTTTGGAATTATTATTTATAATTATTTTTGTTTGGAAAATTAAATTGTTCTATTTTCACAAATAAAATTACATTTTTAAAAAGGAAATAATTTCGCAATTATATGCAAAATAAAATCATACCCGCTTTATTTCATATGGCGTTATTTCACGGCACCGGATTCTATATTTGATGTACATATATGAACTAAATATTTGTTATATGTAATGGCATTGCAAACTTTTTGGGCGAAAAAGACTATAAATTTAATAATGAAATTAGACCTATCATTTTTTTAGTCTGTGATAAGATCAGATCAAAATGAGCAAGTGGAAAGAAAGTTTTGCCATTTAATTATATAATAAAATAATTTAATCTAAAATTGATCTCGTTTAAAGATCTTGATCTAAAAGTTGATCTTTAAAAGATCAGATTACTAATAGATCAAAAAAAAAAAAAAAATACCATTTGATCCAAAAAATGTTCTATAAAAGATCAAATCAATTTTTAAGATCCAATTTTAATTTGATCTTTTTGACGATCTAGATCAAGATCTAAATATCTATTACTGAAACCACTGCTGGCCACTGCTGGCACGTGTTTAAAAAAACACATATGTGTTCAATTCTTAATTTTCTCGCTGAAAAAATATTTTATATTAACTTAAATGTATAAGCATAGTATATATACATATATATAAAAATATATATGACATATATATAAAAATAGTACATATATATAAAAATATATATGACATATATATACAAAAAAAAATTTAAATCAAAATTTAAATAGAAATTATTTTAAAAGAAAACCAAAAAAAAAAGTAAATGTCAAGTTTTTTTAAAATATAGTCAATTAAGATAATTGATGCTGCTAAAAATCTTTTTTTTAGCGGAAAATCTTAATCTTGGTTGATAATGGATTGATTGATTATAAATTTTACTTTTTTGCCACATTTTTATAGTAAATTGAGAAAAAATATTTTTTATGAATTTTAGCCTGCCTGTTCGTTAGTTCATTCATTAACAAAACTTCAACCCTGTAAAGATATGGACCGGATCAGAATCGAAAAGTAAATCAATTTAGATATGTGCCCGTTCGTCTGACTCTCAAATTTTAGCAAAAGTAATTAAGTTTCAATGCCAAAGTTTGCAAAATTTAGTTAGTCTAGTGCAGTGGGTTTGAGTACCTGCTATATACAACTTTTTTTTTTATATGAGTATAAAATATATAATAAAACCGAGTATATGAAATTTTGTAAAACAAAATTAAATTTAATGGCCAACATTAGAACACAGTTGTAATATAATTATTATAAAATTACATAATATATTCATGTAAAATAAGAGGTTCGAATGGCTACAATACAACAAAACTCAAGAGTTAGAAAAATACTTCAACATTTTATTTTTAATTTTTTTTTAAATTAAATAAATTTCAAAAGGAATTTTCTTTTTCTTTTAAAAATCATTTCACACCCAAATGAAGATAAGTTCACCGACATCATTTGAATTAAAAAAAAATATAATTTTGATTTCCGCGGGGATCAATAAATATAATTTTTCACACTTTTTTTTACATAATAATATAAAACAAAATGACAAAATATGAATATTGAAGCCATATATTTATCAAAAATACATAAAAGTTTGGATTTTGGAATACCTTTAATATATATATATATATGCTCTTTTCACATAAACTTGATCCTTTTTCAAATGAAATTTATCTATTTTCAAATTAGTTTGGTTTTAAGATTTATAATTAATTTGGTCTTTTTAATTCAGCTCCTTATCTTGAAATCCAGTAGTCAGATCAACTTAATTAAAAAAAAATGTATTCACCGATTTTATAGTAGAACCTAACAGAATCTACGGTTAGAAAAATTTGGCATTTAAAAAATTTTAATTAAAACTGTTTCGATTCTTAAGTCCTCTCTTAGAAATAAGTCTCCAAAGATTAAGTTACCTTTTTTAGTTTCTGTTACAGAATTGAGGGTTGCATTTTTAAAATCATGTCAGATTGACTTCTGGGATCCAAGATATTCTGTCACTTTTAAAGGAAGGATCAATTTGATTCGAAAAAAGGCCAATTTCATTTGAAAAATTTGTGATCAATTTAATTTGAAAAAAACTTGACAAAATTCACTAGAAACCGGACCAAGTTTATATGAACAGAGTATACATTTAGTACATATAAAACAGTACTCTATATTATAACATATCTATATATATATATATATATATATATTATCTATGTAATAAACATATGTATATAATATTATCTATGTAATGGGAATATCTTAAAACTCGTGTGCAGGATTGAAAATAATGTATATAAAGTAATGGAACTCCTTTCCTCTACTTTTTATTGCAAAGTAAAATTTGTTGACAAAATCAATTTTTTCACAAAGAAATTTTATTGTATACGAATAGTTAATTTTACCTGTTCTTTTACCTTTAAAGTGTGTTGTTTGTTTTTTGTGTTTTTTTTTTTTTTGAAAAATCACATCAATTGGCAGCACGTGTCAATCTTAAATAGAAAACAAATAAATTTTTATTTTTTTATGTTTAATGAAAAAAAAATTTAGACAAAAAATCAATTCAAAGCAAATCGTTTTGAAGGTTGTTCAAGTATATACCGAAAATTTATTAAAAAAAATGTGTCCATCGTTATTTAAATATATTTAGGTATTGCTTCTGATTCCGCTGAATCAGTATTTTTACAAAAGCTTCGGTCCCAAAAGAAATTTCGACAATAAATCAATAAAAAAGATAATAAATTATCTTATATGTAAAAAGTTTTGTAAAAAAACCTAGAATTTTTCAAAAAGGACATTTCCCAAATTGAACAACTTAGCATAATAAGTTGAGGGTGAAGAGTATATTGAAAAATAAATTTATAATAGTTTCTTAGAACTTTTGCTAGAATTTTATTTTCCAATTAACAATTGTAATATAGAAAGAGACACTATCTTCAATTTTAAAGAAGTCTTTCGTAATTAAGAAATGCTGTAAACAAATTCTGTAATATAATGTTGTACATTTAACTTTTGTAAATTACTTCTAAAATGTTGACAGGGTATTCAAGTTGTATAGGCGTTTAAAACTTTCAGCTGGTGTTCCCTTACAACTCCTAAACAACGAACGGTACTCATACTAATTGTAAAGAACCAACTCCATTTATAAAATTTCATTGTAAGGATGTTAAATTTTTAAGAGTTAAGGATTCTGCTAATATTTAGGTTCGATAAATTGTAAAATCAAGTAATTTATTTATCATATATTTATAAAGCTTATTTAAGTGCTTGGTTCATATTATAACTGCTTAAGTACATGGTCTCAGCATACTTTACGAAACTCGAGTTTCATTGCCTGCAGTAATAAGTTATTTTACAAAAGCATATTTGATTGATAAAATTAGTATATTTATTTTATAAAAATTAATAATATTTTAAATTCTTTAGAATCATATTTCTTGACCTAAATAATTTTTTAAGTAGTTTTAATAGAAATTTCTTCGAAATCTAAATTACCAATACCAAATACTAAAGTACGATCTAATGAATTTCATATCTTGTAGCACAATTTTTTTTTTTAATAAATTAAAATTAAAAAACAGTCTTCAAATATACTTATTCCAAAAAAGCTTGAAATTCTTAAAAGGACATTAACTCTTAGCTTAATGTTAATAAATATAATAAGGAAATATTTGTGTATATTTATGAACATTTGAACATGCTATAATGATATTATCAAATATTTTAAGTACCATCAATAAGAAGTGCCATTTTCATACTTATTAAATAAGTGTACATGAACTTTTTTTTCTTCCATTTTCTGTTTCCTTAAGAAAACTAAACGTTTGCCACTTATGATTTAATCAAATTAAATAATCAATTTTAGGGGATATAATAAGGTGACCATATGAGGATTCAATTCTGGTTAATTGAAAATTTTTTTTTTTACTGGGATCCGAATCTGAGCTCTTCGAATGAAAGTTCGGCATTTCTAATTTGCTACCTACTTCTACCTATCTAGTAGGTACTACTTACTAGAAACGTGATTTTAAAAAAAAGTATTTTTAAAATAATAATAATTTCTTCAAAAATAAGTAAGTCTCTACAAAGCATTGAGTCGGGAGGAATGAAAAACAGAATTTTTAAAAGTAGTTACCTAGAAGAGATTTCCCACCGCAGACAATTGTCAATATGACTCCCAAAAAAAATTTAAATGAATTGCGTAATAAATATTTTAGAGCTTGTGTCCCCGATTTAGAAAACCCCAAAAACTTGTGTTATAATATAAAATTTCAGTACAAATGGTCAGTTTATTATAATTAACTTTAATTTTATCGTTTCTGTTTTTCCTACTGTACTAATTTTTTGAAAATGCTGAAGTATACAAATAACAGGAAATTTTTTGACATTGACTTATAGTAATACCGTTTTGTTTAATAATACTTCAAATATTTCAGAAATTAAAGATATCCTTGTGATTCTTTTCTGTACTGTTATCAGGTTAATGACCTACTGAACGACAAAAAAAAATGTCTTATTTTGCTCTATTATTTGTTGTTATTATACATATTTGTTAAAATTAATGAAAATGTTTTGCTTATCAAAGAAAATTTGTCGGAAAATTTGTTTTTTTTTTTCATAAAATAAAAAAATACCCAGTGAAAGTAAAAAGTGTAAATGAAATGAATACAAAAACAGAGAAAAAATGTGATTAATTAGTGCCATTTATTTTGCACTTGAATAACAATAAGAAAATAACGGTAGCTACGGTAGATTTCTAAAAGAAAAATGAACGGTTAATTGCGGAGTTCCCATTGTGACAAATAAATTGTGAATTTTAATTCAATGGTCGAGAATTTTTCTGATAATATTTCCTTCATAGTCATATTTCTATAGGACCATTAAAAAGCACATTACTGAAATATTCTTCACAAACATTAATATGTAACCAAAGTGACACTTGGATTTAAGAAATTAATTATGTTATTTTATTATATTAAACATTCCTTTTTTTAATTTCCTTAAATTTAAGTTTTCTTATATAATCTATCTGGGCGTTTATCTTGGAAAAAACTAAAATATATTTCTAATTTTTCTGCATCAAGTAAAGTATACCATGATTTTGACATTTATAAATTGATTACTTTAAAGTTGAATTTTTTATTTTGTAATACAGCCATTTTTATTTTTAAAATACTTAGTATAGTGAAATTTCATTAAAGTCTTTTGATTAGCAAAAATACGTGTTATAGCAAATACATGTTATAGCAACGTGTCATATGGCTTTGGATTATAACGCCCTTAGGTTTTATGTCTCATTTTAAGTAACTCAATTTGGCATGCATTAGAGCATGGGAGCTGCTGCTACTGCTACCGCATCCGTGATTCTAGCGCCATCAGTGCGGTGTAAGTAGACTATGGAGCTAGGGCAAACCACGCACACCCGGCATTCTATGGCGGCTGTAGTCACGTCTATGTCCGATCATTTTATGAATTTTATTATGTTTAATTACAAAATATACAATATTTCCCATGCGATTTATTTAAAAATAGCGTTCAAAATTTCAGGATCCTTTAGCCATAAGTAAGTTCAATAAAAACTGTTAAAAATAACTTCAATTTTCGGGGAGTCATAAAATACAAAAGATTTTTGTGGCCTTTTGACGCATAGCTGTTGAGATATATTGCCAATCAATTTATGGTTAGCCTTTCAGCCTTAATTTTGTCAAAGGTATTGTTTCTCATCATTAGTGGTATATATTCCCCCGCTAATTTTTGGGTAATATTTACTCATAGCTTGTAGACATAATGCCCGAGGCCATATGACACGTTGCCTTTGTTGAAACATTGCAAATCATATAATTGTATATTTTTACCAGAAGGGAACGCATTGAATGGAAGCATGTTCCATATAGTAGAAGTTTTTACTGTTCTGTTAATTATTCTTGGGCCCCTTCAATTTGAGAAAAATCCCTAATTACGCACTATTATTTACTAAAATTATTTAAACTAGAACTTAATTATAAAAAGTATAGTTTAATTAAATTGTTTGTTTTTTGTAATTACGTTTTGAAGTTTTTCTATAAGAATTTTATAAGGACGCAATCTCTTACTAACGCTTATGGAATCATCATCTATAGACCAACGATAATTAAGCAAAGTGCAACCATTTTATATTAATTTCAATTAATTCCAAAAAACAAAAACATATTCTATCCATAATACTTAAAATAAAATGAAATTAAATCTAATTTTTTATTTCAAATTTTTAATAAAATTTTTTAACATCTTCTTGATCAGTAATTAAATTGAATAAATTAGTAAGTAAAACAAAGAACTTAATAAATTATAATTTATTATCTAAATTGATAATCAATGTGCAACATTGTTTCTTACAAAATTTTAAACATTTAAAGTTCTTCAAATAGCATTCAATTCATTTTTTCAACCATTGAAGAAAATGGCGCCACAACTATTTATGTTTTTATGATTAACTGAAAGTAAAAATAAATTTAACATAAAAGCCATTATCCTAACTAATAAATCAATTTTTAAAAACAAAGTTGCATTCAAATATTGATTCATACATTGCATGTATGATTGCACACAAAATAATGTATAATTGTATGTACTTAATGTACATAAATCTAAAAATCTAAGTTCTTTGAAAGAACTTTTTTATAACTTTTTTACTATCATTCTTTTTATATTTCTTTATTTTTTTTTTTTTTTTTTGAATTTTTTTTAATTCTGGTCCCAATATGTCTTAATTTTTTGCTTCATATTAATTTCAAATCAACATCGTATAAGATAATACTGTAATATTTGTCAAATTGAATGTCCTTGTGAAAATGTCCTTATATGTGGACAAATGTCCGATTAAAAAATAAAAAAAAGAGAGATAAAATAAAAATAATACCACCTATGAGTTAAAAATGAATAAAAAGAAAATACAGAGTATATATATGTATATATAGTACAAAATTAATTTAAATGAAAATTGAAAAATATTTTTCTTCAAATTTGAAATTTTTAAGATTTACTCTAAATTGTTTTAAACTCATAAATTTAAAAAGTTTATCTTAAAACTTTTTTAAAGTTTTTCTTACTTTTTGTTAGTTGTAAGTTTTTAACAACTCTGTTACCTTGTCTTATGTTAAAATAAATTTTCTTCAATGGTTGAAAAAATGTCGTATGTGTAAATGAATTGTTGAAAACTAAAAAAAAAAAAACATTATTCTAAGGTGCACTTATTGAAGTGCATTATTTAAGTGCTTCAGTCTGTCTAAAATTTGAATTATCATTCATTAATTTCATATTATTTAATGAATGAATGATCCTTATACAAAACAAGTTGTTATGAAAATTAAAATTAATTTGATAAATAGACGATACTATTAACCGGCTGGTTCTCGTCTTTACCATACGCTTTCTTATATCTTTCGTATGTTTATACCCGTATGACTATATAGTCAAAGGGTATAATAAATTTGCCATTACGTTTGTAACGCAGAGAAGGAGGGGGGGTAGATATAGACTCAAGTGTATGGATCGGATCAGAATCGAAAAAAAAATCGATTTAGCTATGTATGTCCGTCCGTCTGTCCGTCCGTCCGTCCGTCCGTCCGCACGATAACTCAAAAACTAAAGGAGCTAGAATCTTGAAATTTTCGCAAATTCGTTTTTTTGCAAGAGCCGTCATCGCTATTTGAATCCAGCCATTTTGGTCCATGGGTTCGGGTGGCTGCCATACAACTTCTTTTTTTATATGAGTATTTCTCCATACCTATTGAAGTTAGGTGTCTGAAATTTTGCCAAAAATAGTTTAGTGTAATGGCCAAAGTTACTGCAAAATTTGGTTGGTCTACTGCAGAGGGTTCGAGTAGCTGCCATACAACTCCTTCTTTTATATGAGCATTACTCTATACCTATTGAAGTTAGGTGTCTGAAATTTTGCCAAAAATAGTTTAGTGTAATGGCCAAAGTTACTGCAAAATTTGGTTGGTCTACTGCAGAGGGTTCGAGTAGCTGCCATACAACTCCTTCTTTTATATGAGCATTATACTACACCTAATAAAGCTGGAATGTTTTAAATTTTGCCAAAAGTAATTAATGCTTATAATAATAATGATATAATGTTTATATAACGGTCATACGGGTATCCCAGAGTTGACACAGTCTACTCTACTACACTCTTCCTCGTTTTATCCTTCATTTTATCAGCATATTTTAGTGGCATACAAAAAATTATTTCCAAGATTATTAAATACTAAATTGAAATATAATTCGGGGTTGTTGAAAAATCATCATATTTATTAATCGGCATCTGACCGATAGATCAGTGGTAAAGTGGCGGCCTTCAATCGAAAAGTCTCAGGTTCAAATCCTGGTCGGAACATATTTAATAAAAATATATAGTGTACATTAAAATAATTTAATAAGAAGTCCAAATGTCAAATAAGCAAAGGCTTAATTTTATCATGCAATATTTACTATTGTCTGGCTACTAAAAATAAATAAGTAAAATATTTATCGGCTTATTCGGTCACAAAATTATCAGTCGCGGCTCAATTATTTTCCTATAAATATAATTAATATTTTTGGTGCGAAAATCGCTCTAATTTAAAGCGCTTAGCAGTACTACGTATAGTTTTTTTTTAATTTTAGTATTGACACCATCTTTTCTACCCTTTTATAATTGATAAGTAGTCGTGATCATATATTAGTCCGCTTATTCCGTTATAACATTGTCGATCGTAGTTCAATTCCTTTTTTTTTAAAATTAGTAATCATTTCAGTGTGAATATCACTCGAATTTTGTACGGCGAAACCACTTTTAGTTTTGACAGTTTCTTTTCTTACCCTCTGTATTTATTGAAAAATGGTCATCTCATAAGTAATTTATTATACGTTTATTCTTTATTTTTAATCGGCATAACTATTTAATATATTAAAATATAATTTTATCTATGCATATATGCAGGGTGTTTCCTAATTAGCTGCACTGCTGTATACCCCTGCATAGATAATTATAAGTAAATAAATTTTGTGTATGGGGGCTAAGTGGGGGATAAATGAAATTCAAATATTCTTTTTAGTTTTCATAATTTTAACTTTAACTCTGTTTTTAGACTACTTATGAAAATTTTGTAAAATTTATTCGAAAGCGATGTCCTCTTTTAATCTTCTATCGTTTTCTATCTTTTAAACTTTCAAAACCTAGAAGCGACCTTTAAATTTAAAACAAGTTGAAATTTTAACAATTTTTTTTTGAAAAACCTACACTTTTTTTTTATCTACTCATAAGTATATATGCAGTGGTATATAGCAGTGCACTTAACTAAGAAACACCCTGTATATATCTCTAAAATTAAATTTTCTCTATTTTTCATTTGTTCAAGATAACATCCATCTTCTATATAGCAAATTTAAAAGTGATTCATCTTTGCTTATATATTATCATATCACTGTTGAGTGATTAATAAGATTGGCTATACTAATAAATCTCCATATTTTTCAAATGAATGAAATCTAATAAAAAACATCTTGTTTCATCAATAATATTAATTTTCTGGAAAAAAAATCACTACTTTACAAACAAATTATGCATCCATCTAATTTTATTTCTTTTTTTTTTTTTTTGTACATCTTAAAATTTTTATTGCATTTTCCATTGCAAAATTCAATATGCAAAAATGAAACCCTATCAAACAACATGACAATTTTTTTTTGCAGTTCCATGGGAAGCAACATATTATGGCACTGGGTGATAAATGTCATAATGTAAATGTAAATGAGTAAAAAAAAAAAAAAATTGTTGTTTACCAGAAAATTCAATTTAAATATTTTTATAATCCTTATTTTGCATTCATTGTTTAATGCATTGTAAAAAAGGATCAGTTTACATTTAATGGGGGGGGAAAATTTTTTTTTCAAGTATGCTTAAGAAAATTATTGTAAATATATACGCAGTTAATGATTTATTACTTGATCTTTAAAATGAAATTTATATGAAAGTGATTTGACGGTTTAATATTAAAAAATGTTCTGCATTAAAAAATACATTAAAAATCTTTTTAAAATGTTTTTTTATTCTTTTGTTGCTATTAAAAATTGATTTCATTTACTTGATCTTCTTAATAATACACTGCAGTAATCATAGTCAGCGCATTCTGCAATTGTTAATGAAAAAAGGGATTCTAAAATGAAGTTACGAATGAAGTGCTAATTAATAATGAACTAAACCTAAGTTGAATCCAAAGAATCATAGTACAAGAAAAAGTCGTATACATTTGCAAAATCAATAATAATCTAATGAAGCACAACTTTCATATAATCAAAAGTCTCGAATAGAGTGACCAGATCAGCGCATATTTTAAACATTCCAATTAGTAGGACGTTAAAATATTTAAATAGTCTAATACCCTCTGCAATATGTTTGTTTAACAAACTACCCAGGAATTTGAAAGAATTACATAAACTCGCCTGTTTAAAAAGGCAGCACCAACAAAGCTGGAATAACTTTACGTAGATGACGAACAAAATAAAGTACAATAAACTATATTTGAAATATCTCTATATTTGAAGTCTGTTAATGCTCTTAAACTTTAAAATTTATTCATTCCTTTTCTTAATGTCTTGGCTTTATATTTTAAATAGATAGATTCGAAAGTCCTTACCAAAATCTTATGGTTACAATTGAAGTCATATTCTGTATACCACTGTAGTATCCAAAAATCAGTGAACAAAATTGTTTATTTAATATGGATTTTATTATATTAATTAAAACATGATAATACTAAATGAAATTAATATTAAAATCATAAAATTAATTGAAAATTAATGATAATAATAAAAGTATAAACAATAATTTTCACTTTTTAATGAACGCTTTTAACTTTATTTTCACAGTAAAACAAAATGTCAATCATAAAATTCCAAATAACCCCTTGTTCATTATTTTCTTTAATTTTATATATTTTTTTTAAAAATTTCTCAGAAATTCTTTGACTCTAGTGTAAAGAGTAAAAGCTAATTAATAATAGTGTATAATAAATTTTAATTTATTTTTATTTATAATTTCTATTTCAAGACTTTTAATTTCATTTTCCATGAGTCTTTTATTAAAATTATTGGAAAATATTAACATTAACTTTTTAAATTTTCTATCTGTGATTGTAGAAAGTGTCATATTATTTTCACATTTTAATTGCTCTATGAATTGGATTCCCTTGAACTGTTGGAAAACTGATTTTAAATTCATTATTTATGGGGTTTATTATTAAATGCTTTTCTGAAGTGTAATACAATAGTGTTGTAATACAATTTAACCGCTTTCGACTGTAATTAATTTTTTGAATTATGTTATTTTGTAAGAATATAAGAGTGATGAGTGAATATAAGAAGTGATACAAAAAACAAGGGTTTTTAAAAAAGCAAATTTCCAAAACTACATAATGGAACATTTTGTTTAAAAAATATAAATAAAAATTCTAATTAAAAAATTTAGCAATCTAATGGTATTCAATCTTACTTATAATTATTAAACATAATTTTAAATTTATTATTGAAATATTTCTAGTCCATTTGAAAAATATTGATAAAATTATTAAAATATTTAGATTAATATTTTCATAAATTATATTAATTAATTCAAATAACATTTAAATTTTTAATTTACTGCAATAAAGTTTGCATTAAGTAAAAATAATGAAGATATAATTAAATAATTATTTAAATATTATAAAATAACTTATGTAAATTTAATACGTATATTTTATTGGAATATCTTTTTTTTTACAATTATAGATTGCTAGCAGAACTAACTATATGTATGCAAATTATAAATTATGTAACTACCAATTTAATCGACTTCTGTTTCAAACTGATGAAAATTTATTAAGTTTTCTATACAAAAAAAAAAAAAAATTACAATCATGACATTTAAGAAAAAAAAAATTCTTAAAACACATCAAAAATTAAATTATTTCAATTTTTAAATTAATATAGTTTTAATTTATTTGATGCATTTGGGTAAATTGATATAGAAAAATTTATTCATAATACTCATATTATATGACAAGGCTTTATAACTAATTTAAACTAAACTTTAAAATAATTTTCTGATAAAACTCCCATTGAGAGCCATTTTAAAATATCAAAAAACAAGTGATGAAAAAAACCAAGGCTTTTTAAAAAGCACATTTTCAAAATTATATAGGATTTGTTACTGAGTATTTTATCAGTTATTTTTATAAAAATATATATAAAAATAAATGATAATATTATAATTTAGTTATTTCATCAATTTGTTAATTATGACTAATATTGAAATCAATACATAGAATTTAATCCCAATGCACTCAAGAAAACGTGTTAAAAAGTGCGAAATATAATGGAGCTTCAATGTTAACGTTTAATTTTGGAAAAACATACACTGGTGAATAAATTACTGTTTTATAAAAACATAAAAGTTTTAATATCTAAGACCTTGTAACCCTTCAATCGAGAAGATTTTTTGCTTAGCAAACTTAAGATGGATCTGCCCACCCCCTCCTGTCCCCACCCTTCCATTTTTTTAGGTTCTAGGAAATCAATTGTGAACTCCACCAAAATTTGGAATTTTATTATTTAAGCAAAAATGGTTAAAACTAAGAGACAATTTCTTCAATTTAAAGAACCCCTTTCAAATTTAAGAAAAATCTTTAACATAGGTTGAAATATAATGCTGCAGCTCCAAGTTTTGTATATTTGTAAAAAAAAAATGTGAACATGTATTAAAGTTACAGGTGTTAAAGCCCTTATAGCTCCTAAACAGAGGACGTGACAAACAATTAACTAACTAATTTCTGAGGATCTAACTTCTCCTAAAATTTCAAGGTCCTAGTTTGAACCGTTTAGAAGATATGTGTGAATTTCGGCGGCTGGAGCTCCATAACGGGTGGGGCTACGGAAAAATGTTCTTCTATGATATTATTTTTTTTGCAATATCAACCCGTGGTTAAAATTCCTTTACTCTATTTCAAACGGTGTAAAAGTTTTTGTTAACATCCGTACGGACGGACGGACAGAATGAAGAATGAAGATATATAGGCACATTTTTACAAAATTTTTTGAAAATGTGCCAAAAAGGTTAAACCATTTTGTAGTATTTATATTAAAAACACAGTAGTTATAAAATAACAGAAAAAAGAACAAAATTATCATAAAAAGTAAAACTGCAACAACTATTTTTTAAAGTGACGTAAATAAGATAATTCATTAAATGTATTGACATTTTGTTTTTTTTCAAAAATGAAATCAACATTTTAATTAAAAAAAAAAAAATAATAAGACGAATCACTACTGCAACTATATCTGTTATTTATAGTTACTTTATTTAAAATAATATTAAAATTATAGGTGTTGCAAGTATTTTACAAGTATGTTTTTTTTCTTTTAATAAATTAAATTTTCAAATATCTTTAATTTAAAAAAAAAAAAACAACTAATGATAAAAAATATAAATTTTAATTTATGAACAAACTAAAAAGTATTTAATTGAAAAAGATTAATTTTAATTTTATAAATTTTAGACTTTAAATGCAAACATTAATATATCTATCGTTTAATGACAATTATTTAACAAAATTTTTATTTATTAATATTAGTATATAATATGTATATAAGTTCAGAGTTAGATTTACATGCATAGAATGAATATTGTGAATACTTTAGAATTTATCAACTAACAATTATTTGCCTTTACATTACAAATAATAATTATATGCCTTTACATTAAAAATTCACTTTACGGCTGGGTATCACAGTGGTAAGAGTGCCGACCTTTCAATTCACTTAAGTTTAATGTTATATAATAACTTCAATCAACTCAATTAACAGGTTTTTACTTATAAATTTTTCGTTTCAAATATTTATCAACCAATTTTCGGTTCAGGCGTTATTAACTTCAATCCGGCACTGTCATTTCATTCTATATAAGTTACTTGTTTAGCAAAATGTATAAATTTTCAGTAAAACATTGATTATGAGTAAATCAGGTGTAATCAAATTAAATTAAGTAAATTTTCAAATAAAATTTAATTAAAAAAAATACACTTATAAACTTAATTTAATATAGAAATTCAATTATTTTATATATTAACCTACTTATTATGTTTTAATTTAAAAAAAAAGATTTTTATTAAATGATAATTTAACGGATATTTAAAACATTCAGGCATTTTCTAGTTTTTACTATCATTGCTCCTTTCTGCTAATTAGATAATATTTTGTCTAATCTATAGTTTCCTGGTTTGCTTATTTTCGAATTTATAAGTGTTATTTTTAATTACTATCGAAATCCCAAATTTTTCCAAAAATATGTTTTTACTGAATATACGTGATCGAAACATATACTTAGTAAATTTGGATATTCGGATATGGAAATACACTTCCTGCAATCTGAATATAATATGTACTTGCCTCTTAATTCTATCTCTTGTCTTAAAACTTATATATTTAAGATATACATAAATAAAATAATATAACTTGATAAATTTTGATGATTTATTATCAGTTATCACAATTACATCCCATTTACATTCATAGTAAAAATATTGTTCTCTGTATTAAATATTATAAAATAAAATTAAGAAGATTTTACACATATTTTTTACATTTTTAATAATCGAGAGAGAATGATCAATTTTTTCTATTCAACTGTTTAAGACACAAGGAACTTACTAGATCTTTTTATTATTCAAATTAGATTTAACTTCAGCCCTTATATTCGACTCTCACAAGACTTTAGAAACATTTAAAATTTATTTGTTTTCAAAGTTCCTTAGCAAAATTACTCAAATTCTAAGTGTTGCAAATAGGTATCAAAGAGCAATTAAATAAATTTTAATTAAAAAAAATATTTAAATAAACATTTTAATTAATTAAATATTAGAATCAAATATATATTAGTTATTTAATTCAATGCTTTAAAAATTTATATAACAAATTGCCGCTTTCCCAAGATTTACAGATATTATACACAATATTTTGTTTATGGCAACATTTCAATTTTATATGTATCCAACGAAAATTAACAGCTAGCAACATTTTAAACATGTTATATAAAAGTAAAATGTTCAACATATTAAATATATAACAAAATTTAATGTTAACATAAAAGCTTAAATTTTTACTGTAAAATTTTTTCAATATACAAATTACAAATTCAAAATTACTCAAATCATAAAATATTCGTATACGAAAAGCAAATTGACATAATTTAACGAAACACATGGTCTAACAGAATATTTTTCTCTTATCTCATAATATTTATGTTGCAAAAAAAATGTTTACATAAAAAAGAGTTTTTCTCACGCACATTTTCCCAAAATGTATATGAATTTTTACTTTCCTACAATATAAATGTATGTTTGTTTATATTACCGTTTGCACTTAGCTTTAAATAGTACTGTTATTTACAAACGGAAAATAAAAAAAAAAAACAAAAAATATAATAACATCTATCCAGTGATTTACAACACATACACATGAACATTTGTGTGGTTAAATTGTCGGCGGTGTGACTTGTTGATAAAAGAAATTTTCTTTTTTAAATTCAGCTTGGCTGATCTGTCAATTGAAAAACTCTCAATTACAACAAAATATGTTTACGTAAAATTTTACCTCTATATTTTTATTTTATTTTGATTTTTTATTTTCTTGTAATTTTTTTTTTTTTTTTATTGTTTTCTCTTTTACACGCTAATAAGATGTTGACCGGTTTGTATGCAATACTTTAACTGGTGAACAACAGTTAATATCGAGATTTCGTGTACGCTGGTTGTAATAATCGGAAAAATAAAATAAAAAACGTTTTGGAAAAATTTATAATGAAAAATTATTTTCTTTATATTTTGTTCGAATTTTCTTCTTGTTTTTTTTTTTTTTTGAGAAAAATTAATTGAAATTTTTTTTTTAAGTGAACTGTTCACAATATAAAATTTAAAATTTATTGGATATAATTTTCAATTAGAAAATTCTATTAAAATAATTAAAATAGTGTGTGTAAAAATTCAAGTCAATTTATTTTTTACAAAAATAAATACAAACTTTTAGAATTTTTTAAATGAAATATTTAGAGTATAATTTAAATAATTTAAAAATGAAATAAAAATTTTAAGAAAAATTTTTAAAATATTTTGGCAGTGAAATTAAGAAAATTATATATATATGTATATATTATTACATTTAAAATTTAATGTTATATTCAGAGTTTTAAAGTGCTGAAATTTAAACAGTATACAAAGAAAATTTCTAAATCAATTAAATTAAATTTAATATAAAGTTTAATGAAAGTGATTTAAATAAAATTTATTATTTTAAAAAAGATTGCAATCTATTTTCTTTTTCGTAACTCAATATACTTAAATATCTCAATGCTAATGATGCTAAGCATTAGTTTTTCTAAATTGAATTAAATACATTTATATATATATATCTATAACTATAAAAACTAAAAACAGGAATTAAAACAATACTTTAAAAATGCAGCAGATTTAAATGATATATAAAAGGGATTATATTTATAAACATATATTTTACATTTAAAATAAAATGCAATTATATTTTTACTAATAAGTTTTAAAATTGACAGAATATTCATTTAAAAATATGTATTTTAAAATTATAAATGTTTTCGGAAGTTCTTAAATTTGATTTTTATAAAATTAAAATAAATTTTTCAAAGTAAATTTTAAAACATTAAAACAAAATAAATATAATTAAGATTTAAATTAGTTTTTTTTTAAATTTTCGTATGCATGCAACTCAGTAAATGCAATTTATTTCATAAATATGAAATTTATGGAATTATGCATTTAACTTGTAAAAATTTATATTACTTATTTTATTACTATGGTTAAAAAATATAATTATATATGTATAAACTATGTACCTACATTAATGGTAGCATAAGTTTATAACTATATTGTTTGTTAAAAGTATATATATATATATACAGTTATGGGGCACCTAATTAAAACATATAATATTATGTAGCTACACGTTTACCAGCAACATTAATTTCAGATCGAAATATTGGCATTAGGACTTGTTAATTCTCATCTTTTATATTTATAATAAGGAATTTTGATAAATTTTTTATAAAAAAGTATTACAATCATAATTCTTCTACTTCAAGTATAGATTTATATAATTTGATGGTTTTAAAAATGAACTATAAACATTAATAATTTTATTTTTAATTAGGTAATCTATACTGAACCCTTTCTTTAATAATTGTCGTAAAAATATATTTTTAACATAATTTTTAAATTTCATAGAACTACAATTCTTTTATACAAATGTTGC
The DNA here is from genome assembly GCA_963082915.1 of Dolichopus griseipennis. Lineage (NCBI taxonomy): Eukaryota > Metazoa > Arthropoda > Insecta > Diptera > Dolichopodidae > Dolichopus > Dolichopus griseipennis. The sequence goes on from OY720444.1 coordinate 22,111,861, forward strand.
TACCAATTTTGGTTATGCAAATGATTTAATCAACTTTTTGTAAAAACAAAACTATTAAAGATAACTGTTTTTTAACAAAATTTGTTTAAATTAAATAATATATATAGGTATTAACCTTCTAATTTCTAAACTTTAAATTAAAAAAAAAAAACAAATTTGACGTTGTACGCAAATATTTTTGCACATTACATTATCTTAATTCTAATCTAAATTCAAATACTCTGGTCATTTTTGTCATTTTTGCAAAATATATAAGTTTGGAAAATTTTACAAGATAATTACAGTAATTTTCATATAAATTAGTTTTTTTTGATTAAAAATTGTGTAATTACAAAAAGACATAACTGTTAAAGATTTTATATATTTCTATTTCTAGTGAATATATTAAAATGATAATCTTTAATACATGAAAAAATATTTTGTTAATTGTTTCTAAGTAATTAAAAACTTGAGATAGTTGATATTCCTTTGAAAATGTTAGTTTATATTTAAGTTTTTGTATTTCTTTAGCAAAAAATTTAATGCGAAAAAATTTACATAAAAAAAGCAATTGAGATATTTTTTTTTTAATTATTATGAATTTAATTCCATCGCATTAATATTTATTTTAAATAGAAACTCTATTTATAAATTAATTATTTCTTTTTGTTTTGTAATTACAAAAAGTATACTATTATAAATTCGATCAAATTTAAATTGAAAATTTTGAACTGCATTTTAATTAAAAAGTCTTAGAGAAATTAAAAATGACTGAGTTACGCTGAATTAAAAACAAATAAATATTTTTCATCAATTTTCCATTTATTAAATACTTTATATAAGAGTATTTTTCAACATTCGGAGGGTGTAGAAATTAACCCTTCAACTATTCTACATTTAAATGAAATTTACTCTTAACTTCTGTAAAAGGAAAAGAGATTAAAATTAAAATTTTATGTCATAAATTAATTTATTTTTTTTTTAATCTTGTGTATGTTACCAATATTGCCGTCTTAAGAAAGGAAGTCCTTTCTACATTTTCTTGGTTTTAGGTAATTTAACTTTTAGTGTTTTATATTCGCGCATCGCTATGTTGAATTATTTTTGAATTTTTGAAAAACAAATAGTTAATTTGGACATACAACTTTTTTGCTAAGCAAAACTAGATTTATTAAGTTATTAAAGGTTAGACATAGATGCGACTTAGAGGTAGATGCGACATATTAGTTATTAGTTTTAAATGAATTTGTAACGAGATATGTGACATTTTTTCTTAGTACAAAGTTTTAAGACATTTATATGATGTCAAATATTCCATTATCCCGAAAATTCGATTTTGGCGGTTACGACTTTTTTTCCTTAGCACGGCAGAATAGTTGTCTTCCAGGGTATTTTTCGAAGAACTGAATAATTTTGTTTTTTTTTTTGAATTAAATAAAAACATATCATTAGTTTTGAAATCAATTTCAAAATTCAAATTAGAAATTGTTCGAGCAGTCATAACTCATAATTCCTAAGATATTTTAAAATTTAATAAATCGTTTCGCCCGATTAATATAAACTCTCTCATTGTTAAGTTGAACACATGTTATGGTATTTTTTTCTGTTTTTTTTTAATTGAGGCCTCAAAAGAACTTATGATAAAACATAGTACCTGATTTAAATTTAAACTGAAATGTTTCAAGCATTTAAAAGTTTTTAAATAAATTCTAATTTTGTAAATTTATTTTTTAAAATAAATTAATAAAAGGGAATAATTTCGAGTTTTATAAAATTGTATAACTAAAGTAATTTATATATATTTTTTTTTTAAAATAACCATCTGTTAAAGAATTACTTCAAATTTCAATTTATCTTAACTATTATATAATTATAGCTATTTATATTAATTATTTATATATATATATATATATTGTTGTAAAATCTACCAAATGCTGTGTAATAAAAATAAAAAAATAAAATCAATTACTTAAAAAAAAAAACAAATCAGCAGACAATAAAATAACAAAAATTCTTAAAAAAAAATTTATTATGCAATACTATAAGATTGGTCTCTCTGATTCATTAAAAAAAATGTTTTTTTTTTTTTTATTTTAATTTAATTCTAAGTAAACCTCCCATCAGTCGTCGTAGTATAGTAGTCAGATAGTATTTAGTCATTAAAAAACAAAAATTAAATAAAAATGAAAATTGCAAAATATTGCACAAAATAAATTTGAAAAAAACAAAAAAAAAGTAACAAATTTTCATTTTCATTTGGAGTTTTTCGGTTTGTGTTTTTTTTTTTTCATTCATTTCAAGTTCTTCTTATTATTTTTTGTATTTTATTTTGGAAAACCTGTTCAGGTGTGTTAATTTTATTTTTATTTATTTATCTTAAAAGATTTTTGTTAATGTTTTTTAATGTTTTTTTTGTTTTTTTTTTTCACTCACAAAATTTTCAATGCAGCATTTTAAGTTTAGTTTAGTTTCGGTTATTAATTCACATGAATCTGTTTAATAATAGTAAAAATTATATAGTTAAGTGTGTTCTTATCTTTTTTAATATAATTATATGAATAATTTAAAATAATTCTTTGGCTGTAAATTACAATAATTCGTATATATGTTTAAAAGTTATGAATATGTTTTTTTTTTTGTATGAAAGACTGAACATTGAAAGAAAAAAATTGGAAACGAAATGATTTCTTATAGTTTAGATAAAATTATCACACAGTTGGTTCGAAATATGAAAATTTATCCATAATGTTTTAGTTTTAAAAGAAGTTCGTTTTGTTTGAATGTAGAATTGAATTTGATTTGTCAGCTAAATTATTAAAACTCAAATCTAACCTAAGATATAATAATATTTCAAAGTTTAAATAAAATTTAAAAATTAGAAATTTACGTACATATGTAACTTACAAATAACTTCAGCTTAAAAAATTTTTTTACGTAGATACTTATATATTTTGTTGATACTAATTAATTTGAACTTTTTAAATAATAAAAAAAAATAATATAATGAGTGGAAAAATTTGGAATTAAGAGTTTGGAAAATTTATATAATAATTTAATATATATTATTATGTACATTATATATACAGTGTGTTTTGTTAATAGATTAACTTATTTGAATTAAAATGAAAAAAAAAGGCCACAAATGCATTTATATAAAATATTAAGTCAATTATGTCACAATTGTGATTTGATTATTAATTAATGACGATTTTTAAAAAAAAAATTAATAGAAAAGATTAGAATTATTAAAACTACTTTATTTCAATACTAGCAGCAATATTGAGTGTAGTTTAAAAGTAGTTGTAATTTGTTTTGCACTTTAAACTAAAAATTACTAAATTTTTTATTTTAAATTTATTATTTTAATCGGATTTTGGAATAGTTTTGATTTTTTGAATTTGTGAGCGAATTGATTTTTATTTTGTCTATATTTAAATTCTCTAAATTTCATATAATATTTTCGATTTTCTATATAGGGCCTTACCTAATCAAAAGCGTACGACGTATGACGTACAATACGCCCGAAATCGATACGCGCGTAAACTTCTTAAAAAATTTAGTTTTTAATTTGTCAAAAAATCTATTTTGAATATTGATTTCATATAAAAAATAGCGTTTTTAATTTTGGTATTATTTTTAATTTTTTTTTTCTTTAAATTTTGTAAAATGGATTTCGATGATATTGAAGTTTTAGAAGATTTAAATTTAAAAACGTTTTATTTACTAAATATCAACAAAACGTCACCATAACAACATAACAAAAAACAATAACAAAATTGTATACGCTTTGTCAATTTTTAAATTTTAAAAACCCGACGTATGGCACGTCGCGTATTTCGGGAGCTCCCATATAATTATGTATAATTATTATGTATAATTATATGTATTTAAAATTATTTTGACAGAAAATATACGCCGTACGTCGTCATTTAGGTAAGGCCCATAGAATTTATTAAATTTTGAAAATAAAATCCTAAAGAAATGTCAGTTAAAATAATAATAATTAAAAAAAAAAATAATATATTCTATGAAAAACTACATTAAACTTTAGTTTTTTGTTTTTTTTTTAAATGCTTGCAATTTGAAAATGTATATGATCGGCATTTCAAGGTAAACTTGATTGCGAGCTCAAAAAAAAAAAACCGAAAAAAAAATTGCGAATTTCAAATGATTAAATTAAATTTAATATTAGTATAATAAGAATTAAAACATATTGGTACATATAAAACAAATATAAAATGTGATTTTTTTTTGTATTAAAAATATGCGTGCTAAAATTGGATTTAATTACAAAAAAAAAAAAAAGAAAAAATATTAAATTAATTTTAGTTTTATATAACATTTGAATTTTTTATTTTTAATTTTTGTCTAATTAAATTTACTGCGAAAATTTTTTATATAATTTCAAAGTATAGTTATATTGTATTTAGAGTGTTAAAATTGATTTTATTTAAAATAAAATATATTTCTAAGTACTTATTTACAATTTAAATGTGTATTTAACTTGAAGTGTGCGCCAATATGAAAAGAAATTAAAAAAAAAAAACAGTTAAAATTGTAATTGCTATTGTAATAGCAAATGGATTGTAAACTTTGTATTAATTTTTTCCCCTTTAAAAGCTTACGGCTTCTGTAAGATACTTTTGCCATTAATTTTATTTAATCATTTCATGTTCTAAGTAACATTACTTAATCCTAGAAATAACTATTTATTTCATGATCTTATGTTTTAATCATTTTATTACTAACTGTTTAACTGTTAGGCTAATTGTTAGGCCTGTCTATACTATAGGTACATGTTAGAAAAGGAGGTATATATCTATATATATGTATAATTGCTTAAGGTCGAATTTTATTTTAAGATACAAAGATAGGGGGCTTATTTTGATAAGTGATACCTTAATTTAAAGGTTGAGATGGTTCGGGGTAAGAAATATTATAAACGTTTTCGTAGGCCCAATAGTCTTCAAGATATAACTATACAAAATTTAGTTAGCAATTATCATATAGTGGATTATGCGATTACGCGCACGTATCTTATATTATTATTATTATTAGAATTGTTCTTAATGAATTGCACATATAATTTTTATATAATTTATTATAGACCTTATACCATGTAGAAATATACAATGTATTTGTCATATATTGTAATAATTTTATAAATGGATTATAAAGTTTTTCTATATCTGTGAGTTATATTATTCAATTAAATTATTTTGTTAATAATTTTATATTAATGTGTTTTTTTTATTAAAGATATATAATTATTAATTATTGATTAAGTCAAATTAAATTTTAATTCAATGACGAATGGTAGCTGAGTCGAGTCCAAAATCAGATGACAGTTTTTCACTCTTACCGGGATTCGAACGGGGACCTTTCAAATGAAATATTACATCTTTTGTGCTGGCAATTAAAAAAAATACGTAGTTTTCTATAAAATTACCAACTTTCGAAAAAAAAAATAGACAGACAATTCAATTCTATTTTATAAAATAATCCATTTAAAAAATTGAATATTTCAAAAAATACTTAATTGAAAAAAAAAAAAGATGTAAGAAGCCGGTGAATTGTTTGTGATCGTGTGAAAAATAGTTGCAATTAAAATTATTCATAAGATATAAATCAAATACAAACAAGATACAATTTATTAGATTTGTAATTTTCTGATAGTCTATAATTTTAATTTTCTTTTAATTTGTTATGTATTTGATATTTTTTTGGCTTTTTTGTGCGATGCTTAGAACGGAAATTGTTTAAAACTGTAGAAAAAAAAAACTTGTAAATTAAATGTTAATTTTTTTTTTTATTTTTTTCTTTTATTAAATTCTTTTATAAATTATCTTTTGATTTAATATCGGTTTATTTTCAAAGTATAA